>OX030965.1:235000-247500 GCA_943735955.1 Piscicola geometra
TATTGCATATTTACATATATTGCATATTTACATATATAGCATATTTACATATATTGCGTTTTTCCATATATTGCATATTTACATTTCTTGCATATTTACATATATTGCATATTTACATATATTGCATATTTTCATATATTGCATATTTACATATACTGCATATTTACATATATTGCATATTTACATATATTGCATATTTACATATAGTGCATATTTACATTTATTGCCTATTTACATATATTGCATATTTACATATATTGCATATTTACATATATTGCTTATTTACATATATTGCATATTTACATATATTGCATATTTACATATATTGCATATTTACATATATTGCATATTTACATATATTGCATATTTACATATATTGCATATTTACATATATTGCATATTTACATATATTGCGTTTTTACATATATTGCATATATTGCATATTTACATTTCTTGCATATTTACATATATTGCATAATTACATATATTGCATATTTACATATATTGCATATTTACATATACTGCATATTTACATATATTGCATATTTACATATATTGCATATTTACATATAGTGCATATTTACATTTATTGCCTATTTACATATATTGCATATTTACATATATTGCATATTTACATATATTGCTTATTTACATATATTGCATATTTACATATATTGCATATTTACATATAATGCTTATTTACATATATTGCATATTTACATACATTACATATTTACATATATTGCATATTACTTATATTGCATATTTACATATATTGCATATTTACATATATTGCATATTTACACATATTGCATATTCACATATATTGCATATTTACATATATTACATATTTACATATATTTCATATTTACATATATTGCATATTTACATATATTGCGTATTTACATGTATTGCATATTTACATATATTGCTTATTTACATATATTGCATATTTACATATATTGCATATTTACATATATTGCATATTTACATATATTGCATATTTACATATATTGCATATTTACGTATATTGCATATTTACATATATTACATATTTACATATATTGCATATTTACACATATTGCATGTTTACATATATTGCATATTTACATATATTACATATTAACATATATTGCATATTTACATATATTGCATATTTACACATATTGCTTATTTACACATATTGCATCTTTACATATATTGCATATTTACATATATTGCATACTTACATATATTGCATATTTACATATATTGCATATTTACATATATAGCATATTTACATATATTGCGTTTTTACATATATTGCATATTTACATTTCTTGCATATTTACATATATTGCATATTTACATATATTGCATATTTACATATATTGCATATTTACATATACTGCATATTTACATATATTGCTTATTTACATATATTGCATATTTACATATATTGCATATTTACATATATTGCATATTTACATATATTGCATATTTACATATATTGCATATTTACATATATTGCATATTTACATATATTGCATATTTACATATATTGCGTTTTTACATATATTGCATATATTGCATATTTACATTTCTTGCATATTTACATATATTGCATATTTACATATATTGCATATTTACATATATTGCATATTTACATATACTGCATATTTACATATATTGCATATTTACATATATTGGATATTTACATATAGTGCATATTTACATTTATTGCCTATTTACATATATTGCATATTTACATATATTGCATATTTACATATATTGCTTATTTACATATATTGCATATTTACATATATTGCATATTTACATATATTGCTTTATTACATATATTGCATATTTACATACATTACATATTTACATATATTGCATATTACTTATATTGCATATTTACATATATTGCATATTTACATATATTGCATATTTACATAAATTACATATTTACATATATTGCATATTTACACATATTGCATATTCACATATATTGCATATTTACATATATTACATATTTACATATATTTCATATTTACATATATTGCATATTTACATATATTGCGTATTTACATGTATTGCATATTTACATATATTGCTTATTTACATATATTGCATATTTACATATATTGCATATTTACATATATTGCATATTTACATATATTGCATATTTACATATATTGCATATTTACGTATATTGCATATTTACATATATTACATATTTACATATATTGCATATTTACACATATTGCATGTTTACATATATTGCATATTTACATATATTACATATTAACATATATTGCATATTTACATATATTGCATATTTACACATATTGCTTATTTACACATATTGCATCTTTACATATATTGCATATTTACATATATTGCATATTTACATATATTGCATATTTACATATATTGCATATTTACATATATAGCATATTTACATATATTGCGTTTTTACATATATTGCATATTTACATTTCTTGCATATTTACATATATTGCATATTTACATATATTGCATATTTACATATATTGCATATTTACATATACTGCATATTTACATATATTGCATATTTACATATATTGCATATTTACTTATAGTGCATATTTACATTTATTGCCTATTTACATATATTGCATATTTACATATATTGCATATTTACATATATTGCTTATTTACATATATTGCATATTTACATATATTGCATATTTACATATATTGCATATTTACATATATTGCATATTTACATATATTGCATATTTACATATATTGCATATTTACATATATTGCATATTTACATATATTGCGTTTTTACATATATTGCTTATATTGCATATTTACTTTTCTTGCATATTTACATATATTGCATATTTACATATATTGCATATTTACATATATTGCATATTTACATATACTGCATATTTACATATATTGCATATTTACATATATTGCATATTTACATATAGTGCATATTTACATTTATTGCCTATTTACATATATTGCATATTTACATATATTGCATATTTACATATATTGCATATTTACGTATATTGCATATTTACATATATTACATATTTACATATATTGCATATTTACACATATTGCATGTTTACATATATTGCATATTTACATATATTACATATTCACATATATTGCATATTTACATATATTGCATATTTACACATATTGCTCATTTACACATATTGCATCTTTACATATATTGCATATTTACATATATTGCATATTTACATATATTGCATATTTACATATATTGCATACTTACATATATAGCATATTTACATATATTGCGTTTTTACATATATTGCATATTTACATTTCTTGCATATTAACATATATTGCATATTTACATATATTGCATATTTACATATATTGCATATTTACATATACTGCATATTTACATATATTGCATATTTACATATATTGCATATTTACATATAGTGCATATTTACATTTATTGCCTATTTACATATATTGCATATTTACATATATTGCATATTTACATATATTGCTTATTTACATATATTGCATATTTACATATATTGCATATTTACATATATTGCATATTTACATATATTGCATATTTACGTATATTGCATATTTACATATATTACATATTTACATATATTGCATATTTACACATATTGCATGTTTACATATATTGCATATTTACATATATTACATATTCACATATATTGCATATTTACATATATTGCATATTTACACATATTGCTTATTTACACATATTGCATCTTTACATATATTGCATATTTACATATATTGCATATTTACATATATTGCATATTTACATATTTTGCATATTTACATATATAGCATATTTACATATATTGCGTTTTTACATATATTGCATTTTTACATTTCTTGCATATTTACATATATTGCATATTTACATATATTGCATATTTACATATATTGCATATTTACATATACTGCATATTTACATATATTGCATATTTACATATATTGCATATTTACATATAGTGCATATTTACATTTATTGCCTATTTACATATATTGCATATTTACATATATTGCATATTTACATATATTGCTTATTTACATATATTGCATATTTACATATATTGCATATTTACATATATTGCATATTTACATATATTGCATATTTACATATATTGCATATTTACATATATTGCATATTTACATATATTGCGTTTTTACATATATTGCATAAATTGCATATTTACATTTCTTGCATATTTACATATATTGCATATTTACATATATTGCATATTTACATATATTGCATATTTACATATACTGCATATTTACATATATTGCATATTTACATCTATTGCATATTTACATATAGTGCATATTTACATTTATTGCCTATTTACATATATTGCATATTTACATATATTGCATATTTACATATATTGCATATTTACGTATATTGCATATTTACATATATTACATATTTACATATATTGCATATTTACACATATTGCATGTTTACATATATTGCATATTTACATATATTACATATTCACATATATTGCATATTTACATATATTGCATATTTACACATATTGCTTATTTACACATATTGCATCTTTACATATATTGCATATTTACATATATTGCATATTTACATATATTGCATATTTACATATATTGCATATTTACATATATAGCATATTTACATATATTGCGTTTTTACATATATTGCATATTTACATTTCTTGCATATTTACATATATTTCATATTTACATATATTGCATATTTACATATACTGCATATTTACATATATTGCATATTTACATATATTGCATATTTACATATAGTGCATATTTACATTTATTGCCTATTTACATATATTCCATATTTACATATATTGCATATTTACATATATTGCTTATTTACATATATTGCATATTTACATATATTGCATATTTACATATATTGCATATTTACATATATTGCATATTTACATATATTGCATATTTACATATATTGCATATTTACATCTATTGCATATTTACATATATTGCGTTTTTACATATATTGCATATATTGCATATTTACATTTCTTGCATATTTACATATATTGCATATTTACATATATTGCATATTTACATATATTGCATATTTACATATACTGCATATTTACATATATTGCATATTTACATATATTGCATATTTACATATAGTGCATCTTTACATTTATTGCCTATTTACATATATTGCATATTTACATATATTGCATAGTTACATTTATTGCTTATTTACATATATTGCATATTTACATATATTGCATATTTACATATATTGCTTATTTACATATATTGCATATTTACATATATAACATATTTACATATATTGCATATTACTTATATTGCATATTTACATATATTGCATATTTACATATATTGCATATTTACATAAATTACATATTTACATATATTGCATATTTACACATATTGCATATTCACATATATTGCATATTTACATATATTACATATTTACATATATTTCATATTTACATTTATTGCATATTTACATATATTGCATATTTACATGTATTGCATATTTACATATATTGCATATTTACATATATTGCATATTTACATATATTGCATATTTACATATATTGCATATTTACATATACTGCATATTTACATATATTGCATATTTACATATATTGCATATTTACATATAGTGCATATTTACATTTATTGCCTATTTACATATATTGCATATTTACATATATTGCATATTTACATATATTGCATATTTACGTATATTGCATATTTACATATATTACATATTTACATATATTGCATATTTACACATATTGCATGTTTACATATATTGCATATTTACATATATTACATATTCACATATATTGCATATTTACATATATTGCATATTTACACATATTGCTCATTTACACATATTGCATCTTTACATATATTGCATATTTACATATATTGCATATTTACATATATTGCATATTTACATATATTGCATACTTACATATATAGCATATTTACATATATTGCGTTTTTACATATATTGCATATTTACATTTCTTGCATATTAACATATATTGCATATTTACATATATTGCATATTTACATATATTGCATATTTACATATACTGCATATTTACATATATTGCATATTTACATATATTGCATATTTACATATAGTGCATATTTACATATACTGCATATTTACATATATTGCATATTTACATATATTGCATATTTACATATAGTGCATATTTACATTTATTGCCTATTTACATATATTCCATATTTACATATATTGCATATTTACATATATTGCTTATTTACATATATTGCATATTTACATATATTGCATATTTACATATATTGCATATTTACATATATTGCATATTTACATATATTGCATATTTACATATATTGCATATTTACATCTATTGCATATTTACATATATTGCGTTTTTACATATATTGCATATATTGCATATTTACATTTCTTGCATATTTACATATATTGCATATTTACATATATTGCATATTTACATATATTGCATATTTACATATACTGCATATTTACATATATTGCATATTTACATATATTGCATATTTACATATAGTGCATATTTACATTTATTGCCTATTTACATCTATTGCATATTTACATATATTGCATAGTTACATATATTGCTTATTTACATATATTGCATATTTACATATATTGCATATTTACATATATTGCTTATTTACATATATTGCATATTTACATATATAACATATTTACATATATTGCATATTACTTATATTGCATATTTACATATATTGCATATTTACATATATTGCATATTTACATAAATTACATATTTACATATATTGCATATTTACACATATTGCATATTCACATATATTGCATATTTACATATATTACATATTTACATATATTTCATATTTACATTTATTGCATATTTACATATATTGCATATTTACATGTATTGCATATTTACATATATTGCATATTTACATATATTGCATATTTACATATATTGCATATTTACATATATTGCATATTTACATATATTGCATATTAAACCCTAACCCTAACCCTAACCCTAACTCTAACCCTAACCCTAACCCTAACTCTAACCCTAACCCCAACCCTAACCCTAACCCTAACCCTAACTCTAACCCTAACCCTAACCCTAACCCTAATCCTAACCCTAACCCTAAACCTAACCCCAACCCTAACCCTAACCCTAACCCTAACCCTAACCCTAACCCTAACCCTAACCCTAACCCTAACCCTTACCCTAACCCTAACCCTAACCCCAACCCTAACCCCAACCCTAACCCTAACCCTAACCCTAACCTTAACCCTAACATATATTGCATATTTACATATGTTGCATAATTACATATATTGCGTATTTACATATATTGCATATTTACATATATTGCGTATTTACATATATTGCATATTTACATATATTGCTTATTTACATATATTGCATATTTACATATATTGCATATTTACATATATTGCATATTTACATATATTGCATATTTACATATATTGCATATTTACGTATATTGCATATTTACATATATTACATATTTACATATATTGCATATTTACACATATTGCATGTTTACATATATTGCATATTTACATATATTACATATTCACATATATTGCATATTTGCATATATTGCATATTTACACATATTGCTTATTTACACATATTGCATCTTTACATATATTGCATATTTACATATATTGCATATTTACATATATTGCATATTTACATATATTGCATATTTACATATATTGCATATTTACATATATTGCGTTTTTACATATATTGCATATTTACATTTCTTGCATATTTACATATATTGCATATTTACATATATTGCATATTTACATATATTGCATATTTACATATATTGCATATTTACATATATTGCGTTTTTACATATATTGCTTATATTGCATATTTACTTTTCTTGCATATTTACATATATTGCATATTTACATATATTGCATATTTACATATATTGCATATTTACATATACTGCATATTTACATATATTGCATATTTACATATATTGCATATTTACATATAGTGCATATTTACATTTATTGCCTATTTACATATATTGCATATTTACATATATTGCATATTTACATATATTGCATATTTACGTATATTGCATATTTACATATATTACATATTTACATATATTGCATATTTACACATATTGCATGTTTACATATATTGCATATTTACATATATTACATATTCACATATATTGCATATTTACATATATTGCATATTTACACATATTGCTCATTTACACATATTGCATCTTTACATATATTGCATATTTACATATATTGCATATTTACATATATTGCATATTTACATATATTGCATACTTACATATATAGCATATTTACATATATTGCGTTTTTACATATATTGCATATTTACATTTCTTGCATATTAACATATATTGCATATTTACATATATTGCATATTTACATATATTGCATATTTACATATACTGCATATTTACATATATTGCATATTTACATATATTGCATATTTACATATAGTGCATATTTACATATACTGCATATTTACATATATTGCATATTTACATATATTGCATATTTACATATAGTGCATATTTACATTTATTGCCTATTTACATATATTCCATATTTACATATATTGCATATTTACATATATTGCTTATTTACATATATTGCATATTTACATATATTGCATATTTACATATATTGCATATTTACATATATTGCATATTTACATATATTGCATATTTACATATATTGCATATTTACATCTATTGCATATTTACATATATTGCGTTTTTACATATATTGCATATATTGCATATTTACATTTCTTGCATATTTACATATATTGCATATTTACATATATTGCATATTTACATATATTGCATATTTACATATACTGCATATTTACATATATTGCATATTTACATATATTGCATATTTACATATAGTGCATATTTACATTTATTGCCTATTTACATCTATTGCATATTTACATATATTGCATAGTTACATATATTGCTTATTTACATATATTGCATATTTACATATATTGCATATTTACATATATTGCTTATTTACATATATTGCATATTTACATATATAACATATTTACATATATTGCATATTACTTATATTGCATATTTACATATATTGCATATTTACATATATTGCATATTTACATAAATTACATATTTACATATATTGCATATTTACACATATTGCATATTCACATATATTGCATATTTACATATATTACATATTTACATATATTTCATATTTACATTTATTGCATATTTACATATATTGCATATTTACATGTATTGCATATTTACATATATTGCATATTTACATATATTGCATATTTACATATATTGCATATTTACATATATTGCATATTTACATATATTGCATATTAAACCCTAACCCTAACCCTAACCCTAACTCTAACCCTAACCCTAACCCTAACTCTAACCCTAACCCCAACCCTAACCCTAACCCTAACCCTAACTCTAACCCTAACCCTAACCCTAACCCTAATCCTAACCCTAACCCTAAACCTAACCCCAACCCTAACCCTAACCCTAACCCTAACCCTAACCCTAACCCTAACCCTAACCCTAACCCTAACCCTTACCCTAACCCTAACCCTAACCCCAACCCTAACCCCAACCCTAACCCTAACCCTAACCCTAACCTTAACCCTAACATATATTGCATATTTACATATGTTGCATAATTACATATATTGCGTATTTACATATATTGCATATTTACATATATTGCGTATTTACATATATTGCATATTTACATATATTGCTTATTTACATATATTGCATATTTACATATATTGCATATTTACATATATTGCATATTTACATATATTGCATATTTACATATATTGCATATTTACGTATATTGCATATTTACATATATTACATATTTACATATATTGCATATTTACACATATTGCATGTTTACATATATTGCATATTTACATATATTACATATTCACATATATTGCATATTTGCATATATTGCATATTTACACATATTGCTTATTTACACATATTGCATCTTTACATATATTGCATATTTACATATATTGCATATTTACATATATTGCATATTTACATATATTGCATATTTACATATATTGCATATTTACATATATTGCGTTTTTACATATATTGCATATTTACATTTCTTGCATATTTACATATATTGCATATTTACACATATTGCTTATTTACACATATTGCATCTTTACATATATTGCATATTTACATATATTGCTTATTTACATATATTGCATATTTACATATATTACATATTTACATATATTGCATATTACTTATATTGCATATTTACATATATTGCATATTTACATATATTGCATATTTACATAAATTACATATTTACATATATTGCATATTTACACATATTGCATATTTACATATATTGCATATTTACATATATTACATATTTACATATATTGCATATTTACATATATTGCATATTTACATATATTGCATATTTACATGTATTGCATATTTACATATATTGCATATTTACATATATTGCATATTTACATATATTGCATATTTACATATATTGCATATTTAACCCTTACCCTAACCCTAAATCTAACCCTAACCTTAACCCTAACCCTAACCCTTACCCTAACCCTAACCTTAACCCTAACCCTAACCCTAACCCCAACCCTAACCCTAACCCTAACCCTAACCCTAAACCTTACCTTAACCCTAACCTTAACCCTAACCCTAACCCTAACCCTAACTCTAACCCTAACCCTAACTCCAACCCTAACCCTAACCCTAACCCTAACCCTAACTCTAACCCTAACCCTAACCCTAATCCTAACCCTAACCCTAACCCTAACCCTAACCCTAACCCTTACCCTAACCCTAACCCTAACCCTAACCCTAACCCTAACCCTAACCCTAACCCTAACCCCAAAACTAACCCTAACCCTAACCCGAAACCCTAACCCTAACCCTAACCTCAACCCTAACCCTAACCCTAACCCTAACCTTAACCCTAAACCTAACCCCAACCCTAACCCTAACCCTAAACCTAACCCTAACCCCAACCCTAACCCTAACCCTAACCCTAACCCTAACCCTAACCCTAACCCTAAACCTAACCTTAACCCTAACCTTAACCCTAACCCTAACCCTAACCCTAACCCTAACCCTAACCCTAACTCTAACCCTAACCCTAACCCTAACCCTAACCCTAACCTTAACCCTAACATATATTGCATATTTACATATATTGCATAATTACATATATTGCATATTTACATATATTGCATATTTACATATATTGCATATTTACATATATTGCATATTTACATATATTGCATATTTACATATATTGCATATTTACATATATTGCATATTTACATATATTGCGTTTTTACATATATTGCATATATTGCATATTTACATTTCTTGCATATTTACATATATTGCATATTTACATATATTGCATATTTACATATATTGCATATTTACATATACTGCATATTTACATATATGGCATATTTACATATATTGCATATTTACATATAGTGCATATTTACATTTATTGCCTATTTACATATATTGCATATTTACATATATTGCATAGTTACATATATTGCTTATTTACATATATTGCATATTTACATATATTGCATATTTACATATATTGCTTATTTACATATATTGCATATTTACATATATTACATATTTACATATATTGCATATTACTTATATTGCATATTTACATATATTGCATATTTACATATATTGCATATTTACATAAATTACATATTTACATATATTGCATATTTACACATATTGCATATTCACATATATTGCATATTTACATATATTACATATTTACATATATTTCATATTTACATTTATTGCATATTTACATATATTGCATATTTACATTTATTGCATATTTACATATATTGCATATTTACATATATTGCATATTTACATATATTGCATATTTACATATATTGCATATTTACATATATTGCATATTAAACCCTAACCCTAACCCTAACCCTAACTCTAACCCTAACCCTAACCCTAACTCTAACCCTAACCCCAACCCTAACCCTAACCCTAACCCTAACTCTAACCCTAACCCTAACCCTAACCCTAATCCTAACCCTAACCCTAACCCTAACCCCAACCCTAACCCTAACCCTAACCCTAACCCTAACCCTAACCCTAACCCTAACCCTAACCCTTACCCTAACCCTAACCCTAACCCCAACCCTAACCCCAACCCTAACCCTAACCCTAACCCTAACCTTAACCCTAACATATATTGCATATTTACATAT
>OX030965.1:262500-307500 GCA_943735955.1 Piscicola geometra
ATTGCATATTTACATATATTGCGTATTTACATATATTGCATATTTACATATATTGCATATTTACATATATTGCATATTTACATATGTTGCATATTTACATATATTGCATATTTACATATATTGCATATTTACATATATTGCATATTTACATATATTGCATATTTTATATATTGCATATTTACATATATTGCATATTTACATATATTGCATATTTACATATATTGCATATTTACATATATTGCATATTTACATATATTGCATATTTACATATATTGCATATTTACATATATTGCATATTTACATATATTGCATATTTACATATATTGCATATTTACATATATTGCATATTTACATATATTGCATATTTACATATATTGCATATTTACATATAGTGCATATTTACATATATTGCATATTTACATATAGTGCATATTTACATATATTGCATATTTACATATATTGCATATTTACATATATTGCATATTTACATTTATTGCATATTTACATATATTGCATATTTGAATATATTGCATATTCACATATATTGCATATTTACATATATTGCATATTTACATATATTGCATATTTACATATATTGCATATTTACATATATAGCATATTTACATATATTGCATATTTACATATATTGCATATTTACATATATCGCATATTTACATATATTGCATATTTACATATATTGCGTATTTAAATATATTGCATATTTACATATATTGCGTATTTACATATATTGCATATTTACATATATTTCATATTTACGTATATTGCATATTTACATATATTGCATTTTTACATATATTGCATATTTACATATATTTCATATTTACATATATTGCATATTTACATATACTGCATATTTACATATATTTCATATTTACATATATTGCATATTTACATATACTTCATATTTACATATATTGCATATTCACATATTTTGCATATTTACATATATTTCATATTAACATATATTGCATATTTACATATATTGCATATTTACATATATTGCTTATTTACATATATTGCATGTTTACATATATTGCATATTTACATATATTGCATATTTAATTATATTGCATATTCACATATATTTCATATTAACATCTATTGCATATTTATATCTATTGCTTATTTACATATATTGCATATTTACATACATTGCATATTTACATATATTGCATATTTACATATATTGCATATTTACATATATTGCATATTTACAAAGTAGCATCATTACCAGCACCACCACCACCAACATCATCATCATCATCGCCTTCATTGGATGCATCTTTGGCGCCCTTGAAGCGGAAGAAGACCTTGGAGGAGGAGGGAGGAATCGAAGTGAAGGTCACCGGGTCGGCCTCAAGGTCAGCCGAAAGTTGTTTAGACCTGCGCAGTTGAACGTGCATCTGAGACAGCTTCACCTGCGTGCGTGTTGGAGTGGTGGACATCAGGGTGCTTTTGTCATCATTTTATCCTCATATGACGTGTGATAATCGCTTTTTAGTATTACTATTAGCAATACTTTTTTCATATGATTATAATTAGTATTTATAGTTCTATCATCATCATCATCATCATCTTCACCACCACCACCACACCACCCCAAACCCCTCTCCCACCATCATCACCACCAAAACCACCCCCGCCACCCTCCTGCCCCCTCCCAGCCCACTGGGCACCTGCAGCACCATATCGGTCTTGCGACTCTCCGAGAAGGTTTTGCACTTGACGATGCAAGTGTTCGTGTTCTTGAGGCGGTTGCGGAGGTCAGCCATCTTGCGCTTGCCGACTCCGATGCGGTTGCCGATGTTCATCATCGTGAGGTTGCCGTCGAAGAGCGACAGTTCGTGGTTCCTTGTGGGTGGGTCGGTGGGTGCTTTTTGTGGTTTCTTTGTGTCTTGTGTAGTATGCTTTGTGTGGTGTGGTCTGTGTGGCGTGGTCTGTGTGGCGTGGATTGTGTGTTCGAGTGTTGTGTTTTGTTGAGTGGTCGAGTGTTGTTGTGTGGTCGAGTGTGGTGTGTTGAAGTGTGGTTTGTTGTGATTATTTTCTGCACTTCAATGTTGTGTGTGGTCGTACCAAGGCCCTTAAAATTATAAATATTGAAAATGGCGGCAAACTTTTTGTTCGCGGGGTCCTTGACATTGGACATGAGGATGGTCGAAGTGGTTCTGATTTCGGCGTTGTGGAAGAAGTTGAGGGTGGAGTTGTTGAAGCTGACGGTGAGGAGGGCGACGGAGGTGTGGTCGGAGGCTTTGTTCGCCTTCAATAGCTTGCCGTTGACAGAATAAACTTGTAGGAGAGATACGTTTATCTGTGTGGTTGTTGTTGTCGTTGTTACAGGCAGTGATGGTGTCTGGGAGGTAGTCAGTTGTTATTGTTGCTGTTGAGTTTTGAAGCATTTTGCATTTTCATGGATGAAACTGTTGTCGTTAATAAATATCGAGGCGTCAATCGAATGAAATGAGTTAATGAGAAAAATAAAAACTGAAGAATAAATCACTAAATTCCAGCCAAAATAAACATAACACAAACAAAAAACCCCACCTTACCCACCCAAAACCCACACGAGACCCCCCAAAACCCACACGAGACCCACACGAGACCCACACGAGACCCACACTAGACCCACACGAAACCCACACGAGACCCCCCAAAACCCACACGAGACCCACACGAAACCCACACGAGAGCCACACGAGAGCCACACAAAACCCACACGAGAGCCACACGAACCTGCGGCAAGTTGACCTTCACATGGAGGTTTTCGCACTGGTACTTATCGATCGTCTTCGTCACCTCGGCTGTTTCGGCGAAGGCGTCGAGACAAGACGTGAGCGTGGTGTTCTTGTCTTCCTGGTTGGAGAGGGTGCTGAGGCAGTTGAAGTGCAGGAGGTCGATGATCGAGGGGTGCATGTTCGCCAGAGAAGGCATTATTGAGTCGATGTACCTTCGAGGAGTGGAGGTAGTTATAGTTGTGGTGGTTATAGTTGTAGTGGTGGTGGTGTAGTGGTTGTGGTGGTGATAGTTGTAGTGGTGGTTGTGGTGGTGGTTGTTGTGGTGGTTGTAGTGGTTGTGGTGGTGGTGGTTGTTGTGGTGGTGGTTGTGGATGTGGTGGTTGTGGTGGTGGTTGTGGTGGTGGTGGCTATAGTGATGGTGACGGTTGTGGTGATGGTTGTGGTTGAAGTGGCGATAGAATTTATTGAGTTTTTGACAGTTACTACGAGAATTTATGTTCATTATTATTATTGTTATTATTACTATTATTCATTTATTTATTTACATACCTCATTCTTATTAATTGTTTGTTATAACTCACACACACACCTATTAAAAGCCTCGAGCATCACAGGCGAGATCATCACATCGAGCGACTTGTCGAGCTGCACCATGGCTGCCCAGTCGTCCACTTTGCGGTCGTCCCTCGCCTCCTCCGGCCGCTTTATCGAGTTCTCCGGACTGAAGCCGTCCTTGCCGAACTTATTCTCGATGTGTCGCCGGAATATATGCGTGGCGTCCTGCTCGTCTCGCTCGTGAGCGGGCTTCAGCAGAGTATGATCGCTGATGATCGAGTGGCAGTCGAGGCCTTTGCTGTACGCGGCGTAGTGAGGCACGCAGTAGTTGAGGTCTTTGAGGTCGGAAACGGACGGGTCGGAGTGAGTAAGGTTGGTCTGAACAGGCAGCGGGGCGGACCAGTTGGGACAGTGGTACTTGCCCATGTAGCACTTGTAGCCCTCCATCAGGAGTTTCGAGCCGAGAATGTCCTGACCGCTTGTCGACTCGAAGGGGCTCGTTGCTTTGGCGGGTTCTGGTGGCGTCTTGATGTGCGAGTCGAGGTGCAAGTACTTGGCCTTCCAGAAGTGAGATTCGTTCTTGCGCAGGAACTTGCTCATGTTCTTCGAGACTGTGGTGTTGTTGTGCTGAGAAGGTTGTTGTTGTTGTTGTGCTGAGGATGTTGTTGTTGTTGTTGTGCTGAGGATGTTGTTGTTTGGCGATTGAAAATAGCTCGAGAAACAAATAGTTCATGATTAGAAGGCATTAAGCCGTTCAAGATTAAATGAAAGATACTTCGAAATAAGTCTGCAAGAATTAATAAGAAACCAAAAGTCTACATCGAGTTTCAGCTGCTTTCTCTTCGGCCTTCGCGTTCTTCTGCGCGAACAAAAGGTTCTTCTTCCTCTGCTCGGGCGAGGGGAAGGCCTTCAGAGGCGGGTCTCTCAGCTGGCCCCTATCGTCTCGAGTCTTGAACTCGAAGCTGAGGGCCGACTTGAAGGACAGGTCGCTGCTGTCGGACGTCTGTTTGCCCACCGACTCCATGGCGTTTTGGTACGAAGAATTCTTGCTCTCGATTAGTTTCTAGGAGGTTGTTGTTTGTGAGAGATGAACAAGTTTAAAGCAAGGAAATATATATTTTTTCAATTTCAATTTTGTGTGTGCGTGTATGTGATGTAGGTGTGTGTGTGTGAGTGCTCGTGTGCGTGAACGTCAATGTTGATGTATGTGTATGCAAACATGCACGCGCTGAAACCTCAGCGAGGAGGAGCGAGGAGGCTGCCTGCTTCTTGGGTCTCAGTTCGACGTCCGAATGCCATCTGCTGGCCATTCTGGGCTCCTTGAGACGGCCCAAGAACGTCTTGGGGAGGCGCGTGCTGGCTGCTTCATCGGTCGACTGCGCTGAGAGTCGCAAAGCCGGTGACGATAGAGCGCTTTCGCTGTGGGTGTGGTAGTGATGTTGATGATGATGGTGATGGTGATGATGATGATGATGATGATGATGATAATGATGATGATAATAATAATGATGATGATAAGGATAGGCTAACTTGTTCGTGGAATAGTCTTAATACCTGAAAAACTACGACTGAATTCTTTCAGAGCAAATACTTTTAAAAAAGTTGAAAATACTTTAAATATTGAAAAAAACTTTATACGTACTTCATAATTTTGCTCCTGGGATAGACGCCAGAACTCGGGTCGGTGATGACTCCTGGGGCGGACTCATCACTGGACAGGGACACGAGGATGATGTCTATGCTGTTATCTTCTTCCTCACCCTCCTCCTCTCCCTCCTCTTCCTCACTCGCCAGCGTCAGTCTGCTCTTCCAGACTATCGAGTTTGAATCCTTTCCTTTATCGATGCTGCCCGAACGTTTGACGCTCGGCGTCGTTGAGATGGGATTCTTCCTGAGCGAAGAAACTGTTTCTTGCCTCTTCCTCTCTTCGCCATCATCTTCTGGCGGCTTGAAGACTTCGTTCAAGTACTCGGCGGCGGGCAGTGGTTTCTGCGAGAAGATGCTTTCGGCGGGCTTCAAGATGCTCTGGCCAAAGCCAAAGCCCTCTGAGACATTACCGAAGATGCGAGGCACGGCGACGTTGGTGTTGAGTTCGAGATCGAGCGAAGAAGGTTGGAAGAAGTTCTCGCCGTTGCGGTTGTTCCCGAAGAAGGCACAGCCACCGACACAACCGCACTTGACGCCCTCCCATAGGAAGTCCAGCCGTTTGGTTCGTTGGTCGTGAAGTCTCAGGAAGTCGTTCTGAGCGCCCTGGAGCAGGCGGTTTTCGAGACTCTTGCTCAGGTCGACGAAGAGTGGCCCCAGCTTCATGCCGCCCACTTCGAGCCACGTGAGCAGACCTTCGGACTCGGCGGAGTTTGCCGCCTTGGTGCACACGAAGTGCTTGAGGCCGACACGGGGCAGCAGCAGAGTGACGTTTTCTTTCGATGCGGCGCTGAAGAGGTTGCAACGTGAGAGCCTCACCGGGTGGATCTGGTAGGTGGGTTTGGATGGGTGGGTGGGTTTTTAGTGAGTTTGGGTGGGTAGGTGGGTTTGGGTGGGCTTTTAGTGGGTTTGGGTGGGCTTTTAGTGGGTTTGGGTGGGCTTTTAGTGGGTTTGGGTGGGTTTTTAATGAGTTTGGGTGGGTAGGTGGGTTTGGGTGGGCTTTTAATGGGTTTGGGTGGGTAGGTGGGTTTGGGTGGGCTTTTAATGGGTTTGGGTGGGTAGGTGGGTTTGGGTGGGCTTTTAGTGGGTTTGGGTGGGTAGGTGGGTTTGGGTGGGTAGGTGGGTTTGGGTGGGTAGGTGGGTTTGGGTGGGTTTTTAGTGAGTTTGGGTGGGTAGGTGGGTTCTTGAAGATGACTTCAAGATCACTCGGTTATAGAAAATTAAAGAAACGATAATAATGGGAAATAAATCAATAATAATAACAAATAAACAAGAAGAATAATAATAAATTAATAATTTGTTAATACAAAAACTAATAATAAAAAATAAAAATCTTTTCCAAACTACATCTCGCTATATTAGTCAACCCTTCAGCAAACAAATTAATTAAAGAAGGCACGCAAAGTGGCACGCCTCACTTGCAGATTCAGCGCTGATCCGCTCTCGACCAGGTGGATGTCGATGCAGTCGATGGAAAGCCTGATGAACTCGTACTTGAGGTCGGCCACAGTCGGGCACGGAGACAAGAGATTGTTGCCTGTGTTGAATAAAATAATTTAATAAATAATAATCGGTGTGCATGCATAACCAAGTGGTCTTGAAGCCCGACCGGGTTTACGCCACGTTAATAACACTCGTCGTTGTATTCTATTGTATAGTATTACGAGAGTTTATGATTCAATTCATTAACATTTTTAAAAAGTGTTTTTAAAATAGAAAAATTTTAATTGGAGAAAAATTTTTGTAAAAAGATTTGACAACTTTTTTTAAAAACTTAATTGAAAAAAATAAAAAAAGCTTTAACATGTAAAAATGAATGAAAAAGCTTCAATAAAAAAAACTTAAATTTAATATTTAAACAAAGTTTTTTTCACTAAAACAACTTCAAAACGCACCTGTCTTGACACACTCATTCTGATCGAGCATGTGCTGGCAAAGCTCGAAGGCGTTCGGACACACCAACTTGTTCTCCTTGTCTGCAGCCAACATCACAAAGGTCTTCAGCGTCTCGACGATGCTGAGTAGCTGTTGTGTGGTAGTGGCTGCGTGTAGTAGTGAAAGTGCTAGAGATGGTGGTGGTGGTGGAGGTGGTGGTGGTGGATGTGGTGATGGTGGTGGTGGTGGTGGTAGTGGTGGTGGTGGTGGTGGTGGATGTGGTGATGGTGGTGGTGTTGGGCAATTGATAAAGAAAGCTTGAGATGTGAAAACATTTTAATACTACTACTACTAATAATAATAAACTTTCTCCAATTTAAAAAATAATTATTTATAATATTATTATTATTATAAAACACACAACTAAATAATTCTACCCCCACAACCACAACCACCACTACTAGCCCCACAACCACCACCACGACTAGCAGCAACCTGTGCAGTGGTGAGCTTTCCGACCAGGTCACCAACGACCACCTCGATCAACCAGGCGTACTCCAGAGTTTCGGCCTTGAGGGGCAGACCTTCGTGTGAGAACATGGCGTGTCCCCTGATCTGCAACGAGGACAACGTCAGGAAGCCCCGGTTCAAGTGCCGCTGCTGCGCTGGTCGCTGTTGTTGTGTGGTGGCGGTGGTTGTGGTTAAGATAGGGGGGTTTTGTGTGGTAGCGGTGGTGGTGGTTGGGATAGGGGGGTTGATGTGTGGTAGCGGTGGTGGTGGTTGGATAGGGGGGTTGTTGTGTGGTAGCGGTGGTGGTGGTTGGGTAGGGGGGTTGTTGTGTGGTAGCAGTGGTGGTGGTTGGGATAGGGGGGTTGTTGTGTGGTGGTTGTGGTGGTTGAGATAGGGGGGTTGTTGTGTGGTAGCAGTGGTGGTGGTTGAGAAAGGGGGGTTGTTGTGTGGTAGCGGTGGTGGTGGTTGGATAGGGGAGTTGTTGTGTGGTAGCGGTGGTGGTGGTTGGGTAGGGGGGTTGTTGTGTGGTAGCAGTGGTGGTGGTTGGGATAGGGGGTTGTTGTGTGGTGGTTGTGGTGGTTGAGATAGGGGGGTTGTTGTGTGGTAGCAGTGGTGGTGGTTGGGAAGGGGGGTTGTTGTGTGGTAGCAGTGGTGGTGGTTGGGAAGGGGGGTTGTTGTGTGGTGGTTGTATGTGGCATGGGTTAGGTTGAGAGAGTTTGAGCGTATTAGTTTGAGTGGTTGTGTGTGGTTATGGGTTAAGATGATGTGGTGTTTGGAGTGTAGGCTGAGATGGTGCAGTTGTGGTAGAGAGATGTAGTTGAATTGGTGTAATTGAAGGTGGTGCAGTTGTAGTAGAGAGATGTAGTTGAAATGGTGTAATTTAAGGTAGTGTAGCTTTAAATTGTATAGAAGCTAGTGAGTCGATTGTTGAAAAAGGATTTTTTTATACACTTAATAAAACACTCAGTAATAACTTTTCAAAATATTAGTTATCATTTCATTGAATTGCCCAAATCATAACTACGTTGAATTGCAAGCATGCAGGCACAAACAAGCAGACAAAGCCACCATCCCTCCCCCTATCGCCTCTCGCCACGCCCGATGAACACCTCGTGAGTGTCGATGCAGACGAGCATGACGGAGGAGAGCTTCACCTGCAGCAGCGTCTCGTGGTAGTGCTTGTCCATCTCGAAGACCACCCTCTCCAGGAAGAAGCTGGGACAGGGCGCTCCCGTCGGTGTGCAGTTCTGTCGAATGGGGAAGGGTGGGAGGGGGTGATGATGCTCGTGGTGATGATGATGATTCTGATGGTGACGTCGTTGATGATTATGATTATTACTACGATAATGATGACAGCGATGATAATGACGATGCTGATGCTGATGATGATGATGATGATGATGATGATGATGATGACGATGAGGATGATGATAATGATGATGATGATGATAACGATGATGATAATTATGATAAGAAATACTCTAGTGTTGAAAAATAAAAAATTAAAAAAACTTGTTCAAGTAAACTCTTTCGATTTCTCGCAGCATTTTCATCGTTTCCTGCATTGCATGACGTGTGTGTGTGTGTGTGTGTATGTGCGTGTGTGTGTATGTGTGTGTATGTGTGTATGTATGTGTGTGTGAGGGTTGTGAGGCTAGAAGACCAGTTGGAATGGTGACTTGTCGCTTGCCTGATTTATTGAAGAACTGCCAACATATTCAATGTGTCGAGAGTGCAGTGAGGAAGATGAAGTGCTGAGAAGTGTGGGTGCGATTTGGAGACGGAGGCAGAGGAGAGAAAGGGGGAGATGAAGGAAAATATGAAGTGCCGAGACAAAGGCACTAAATACTACTACTACTACTACTATTAATACTACTACTACTCTTATTACTACTACTACTACTACTACTACTACTACTACTTCTACTACTACTACTACTACTACTACTACTACTACTACTACTACTACTACTACTACTACTACTACTACTACTACTACTACTACTACTACTCATACTACTAATAATCCTACTACTACTACTACTACTACTACTACTACTACTACTACTACTACTACTACTACTACTACTACTCATACTACTACTAATACTACTACTACTACTACTACTACTACTAATCCTACTACTACTACTACTACTACTACTACTACTACTACTACTACTACTACTACTAATACTAATACTACTACTACTACTACTACTACTACTACTACTACTACTACTACTACTACTACTACTACTACTACTACTACTAATCCTACTACTACTACTACTACTACTACTACTACTAATACTACTACTACTACTACTACTTCTACTACTACTACTACTACTACTACTACTACTACTACTACTACTACTACTACTACTACTACTACTACTAATCCTACTACTAATACTACTACTACTACTACTAATACTACTACTACTACTACTACTAATACTACTACTACTACTACTACTACTACTACTACTAATCCTACTACTACTACTACTACTACTACTACTACTACTACTACTACTACTACTACTACTAATACTACTACTACTACTACTACTACTTCTACTACTACTACTACTACTACTACTACTACTACTACTACTACTACTACTCATACTACTACTAATCCTACTACTACTACTACTACTACTACTACTACTACTACTACTACTAATACTACTACTACTACTACTACTACTACTACTACTACTTCTACTACTACTACTACTACTACTAATCCTACTACTACTACTACTACTACTACTACTACTACTACTACTACTACTACTACTACTACTACTACTACTACTACTACTACTACTACTACTACTAATCCTACTACTACTACTACTACTACTACTACTACTAATACTACTACTACTACTACTACTACTACTAATACTACTACTACTACTACTACTACTACTACTACTACTACTACTACTACTACTACTACTACTAATACTACTACTACTACTACTAATACTAGTAATAATAATAATTATTATTGTTGTTGTTCTCACGAATTTTCGACCAGGGAAAGCAACAGAGGCGCCACTCACACGACGCACATGCGACCCCTCGATACTTGTTTTGGTGGTGGAGTGAAGCCGATGGATTGATGGCTTAATTAATTAGAGAGGGATTCTTTAATTCGAAGTTGAATAACACAAATAAATATTTGTTTAAAAAATCATTTAAAATTTGATAGGAACCCGAAAAACTTACGAAAGACTTTTAAACACACGGAAGTGATTCAATCAAACACCAGAAATCAACATAACCTCATTTTTGTGTCGATCTAAATTTTGTGTCAAATAAAAAAATAAACTCGGAAAGCCCGAAAATATATTTCAAAATGAGTAAAAGCAAAACCTGTAGGGCGTTACGGAGGACAATGCTAGTGCTGAAGGAGGCAAGGTGGGGGAATTCGGGTTCTGCCTCTTCGAAGAGCGGGTGTCTGATCAGGGTGCCCAGGGCGAGGTTCAAGTCGACCTTCAGTTGGAAGAAGATCTTGTACGGCTGTGGTTGGTTGGAGATGGGGCTTATTATTTTGTATTTTAAATATTGGGATAAAATAATTAATAAACAAATAATCAAATATATGAATAAAATAATAAATAACCTATATTTTAATTGTATTTTAATTTTAAAAAATTTAAAAATAAGTAAATAGTGAGTAAATGATAAGTAAATAATAATTTTTAATAAACAACCTGAGAAATGCATTACACTTTTTCTTTTATACAAGTATTTTTTGAGAAAAAAATAAAATAAATATATATTAGTTATGCAATATGAAAGCTATAAAAGAAACGAACGGTATCGGAGGGGGGCAGCGTGAAGAGGTAGTTGTCAGTGTTGTTGCTGAAGTCCTTGTGGTTGGCAGTGTTGTTGCTGAAGTCCTTGTGGTTGCCAGTGTTATTGCTGAAGTCCTTGTGGTTGCCAGTGTTGTTGCTGAAGTTCTTCTGGTTGGCAGCGGAGCTTTTCCGCTTGTTGCTGTCAGTCTTATTGGGGTCCTTGGTGGTTAGAGCAGTAAATGTGTGTTTTTTAAGCTAAAAAATTAATTTCCAATTTTAAAAAAATAAAAAAATGAATCGGTTCAACGTTTGAAATTAATTTCCCCTTGAAAAAAATACAAAAAATTACTCATTTTCACTTCCAGAATGAATGCCCGCATGAAATGCCAATAATAAAGACACCTTGTTGACGACTTCTTCTCGAGTTACGACTTGCTCGCTCCGGAGGGCCTTGACCACCCTGTTGGAGAACTCGACGTCTATGGCGCCCGTCTCGAAGCGCACAGCGTTGCTCGTTGGTGTGGTCGCTGTGATCTGTACGCCCTGTGACATTTCCGCATGGGCACGTGTAACAAATGGCGTTATGTTGAATTTTACAATTGAAGAACGGTTTATCTGGGAGCCCGACATCTCAAAATGGGATTAAAGCATTGGGGCATGTGGAAATGGAATTTGTTGGGTTTAAGAGTGAGAACGGTGTCGAGCGGTATTCTGAGAACTCGAAATGATTGGAAAGATTGCAGAAGCCTCGAGAGACATTTGAACAACCAACGTCAAGACTGCATGCATTTTCAACACCAAGAAAAATTAAAAAAACACAACCAAATAAAAAACGTTTAAAAACCTTCATTTTAATGGTGAAGGAGTAGAGGAGAGGCTTCTTGTGCGACGAGAGGTGCATGGCGATCTTCTCGCTCCAGATCTGCACTGGTTGGTCACTGCCCGACACTTTCTGAACCACCTCGTTCACCTCCTGTCGTCGTGTTGTTGTTGTTCTTGTAGTTGGTGTTGGTATTGTAGTAGTTGGTTTTGTTTTTAGTTGTTGGAGTTGGTCTTAGTTGTTGGAGATGGTGTTTTTGATGTAGTTGGTATTGTTGTTGTAGTTGTTGTTATCGTATTTGTTGCTGGTATTATTGTAGTTTTTGTGTGCAACCTGCGATATTATGATTGTTGATATTCATAGTTTTTTTATATTTTTCCCATTAAGAAATAAAAAAACTCTTCCTGATTTTGAAAAACAGCTCCAACAAACTAAACAACAAGACATCCCACAACAATTTCAACAGCAACATCTGGGGAAAAAACACTTACACATACAACAACAATATCTACCACAAAAACATTATCTACAACTACAACAACAACATCTACCACAAAAACATTATCTACGACAACAACAGCAACATTTGAAACAAAAACATTATCTACAACAACAACAGCAACATCTACCACAAAAACATTGTCTACAACAACCCCTACAAGAACAACAACAATAACAATCCCTACAACAACAACAACAACCCCTGCAAGAAGCACATCTCGTCGACCACAAAACCTTCATGAAGACTTTCTGGATGAAGACGAGATGGTTGAGGAGGTCGGTGGTCAAGACGTGCACAAAGGCGCCTATGTCTGCACTCGCCGTCAGATAATCCCCTTCCCTCATTACGTATCTGTGTGTGTGTGTGTGTGTGTGTGTGTGTGTGTGTGTGTGTGTGTGTGTGTGTGTGTGTGTGTGTGTGTGTGTGTGTGTGCGACAGTGTCTTTCTTGACGTCATAATTAAATATAGGCATGCAGCCCTCCCAGTTAAAATTATGTCATTCCAGTGATTTTTCTCTCATTTTCTTTTAGCCATAAAAATAAAAACTAAAAAACTAAAACATGTTTAAAAAGTGTGCGCCCATTACTTCAGTCGCCAACATAGTGCGTGCACAACAAACCTGGAAGAATCTTTGTGCGGGATGACAAAGTGGTGCACTTGTGTGTGCACGTACTGCGAGTTCTTGTTCGTCTTTGTGCCCACCACCTAGCGAATGGAAAAGAATTTATCAATATAGGGCAGCCTTCGAAGAGCCAGCGTGAGTATAATTTAGTATAGATTACTTCTGTGCGCAGTTGTAGGGTGCATGATGATGATGATGCTGATGATGGTGATGACGATGATAATGATGATGATTTTGGTGGTGATAATGATGATGATGATGGTGATTGGGATCCATCCTACTTGATCTTTGAAAAGTCGGTATTCGCCAGTGACTGTGACGTATGGTAGGTCTATGCTAGCCGATGTCGGTAACATGCTGGTGACATTTACCTGTGTGTGTGTGTGTGTGTATGTATGTATGTATGTGTGTGTGTGTGTGTGTGTGTGTGTGTGTGTGTGTGTGTGTGTGTGTGTGTGTGTGTGTGTGTGTGTGTGTGTGTGTGTGTGTGTATGTGGGTGTGTGTGTTTGTGTGCACGAGTGTAGGTGTGTGTACGCGTTCATTCACAAGACTTGCACAAGACTTACCATGCTGAGGAAGTGATGCTAAATGAATTCGTGAAAAAAAAAACGGAAGTCGCAAACTTATCGACAAAAACTCAAACTGAAAAGTAGACTTAAACGAGAGAAGTGATCGAATGCTTGCATACCAAAGTATTGGCTGAAAAACATAACAGGCCTATCTACACATATTACACAATATTACTACTACTACTGCTACTACAACTACTACTGCTACTACTACTACTGCTACTGTTACTAATACTAATACTACTACTTCTACTACTACTACTACTGCTAATACTACTAATACTACTACTACTACCTCATCCAGTAAACCACCAATAACACTACTAACCTTACTACTGACAATACTACCTACTCTAAAACTATTTCTACTAATACAACTACAACGCTCAGCTACCACAACAGCAACTAAACTCGCTTAAAACCACCACTGATAACGACACTACTGCACCCATTACATCCACTACAACTACACCCATTACATCTACTACATCTCCACAACCCTACAACAACAACAACTCTGCAAATACAACCCTACTACTACACCACCCGCCACTACAACACCACCCACTACTACACCTACTACTACACCACCCACTACTACTACACCGGCTACTACACCACCCACTTCTACACTACCCGCCACTACACCACCCACTTCTACTACACCCACTACTACTACACCCACTACTACACCACCCACTACTACTACACCTAGTACTACTACACCCGCTACTACACCACCCGCTACTACACCACCCACTACTACTACACCCCCACTACAACACTACCCAATACTACTACACCCGCTACTACACCACCACTACAACACCACCCACTACTACTACACCCACTACTACACCACCACTACAACACCACCCACTACTACTACACCGGCTACTAAACCACCACTACAACACCACCCACTACTACTACACCCACTACTACACCACCCACTACTACTACACCCACTACTACTACACCACTACTACTACACCACTACTACTACACCACCCACTACTACACCACCCACTACTACACCACCCACTACTACTACACTACTACTACTACACCACCCACTACTACACCACCCACTACTACACCACCCACTACTACAACACCCACTACTACTACACCACTACTACTACACCACTACTACTACACCACTACTACTACTACACCACCCACTACTACACCACCCACTACTACACCACCCACTACTACACCACCCACTACTACTACACCACTACTACTACACCGCTACTACTACACCACCCACTACTACAACACCACCCACTACTACACCACCCACTACTACTACACCACTACTACTACACCACCCACTACTACACCACTACTAATACACCACTACTACTACACCACTACTACTACACCACCCACTACTACACCACCCACTACTACACCACCCACTACTACTACACCACTACTACAACACCACCCACTACTACTACACCACCCACTACTACTACACCACCCACTACTTCTACACCACCCACTACTACTACACCACCCACTACTACACCACCCACTACTACACCACCCACTACTACACCACCCACTACTACACCACCCACTACTACACCACCCACTACTACACCACCCACTTCTACTACACCACCCACTACTACTACACCACCCACTACAACACCACCCACTACAACACCACCCACTACTACTACACCACCCACTACTACACCACTACTACTACACCACCCACTTCTACTACACCACCCACTACAACTACACCACCCACTACTACTACACCACCCACTACTACTACACCACCCACTACTACTACACCACCCACTACTACTACACCACCCACTATTACACCACCCACTACTACTACACCACCCACTACTACTACACCACCCACTACTACACCACCCAATACTACTACACCACCCACTACTACTACACCACCCACTACTACACCACCCACTACTACTACACCACCCACTACTACTACACCACCCACTACTACAACACCCACTACTACACCACCCACTACTACTACACCACCCACTACTACACCACCACTACTACACCACCCACTACAACACCACCCACTACTACAACACCCACTACTACACCACCCACTACTACTACACCACTACTACACCACCCACTACTACAACACCACCCACTACTACTACACCACCCACTACTACTACACCACCCACTACTACAACACCACCCACTACTACTACACCACCCACCACTCCTACACCACTACTACTACAACACCCACTACTACACCACCCACTACTACAACACCCACTACTACACCACCCACCACTACTACAACACCACCCACTACTACACCACCCACTACTACTACACCACCCACTACTACTACACCACCCACTACTACTACACCACCCACTACTACTACACCACCCACTACTACACCACTACTACTACACCACTACTACTACACCACCCACTACTACACCACTAATACTACACCAACCGCTTCTAAATCATTAGCTTGCTCTACAATCGAGACCAACTTACGCATTTCTCACCGACGATTTCCTTCCAAATGTAACTACGACCTCTCAAGGCCTGGCGTCGTGGCGTGCGAATGCGAAATGTAGAATGACTTTTTAACGTTGAAAACAATGATTAAAAATGATGACAGCTTGATTATTAATTTTTTAATCGCTTATGGTTGGAATTCGTTCACTAAAAAAGTTCAAATTGAATGAATTCTCAAAAAGTCTCAACTTCGTTCTATCGTCATTTCTTTTGAATGGAAGATATAGACGAGGAAAGTGAATGCTTGATTAAAAATTAACTATTTACATATAAATTGTAATTGAATTGTATAATAAAGTTAATGAGTAATTACATTACAGGCCACTAATTATAATCGACTTAACTACACTTACATGCACATCATTCTTCATTAATTAAAAATAGATAAAATTGTATAAAAATTATAAGACACAGTTTTAATATGGAAATTAACGAACCCATTGAAATTATGAAATATGAATAAATAAAACATTAAAGTTAAAATAGTTCAATTAATTAACCCATTAAAGTTAAAATAGTTTAATTAATTAACCCATTAAAGTTAAAATAGTTTAATTAATTATCCCATTAAAGTTAAAATAGTTTAATTAATTAGCCCATTAAAGTTAAAATAGTTTAATTAATTAGCCCATTAAAGTTAAAATAGTTTAATTAATTATCCCATTAAAGTTAAAATAGTTTAATTAATTAACCCATTAGAGTTAAAATAGTTTAATTAATTAACCAATTAAAGGTAAAATAGTTTAATTAATTAACCCATTAAATTTAAAATAGTTTAATTAATTAACCCATTAAATGACTGATAAGACAGTTTTTGGGAACTAAGTGGATTAAAAACTGAATCTCAAGTAAATGTGATACTAATGAAAACGACATCAAAGCAAACCTTATACTGAGCCTTCAACGAGGGAAGCAAGGAAGCCTCGATGGTAAAGCCTTCGAGCTTCGCTAGAAAGTGAATGTCAACGGGCCTGATAGCCAATTGCTTCGGTGGTTGCTGCTGTTGCTTTGAAGCTGGATTCGCTTCCAGCGGTGTGTTGGCGGCGCTGTTGGAAGCGTTGGGAAGGAAAGGTGTTTGGAAAGTGAGTGGATGGGCGGTAAAAGGGTGGCCTTTGCCGGTGGTTGGTTGAGCGGTGGAGGGTGTTTAGTGGAATCTGCTGTTTTGGTTGAGTTGTTGTCGTTCTGTTGCAACGAGGCAGCGTTGTAGTCAAATGTTCTAGAGAAACGGTGAGAAAGGAAAAGTGTTATTAAAATTATAAATTAATAATTATCCAATATAATTTATAATTATTCAGTTTAATTTATTGTTTTATTGATAAATACAACTTCATAATTGAGTTAATTATAACTTAATATAACATAACCACATTCAACAGAATACAACTGCACCAAACACAACTCAAAAACGCCGAGCCACAACCACCACCACCACCAAACACAACCACCACCACCAAACACAACCACCACCACCAAACACAACCACCACCACCAAACACAAGCACCACCACCAAACACAAGCACCACCACCAAACACAACCACCACCACCAAACACAACCACCACCACCAAACACAACCACCAAACACAACCACAAGCACCACCACAACAACAACCACCACCAAACACAACCACCAAACACAACCACCACCACCACCACAACAACAACCACCACCAAACACAACCACCACCACCAAACACAACCACCACCACCAAACACAACCACCAAACACAACCACAAGCACCACCACCAAACACAACCACTACCACCACCACCACCAAAGACAAGCACCACCACCACCACCAAACACAAGCACCACCACCACCACCACCAAACACAAGCACCACCAAACACAACCACCACCACCTCCAAACACAACCACCACCACCTCCAAACACAACCACCACCACCACCAAACACAACCACCACCACCACCAAACACAACCACCACCACCACCACCAAACACAAGCACCACCACCACCAAACACAACCACCACCACCACCAAACACAAGCACCACCAAACACAACCACCACCACCTCCAAACACAACCACCACCACCACCAAACACAAGCACCACCAAACACAACCACCACCACCTCCAAACACAACCACCACCACCACCACCACCAAACACAAGCACCAAAGACAAGCACCGACCTCTCATAGGCAGAGTTCAGGAACTCCTGCAGTGTATTCGACAGACGCTTCGACGAATGCACGACCATCGTGTGCAGTGCCACCGGGTGTTGAGGGATGCTGATGCAGATGACACCGAGATGCAGGAAGCAGAAGGCCTTGTTGCAGAGCGACTTGATGAAGGAAGAGAGGAGTGCATTTGAGCGGGAAATGTCGATCGATACGACTGTTCTGGGTGGGAGGAAGGGAAGAAGGGGGAGGGTAGTGAATGGAGCGGTGAGTACTGAAGTAAGAAACAAACATGTCATCATTGCTGTTGGGAGGGAAGCAAAAAGGAAGGGGTGAATAATGAAATATAAGTGAATGTGCCATTGCTGCTAGCGCCATTTTATTTAATTTTGTTCAATATTTATCAACAGTGTTGGGCCTTGAGGATGTAGCAAAACTATAATATGGTCTATTAGTCATATTAAATACTATCATTATTATCATCATCATCATCATTATCATCCTCCTCCTCCTCCTCCTATCACAATGAAACATAGTCTGTCAACTGGACTGACTGTTGCGAGCTCGACTGAACGCCCTCGAAGAGAGTCACGGCGGTCTTGTCGATGCTGAGTGACATGGAAGAGTCTGTCGACTTCTTCTTCTTGAAGCCTGCATGCGTGTGTGCGTGTGTGTGTGTGTGTGTGTGCGTGTGTGTGTGTGTGTGTGTATGTGTGTGTGTGTGTGTGTATGTGTGTACGTGTGTGTATGTGGGTGTGCGTGTGTGTGTGTGTGTGTGTATGTGTGTGTTTGTGTGTGTATGTGTGTACGTGTGTGTATGTGGGTGTGCGTTTACTAAAATGTATTTGTGTTTGAAAATGTAAACAACTTTGTATATATAAAACAAACAATATATTTCATGATTGCCTCAACTCCTCAAAAAGTAACTCACAACACCCCTCATCACACCCACCTCTTCTTGTAAGTCCGGGGCAGACTGGGCGTTTCCGACTCGACCAACTCCACTCGCAACTCCTTCAAGAAGGCGAGAGCCGACAACTCACCGCCGAACTTCTTCATGATGGTGGACATTTTGACTGGATGCAGGTCCAGTCCGATGGCGTCCAGTAGCGGCTTGAAGAGTACCTTTGAGGGTGTGTCTGGAGGTTGAAAGACTGCCAGAAACTACAAGAAAAAGCAATGTCAGTGAAACGAGTCAGTTTTTCTAAAACTGAAACAAATTATTCAAAAAAGAAAAAAAAGTTGAGTTATTAGAAGATATATGAAAATGGACACCTGTGAGTTGATGAGTTGTAGAGAGTTACTGGCGACGAGTGTCTTTTTGGTAAGATGAACCGGTCCACCCTTGCCTCCCTCTCTCAACCATCCCCTCTTCAGCGTTGTCGAACCGAACTGAGAGGTCTTTTTGGCGCTGTTGTTGCTGTTGTAGATGGAGTCCTGTTGCTTGCTCATCCAGCGGTAGAGATCGGAAGAATGCTTCGCCTTGTCGTTCGGAAGAAAAAAAACGCTTGGTTCGTGCGTTGGGTCGATGTTTTTGAGGTGGTTGTCGTTGGCGACGTTTGCTCCATACGGCTCGTAGCTGTTGAAGTTGCTGGTGTTGTTGAAGAAGCTGGTGTTGGCGGTGTTGTTGAAGTCGATTTGATCGGTGTTTCTGTTGTAGTTGTTGTTGTTGCTTCCGTTGAGAGCAGTGTTGTTGTTGTTGTAGTAGACGCTATTTCTAGAGCCTTTATACTTATCTCTACAGCTGCTAAAGACTTGAATGTGCTCACCCTCATTGGTTGCCATGACGTCATCGTTGATGGAATACTTGTTCCTGTTGTTCGTTGACTTCATGTCGTTGTTGTTGTTGTTGTTGTCGTTGTCGTTGTCGTTGTTATTGTAAGCATTAGCATCGTTGTTGTTTGATTGCATGTGCGTGAAGATGTGGTCGCTACTGAGGCTCGAGTGGCCAGTGCTTCCTTCGGCGTTCCTCCTCTTCAGCTGGAGAGCGATGTCTGTGGGCGGTAGTGGTGAAGGTAGAATAGAATTTGTGTAATGTCTGTGGGCGGTAGTGGTGAAGGTAGAATAGAATTTGTGTAATGTCTGTGGGCGGTAGTGGTGAAGGTAGAATAGAATTTTTGTAATGTCTGTGGGCGGTAGTGGTGAAGGTAGAATAGAATTTGTGTAATGTCTGTGGGCGGTAGTGGTGAAGGTAGAATAATAATAATAATAATTGTCATTTTTGTATAGCGCCTGGGCACGCAACTGAAGCGCTTTCACTGCGTCGTAATGCAATAAAGAAATAAAAATAATTATAATAGTAATGTTATGAAAAGGAGAGCAAAGAGTAGCATGGAGTAATTATTAAGAATGATAGGCTAAGTTAAAGTAATGAGTTTTCAGTTTGGCTTTGAAAGTCGAAAATTGGTTGATGCTTCGAAGTGCAGGTGGAAGGGCATTCCAAATTGTTGGAGCTGCGTGACGGAAAGCTCTTTTTGAGATGTTGTTTGTAGTGGATTCTTGGTTGAGGAGAAGAGATGAAGATGAACGCAGTTGTTTGTTTGATGTTTTTTTAGTTATGAGTTTGCTGAGATATGACGGTATTGAGGTTTGAAGAATTTTGAATGTGGTGATGGCTATTTTAAAGGATATTCGAAAGTCTATAGGAAGCCAGTGGAGTTTTATAAGATTTTCCTTTGATGATTGAACAAGGTGATGGCCTGGGTAATCACAGTTGAGTGTGATTCTAGCCGCCTTGTTTAAAACTGATTGTAGACGATTTCTTTCTTGATTGGTGATATTATATAATAGCGAGTTACAGTAGTCAAGTCTGCTTAGTATTAGACATCGGGAAAGTGAGGCGGAGAGATCAGTAGTAATGAATGGGCGTATGTGTTTGATTGCTTTGAGATGATAGTGTGATGATTGGATGATAGATGTGATGTGGTTTTTGAAAGTGAGTTTGCTGTCTAGGGTGACTCCGAGTATTTTGAGATTGTTATTGATGGGGATTTTATCTGAGTTGATGTTGACAGATGATATTGTGTTTAAACTATTTAATTGATAAGGGGTGCCTAGTTTTATTATTTCTGATTTAGTGGTGTTAAACTGGAGATAGTTATTGAGAAACCAAGTTTCCATGGTTTGTATGCAAGATGTGAGGTTACTAGTAGCTTGGTTGGATGTATTAGGTGTGATGAATTGAAGAAGTTGTATATCATCAGCATATTTATGGTAGGTTATGTTGAATTGGTTGACTATATTTGAGATAGGTGAGATGTATGTGGTGAAAAGAAGCGGTCCAAGAACAGAGCCTTGAGGAACGCCGTGTTGTATATTGGTTGGTGATGAGATGTGTGTACCTAAATTAACTTGATAATGTATATTTTCTAAATAAGATGACAGCCAGTTTAAAGCTGTTCCATCAACTCCAAATTCTTTATGAAGTCTGTCGATGAGGATGGAATGGCTGATGGTGTCGAAGGCTGCTGATAGGTCGAGTGATGCGAGGAGGGTGGTATTTTTTGAGTCGCATCCGTTGAAAATGTGGTCAGTTAGATGGAGTAGGGCTGTTTCTGTAGAGTGGTAAGGTCTATAGGCTGATTGGTGACTGGGATAGTTTGGATTGGAGGTGATGTGAGGTTGTAGTTGTTTTAATACGGCCCTTTCCATAATTTTTGATATGGTGGACAGGTTGGAAATAGGTCGATAATTTGCTGGATTGGTTGTGTCGAGGTTGGCTTTCTTTAATATTGGTGTAATTTGGGCTGCTTTGAAAGTAGATGGAAAACATCCTTCTTGGAAAGATAAGTTGACGAGCTGTGAGATGGCTTTTGACAATATTGAGCTACATTGTCTTATAACTTGGTGAGGAAAAGGATCAATGGGCGATGTCTTCGTGCATGTAGCATGAATGATTTTTAATATATCTTCAGATGTTGTTGGTTTAAAGTTAGATATGGGGTCAATGATGTTTTTTCTATGAGTGTGTATGAACTGTTCGTTTTGAGGTTGTGATAGGAGATTATCAATATTCTTATGAATATTTTCAATTTTGCTGCTGAAAAAGTTAGAATAGAATTTGTGTAATGTCTGTGGGCGGTAGTGGTGAAGGTAGAATAGAATTTGTGTAATGTCTGTGGGCGGTAGTGGTGAAGGTAGAATAAAATTTGTGTAATGTCTGTGGGCGGTAGTGGTGAAAGTAGAATAGAATTTGTGTAATGTCTGTGGGCGGTAGTGGTGAAGGTAGAATAGAATTTGTGTAATGTCTGTGGGCGGTAGTGGTGAAGGTAGAATAGAATTTGTGTAATGTCTGTGGGCGGTAGTGGTGAAGGTAGAATAGAATTTGTGTAATGTCTGTGGGCGGTAGTGGTGAAAGTAGAATAGAATTTGTGTAATGTCTGTGGGCGGTAGTGGTGAAGATAGAATAGAATTTGTGTAATGTCTGTGGGCGGTAGTGGTGAAGGTAGAATAGAATTTGTGTAATGTCTGTGGGCGGTAGTGGTGAAGGTAGAATAGAATTTGTGTAATGTCTGTGGGCGGTAGTGGTGAAGGTAGAATAGAATTTGTGTAATGTCTGTGGGCGGTAGTGGTGAAGGTAGAATAGAATTTGTGTAATGTCTGTGGGCGGTAGTGGTGAAGATAGAATAGAATTTGTGTAATGTCTGTGGGCGGTAGTGGTGAAGGTAGAATAGAATTTGTGTAATGTCTGTGGGCGGTAGTGGTGAAGGTAGAATAGAATTTGTGTAATGTCTGTGGGCGGTAGTGGTGAAGGTAGAATAGAATTTGTGTAATGTCTGTGGGCGGTAGTGGTGAAGGTAGAATAGAATTTGTGTAATGTCTGTGGGCGGTAGTGGTGAATGTAGAATAGAATTTGTGTAATGTTTGTGGGCGGTAGTGGTGAAGATAGAATAGAATTTGTGTAATGTCTGTGGGCGGTAGTAGTGAAGGTAGAATAGAATTTGTGTAATGTCTGTGGGCGGTAGTGGTGAAGGTAGAATAGAATTTGTGTAATGTCTGTGGGCGGTAGTGGTGAAGATAGAATAGAATTTGTGTAATGTCTGTGGGCGGTAGTGGTGAAGGTAGAATAGAATTTGTGTAATGTCTGTGGGCGGTAGTGGTGAAAGTAGAATAGAATTTGTGTAATGTCTGTGGGCGGTAGTGGTGAAAGTAGAATAGAATTTGTGTAATGTCTGTGGGCGGTAGTGGTGAAGGTAGAATAGAATTTGTGTAATGTCTGTGGGCGGTAGTGGTGAAGATAGAATAGAATTTGTGTAATGTCTGTGGGCGGTAGTGGTGAAGGTAGAATAGAATTTGTGTAATGTCTGTGGGCGGTAGTGGTGAAGGTAGAATAGAATTTGTGTAATGTCTGTGGGCGGTAGTGGTGAAGGTAGAATAGAATTTGTGTAATGTCTGTGGGCGGTAGTGGTGAAGGTAGAATAGAATTTGTGTAATGTCTGTGGGCGGTAGTGGTGAAGGTAGAATAGAATTTGTGTAATGTCTGTGGGCGGTAGTGGTGAAGGTAGAATAGAATTTGTGTAATGTCTGTGGGCGGTAGTGGTGAAGGTAGAATAGAATTTGTGTAATGTCTGTGGGCGGTAGTGGTGAAGGTAGAATAGAATTTGTGTAATGTCTGTGGGCGGTAGTGGTGAAGGTAGAATAGAATTTGTGTAATGTCTGTGGGCGGTAGTGGTGAAGGTAGAATAATAATAATAATAATAATAATTGTCATTTTTGTATAGCGCCCGGGCACGCAACTGAAGCGCTTTCACTGCGTCGTAATGCAATAAAGAAATAAAAATAATTATAATAGTAATGTTATGAAAAGGAGAGCAAAGAGTAGCATGGAGTAATTATTAAGAATGATAGGCTAAGTTAAAGTAATGAGTTTTCAGTTTGGCTTTGAAAGTCGAAAATTGGTTGATGCTTCGAAGTGCAGGTGGAAGGGCATTCCAAATTGTTGGAGCTGCGTGACGGAATGCTCTTTTTGAGATGTTGTTTGTAGTGGATTCTTGGTTGAGGAGAAGAGATGAAGATGAACGCAGTTGTTTGTTTGATGTTTTTTTAGTTATGAGTTTGCTGAGATATGACGGTATTGAGGTTTGAAGAATTTTGAATGTGGTGATGGCTATTTTAAAGGATATTCGAAAGTCTATAGGAAGCCAGTGGAGTTTTATAAGATTTTCCTTTGATGATTGAACAAGGTGATGGCCTGGGTAATCACAGTTGAGTGTGATTCTAGCCGCCTTGTTTAAAACTGATTGTAGACGATTTCTTTCTTGATTGGTGATATTATATAATAGCGAGTTACAGTAGTCAAGTCTGCTTAGTATTAGACATCGGGAAAGTGAGGCGGAGAGATCAGTAGTAATGAATGGGCGTATGTGTTTGATTGCTTTGAGATGATAGTGTGATGATTGGATGATAGATGTGATGTGGTTTTTGAAAGTGAGTTTGCTGTCTAGGGTGACTCCGAGTATTTTGAGATTGTTATTGATGGGGATTTTATCTGAGTTGATGTTGACAGATGATATTGTGTTTAAACTATTTAATTGATAAGGGGTGCCTAGTTTTATTATTTCTGATTTAGTGGTGTTAAACTGGAGATAGTTATTGAGAAACCAAGTTTCCATGGTTTGTATGCAAGATGTGAGGTTACTAGTAGCTTGGTTGGATGTATTAGGTGTGATGAATTGAAGAAGTTGTATATCATCAGCATATTTATGGTAGGTTATATTGAATTGGTTGACTATATTTGAGATAGGTGAGATGTATGTGGTGAAAAGAAGCGGTCCAAGAACAGAGCCTTGAGGAACGCCGTGTTGTATATTGGTTGGTGATGAGATGTGTGTACCTAATTTAACTTGATAATGTCTATTTTCTAAATAAGATGACAGCCAGTTTAAAGCTGTTCCATCAACTCCAAATTCTTTATGAAGTCTGTCGATGAGGATGGAATGGCTGATGGTGTCGAAGGCTGCTGATAGGTCGAGTGATGCGAGGAGGGTGGTATTTTTTGAGTCGCATCCGTTGAAAATGTGGTCAGTTAGATGGAGTAGGGCTGTTTCTGTAGAGTGGTAAGGTCTATAGGCTGATTGGTGACTGGGATAGTTTGGATTGGAGGTGATGTGAGGTTGTAGTTGTTTTAATACGGCCCTTTCCATAATTTTTGATATGGTGGACAGGTTGGAAATAGGTCGATAATTTGCTGGATTGGTTGTGTCGAGGTTGGCTTTCTTTAATATTGGTGTAATTTGGGCTGCTTTGAAAGTAGATGGAAAACATCCTTCTTGGAAAGATAAGTTGACGAGCTGTGAGATGGCTTTTGACAATATTGAGCTACATTGTCTTATAACTTGGTGAGGAAAAGGATCAATGGGCGATGTCTTCGTGCATGTAGCATGAATGATTTGTAATATATCTTCAGATGTTGTTGGTTTAAAGTTAGATATGGGGTCAATGATGTTTTTTCTATGAGTGTGTATGAACTGTTCGTTTTGAGGTTGTGATAGGAGATTATCAATATTCTTATGAATATTTTCAATTTTGCTGCTGAAAAAGTTAGAATAGAATTTGTGTAATGTCTGTGGGCGGTAGTGGTGAAGGTAGAATAGAATTTGTGTAATGTCTGTGGGCGGTAGTGGTGAAGGTAGAATAGAATTTGTGTAATGTCTGTGGGCGGTAGTGGTGAAGGTAGAATAGAATTTGTGTATTGTCTGTGGGCGGTAGTGGTGAAGGTAGAATAGAATTTGTGTAATGTCTGTGGGCGGTAGTGGTGAAGGTAGAATAGAATTTGTGTAATGTCTGTGGGCGGTAGTGGTGAAGGTAGAATAGAATTTGTGTAATGTCTGTGGGCGGTAGTGGTGAAGGTAGAATAGAATTTGTGTAATGTCTGTGGGCGGTAGTGGTGAAGGTAGAATAGAATTTGTGTAATGTCTGTGGGCGGTAGTGGTGAAGGTAGAATAGAATTTGTGTAATGTCTGTGGGCGGTAGTGGTGAAGATAGAATAGAATTTGTGTAATGTCTGTGGGCGGTAGTGGTGAAGGTAGAATAGAATTTGTGTAATGTCTGTGGGCGGTAGTGGTGAAAGTAGAATAGAATTTGTGTAATGTCTGTGGGCGGTAGTGGTGAAGGTAGAATAGAATTTGTGTAATGTCTGTGGGCGGTAGTGGTGAAAGTAGAATAGAATTTGTGTAGTGTCTGTGGGCGGTAGTGGTGAAGGTAGAATAGAATTTGTGTAATGTCTGTGGGCGGTAGTGGTGAAGGTAGAATAGAATTTGTGTAATGTCTGTGGGCGGTAGTGGTGAAGGTAGAATAGAATTTGTGTAATGTCTGTGGGCGGTAGTGGTGAAGGTAGAATAGAATTTGTGTAATGTCTGTGGGCGGTAGTGGTGAAAGTAGAATAGAATTTGTGTAATGTCTGTGGGCGGTAGTGGTGAAAGTAGAATAGAATTTGTGTAATGTCTGTGGGCGGTAGTGGTGAAGGTAGAATAGAATTTGTGTGATTTAAAATTAATCACAAAGAAAAAACTCAAAGAAGGCAAACAAAACACACACAAAACCAACCGCTTTCGAGGTTCTGGAAGGAGATCCTGCCCATCGTGTCGATCCTCACCAGGTCGATGGGCGATGCCTTCAGCCTGAACGGAGGTACTTGGTTCGCTGACTCGCAAAAAGAAGCGGGCTTCGGCGTCAGAAGAGCGCCTCCTTCCGCTCGCAAGAGAAAGGTTTTCTCATCAACGGCATCGACTGCACTGAGGTTCCTAGCACTGTCTCCAGCAGGATTGGAAGCTCCATCGCCACCTGCGTGCATGCCCTCGTTGCCGAGATAGTCCTGCGAGCTGTCGGCTGAGGTGTTGTAGTAGCGGCTCTGAACCAGCGGGACCGCGTAAGCCACCTTCACTCTCTTTTTAGACTGGAATGTGGAAGGGAGGAAGGTGGAAGATGGAGGATGGAAGGGAGGATGGAATGTGGAGTGTGAAAGGGAAGATGGAGGATGGAGTGTTGAAGGGAGGATGTAGTGTGGAGTGTGGAAGATGGAGGATGGAGGATCGTTGGAATGAATGACAACAGCATTGATGCATCAGAAAAAATTAAATAAAAGTTGTGATGTTCTTGGAATGAAAAATTTCATAAGACGCAAAACGAAAAAGTAAGCATAATTCGAAAATAACAATAATAATAAATCCTTAAAAAGAAAAAACAACACCAAAAGCGCACTAACACGGAAGGTGTGGTCGTCGAAGATGGGCAGGTAGAGGACATTCTTCCACTGTCGCGTCAGCACCAGGATTCCGTTCTTGAGGGTGGTGTTCTGTTGGGAGGGTAGATGGAGGGATGGAATGAGAGGATGAGGGGTAGACAGAAGCATGAATGGGTGAGATGAGGAAAATGAACCATATAGTGGCTGCGGGCATATTAGTGTTAGGAAAATGAAGATAATTATTATTATCATTAATATTACTACTACTACTACTACTACTACTACTACTACTACTACTACTACTACTACTACTACTACTACTACTACTACTACTACTACTACTACTACTACTACTACTACTACTACTAATACTACTACTACTACTACTACTACTACTACTACTACTACTACTACTACTACTACTACTACTACTACTACTACTACTACTACTACTACTACTACTACTACTACTTCTATTACTACTACTACTACTACTACTACTACTACTACTACTACTACTACTAATACTACTACTACTACTTCTACTGCTACTACTACTACTACTACTACTACTACTACTACTACTACTACTACTACTACTACTACTACTACTACTACTACTACTACTACTACTACTTCTATTACTACTACTCTCATCATTAACGATATCATTATCATGGAGCGAGCACTGACGTCAGGTACAGACGGTCCCACAAAAAGGTTCTCTAACGCCTCGACTCCCACGCTGTTTACGTATCTGTAATGATAATGATCGTAATATCATATGTTGAACGGGTAGCCGAGTCGGCAACGACTCTCGGCTTGACCAATAATGAAAGGTCCTAGGTTCAAGTACAAGCAATGCCCTAGTAACCCAAAGACGCAAATGAAAATATGCAGCCTAAGTAACCTGGAAGCCCGTTCGGGTTATACGCCACTATAATAATGTTCGTCATTATATTATATTATTTATTTATTTATTATTTATTATATTATTTTATTATGATTATTATTATATCATTATCATATCAGGCATTATTATTATACGTTTTATCAGCGAGAAAAAAACTAGATGATGATGACGATGATGATGAAGGTGGTGAAGGTGGTGATAATGATGATGATGATGAAGGTGGTGATGATAATGATGAAGGTGGTGATGATAATGATGAAGGTGGTGAAGGTGATGATGATGATGATGATGATGATGATGATGAAGGTGGTGATGGTGATGATGATGATGATGACGATGACAACCTGCGGAGGACAGTGAGAAGTTGTGAAGATGGCTCGTCCTGCAGATACTTTGACTCCCATGACGTCTTGTTGAACTTGCTCTTTGGCGTGATAATGATGATGATGGAGATGATGATGATGATGATGATGATGGTGATGATGATGATGATGATGGTGATGATGATGATGATGGAGATGATGATGATGCGTTTTGTGGTAAGATGTAGTTGAGTGCATTCAAGTAGCATGATGATGATAATGTTGATGATGGTGATGATGATGATGAAGATGATGACGACGACGATGATGATAATGCGTGGATGTGGTGGGGTGTAGTAAGATGTAGTCTGATGCTGTCAGGGGCGATGACAATGTGGTGATGTTGTGGTGTGATGGAGTGTGGTGATGTTGTGGTGTGATGGAGTGTGGTGATGTTGTGGTGTGATGGAGTGTGGTGATGTTGTGGTGTGATGGAGTGTGGTGATGTTGTGGTGTGATGGAGTGTGGTGATGTTGTGGTGTGATGGAGTGTGGTGATGATGTGGTGTGATGGAGTGTGGTGATGTTGTGGTGTGATGGAGTGTGGTGATGTTGTGGTGTGATGGAGTGTGGTGATGTTGTGGTGTGATGGAGTGTGGTGATGTTGTGGTGTGATGGAGTGTGGTGATGTTGTGGTGTGATGGAGTGTGGTGATGATGTGGTGTGATGGAATGTGGTGATGTTGTGGTGTGATGGAGTGTGGTGATGTTGTGGTGTGATGGAGTGTGGTGATGATGTGGTGTGATGGAGTGTGGTGATGTTGTGGTGTGATGGAGTGTGGTGATGTTGTGGTGTGATGGAGTGTGGTGATGTTGTGGTGTGATGGAGTGTGGTGATGTTGTGGTGTGATGGAGTGTGGTGATGTTGTGGTGTGATGGAATGTGGTGAAGGATGACGAGATGTGGTCAGATGGGATGGGAGTGTGTATTTTCGACATAGTAACACAGAGAAGTGATGGTCCGGTTGCAGTGTTGTAAAGTAGTAACACAATTCAAACATAGAGCGACAACAACAACAAAATTCCGCTCAAAGCAACACCACCAACAACAACACTGACAACGAAACTGACAACGAAACATCATAATCATAATTAACGTCATCATCATCGTCATTATCACCTCATCCTCACCACCATAATCATCATCACCACCATAATCATCATCCTCATCCTCATCATCATCATCACCACCACCATCATCATCATCATCACCACCACCATCATCATCTCCATCACCTTGGTCATTAGGTGAATCGCCTGCATTTCTAGAGCGTCGGTCATGAGCGATGCCATCACGACGTACTGCCGCCTCAGGAACATCTGGTGCGCTGCCTTGGCGACCGAGACGGCCCTGTTCGCCGGCTGCATCCACGCCAGGATGGATGGGGAGGCCGTTGAGAGGAGGTTCCAGTTTTGTCTGTGTTGTCGTTCCAGTGGTGTATTTTGTTGTTGTTGGTTGCAGTGGTGTGTTGTGTTGTTGGTTCCAGTGGTGTGTTGTGTTGTTGGTTGCAGTGGTGTATTGTGTTGTCGGTTGCAGTGGTGTGTTGTGTTGTCGGTTGCAGTGGTGTATTGTGTTGTTGGTTGCAGTGGTGTGTTGTGTTGTCGGTTGCAGTGGTGTATTGTGTTGTTGGTTCCAGTGGTGTGTTGTGTTGTCGTTTGGGTTGGAGTTTTGGATGGTTTGTGTGAAATGTTAAAATTAACTAAGATTGGGAATCTCAAATTTGAATAATTTTTTTAGTTTTACTTTAGTTAAAATTGAAACAATTTGTTGCGATTTTAAAAATTAGAAAATTAAATTGACAAACAAACTTCTTAGCGGCGTGCTTACTCTCCTTGACGGAACTCGGCGATGCGAAGTTGAACCACACCTGTCTGATCTCGAGCGCGGCACTGGTCGCATCGCCCCTCAACGCGCCCTCCTCAGGCTTGTTGTGCGCCAACGATCGCAACGAACCGAACGCCCCTCGACTGCGCTTCGACAGATTCGACTTTCCGTCGGAATCACCGGTCAACGAGGTGTTGAAGTTCCTCTTGTAACGTTCCTGGAAGGCATGCGAAAGATGCCTCCCGTCGTTGACCACTTCGGGACTTGAAGCTGAGCGCGTGACGGTCGCTTTGGACGGGGTTTCTTCCTTCAAGTTTTGGTTGCTCGTGTCGGCGTAACCGAAACGCTGGGCGAGGTCGAAAGAGATCGCCTCGAGACCACACTCGAACATGATGAGTCCCACTACTTCGTTTATGCTCTCAGAAACAGGCTTTTGTAGTGAGGCGCTTTGAGTTTGACTTGATACGTCTGTGTGCGTGTGTGTGTGTGTGTGTGTGTGTGTGTGTGTGTGTGTGCGTGTGTGTGTGTGTGTGTGTGTGTGTGTGTGTGTGTGTGTGTGTGTGTGTGTGTGTGTGTGTGTGTGTGTGTGTGTGTGTGTGTGTGTGTGTGTGTGTGTGTGTGTGTGTGTGTGTGTGTGTGTGTGTGTGTGTAGATAAATAATAAGCATATAAAAACTCACAACTCAAAAAACCGACATCAACAACAACAAACACACACCAAAACACACAGAAACACTTCACCTCGACTGCTCAAATGCATCTCCTTCCTGTAAAGGTCCCAGGAGTAGGGGACCGACAAAGTAGCATCATTACCAGCACCACCACCACCAACATCATCATCATCATCGCCTTCATTGGATGCATCTTTGGCGCCCTTGAAGCGGAAGAAGACCTTGGAGGAGGAGGGAGGAATCGAAGTGAAGGTCACCGGGTCGGCCTCAAGGTCAGCCGAAAGTTGTTTAGACCTGCGCAGTTGAACGTGCATCTGAGACAGCTTCACCTGCGTGCGTGTTGGAGTGGTGGACATCAGGGTGCTTTTGTCATCATTTTATCCTCATATGACGTGTGATATTCGCTTTTTAGTATTACTATTAGCAATACTTTTTTCATATGATTATAATTAGTATTTATAGTTCTATCATCATCAACATCATCATCTTCACCACCACCACCACACCACCCCAAACCCCTCTCCCACCATCATCACCACCTCCACCACCCCCGCCACCCTCCTGCCCCCTCCCAGCCCACTGGGCACCTGCAGCACCATATCGGTCTTGCGACTCTCCGAGAAGGTTTTGCACTTGACGATGCAAGTGTTCGTGTTCTTGAGGCGGTTGCGGAGGTCAGCCATCTTGCGCTTGCCGACTCCGATGCGGTTGCCGATGTTCATCATCGTGAGGTTGCCGTCGAAGAGCGACAGTTCGTGGTTCCTTGTGGGTGGGTCGGTGGGTGCTTTGTGTGGTTTCTTTGTGTCTTGTGTAGTATGCTTTGTGTGGTGTGGTCTGTGTGGCGTGGTCTGTGTGGCGTGGATTGTGTGTTCGAGTGTTGTGTTTTGTTGAGTGGTCGAGTGTTGTTGTGTGGTCGAGTATGGTGTGTTGAAGTGTGGTTTGTTGTGATTATTTTCTGCACTTCAATGTTGTGTGTGGTCGTACCAAGGCCTTAAAAATATAAATATTGAAAATGGCGGCAAACTTTTTGTTCGCGGGGTCCTTGACATTGGACATGAGGATGGTCGAAGTGGTTCTGATTTCGGCGTTGTGGAAGAAGTTGAGGGTGGAGTTGTTGAAGCTGACGGTGAGGAGGGCGACGGAGGTGTGGTCGGAGGCTTTGTTTGCCTTCAATAGTTTGCCGTTGACAGAACAAACTTGTAGGAGAGATACGTTTATCTGTGTGGTTGTTGTTGTCGTTGTTACAGGCGGTGATGGTGTCTGGGAGGTAGTCAGTTGTTATTGTTGCTGTTGAGTTTTGAAGCATTTTGCATTTTCATGGATGAAACTGTTGTCGTTAATAAATATCGAGGCGTCAATCGAATGAAATGAGTTAATGAGAAAAATAAAAACTGAAGAATAAATCACTAAATTCCAGCCAAAATAAACATAACACAAACAAAAAACCCCACCTTACCCACCCAAAACCCACACGAGACCCCCCAAAACCCACACGAGACCCACACGAGACCCACACGAGACCCACACTAGACCCACACGAGACCCACACGAGACCCACACTAGACCCACACGAAACCCACACGAGACCCCCCAAAACCCACACGAGACCCACACAAAACCCACACGAGAGCCACACGAACCTGCGGCAAGTTGACCTTCACATGGAGGTTTTCGCACTGGTACTTATCGATCGTCTTCGTCACCTCGGCTGTTTCGGCGAAGGCGTCGAGACAAGACGTGAGCGTGGTGTTCTTGTCTTCCTGGTTGGAGAGGGCGCTGAGGCAGTTGAAGTGGAGGAGGTCGATGATCGAGGAGGGGTGCATGTTCGCCAGAGAAGGCATTATTGAGTCGATGTACCTTCGAGGAGTGGTGGTTGTTATAGTTGTAGTTGTGGTGGTTATAGTTGTAGTGGTGGTGGTGTAGTGGTTGTGGTGGTGATAGTTGTAGTGGTGGTTGTGGTGGTGGTTGTTGTGGTGGTTGTAGTGGTTGTGGTGGTGGTGGTTGTTGTGGTGGTGGTTGTGGATGTGGTGGTTGTGGTGGTGGTTGTGGTGGTGGTGGCTATAGTGATGGTGACGGTTGTGGTGATGGTTGTGGTTGAAGTGGCGATAGAATTTATTGAGTTTTTGACAGTTACTACGAGAATTTATGTTCATTATTATTATTGTTATTATTACTATTATTCATTTATTTATTTACATACCTCATTCTTATTAATTGTTTGTTATAACTCACACACACACCTATTAAAAGCCTCGAGCATCACAGGCGAGATCATCACATCGAGCGACTTGTCGAGCTGCACCATGGCTGCCCAGTCGTCCACTTTGCGGTCGTCCCTCGCCTCCTCCGGCCGCTTTATCGAGTTCTCCGGACTGAAGCCGTCCTTGCCGAACTTATTCTCGATGTGTCGCCGGAATATATGCGTGGCGTCCTGCTCGTCTCGCTCGTGAGCGGGCTTCAGCGGAGTATGATCGCTGATGATCGAGTGGCAGTCGAGGCCTTTGCTGTACGCGGCGTAGTGAGGCACGCAGTAGTTGAGGTCTTTGAGGTCGGAAACGGACGGGTCGGAGTGAGTAAGGTTGGTCTGAACAGGCAGCGGGGCGGACCAGTTGGGACAGTGGTACTTGCCCATGTAGCACTTGTAGCCCTCCATCAGGAGTTTCGAGCCGAGAATGTCCTGACCGCTTGTCGACTCGAAGGGGCTCGTTGCTTTGGCGGGTTCTGGTGGCGTCTTGATGTGCGAGTCGAGGTGCAAGTACTTGGCCTTCCAGAAGTGAGATTCGTTCTTGCGCAGGAACTTGCTCATGTTCTTCGAGACTGTGGTGTTGTTGTGCTGAGAAGGTTGTTGTTGTTGTTGTGCTGAGGATGTTGTTGTTGTTGTTGTGCTGAGGATGTTGTTGTTTGGCGATTGAAAATAGCTCGAGAAACAAATAGTTCATGATTAGAAGGCATTAAGCCGTTCAAGATTAAATGAAAGATACTTCGAAATAAGTCTGCAAGAATTAATAAGAAACCAAAAGTCTACATCGAGTTTCAGCTGCTTTCTCTTCGGCCTTCGCGTTCTTCTGCGCGAACAAAAGGTTCTTCTTCCTCTGCTCGGGCGAGGGGAAGGCCTTCAGAGGCGGGTCTCTCAGCTGGCCCCTATCGTCTCGAGTCTTGAACTCGAAGCTGAGGGCCGACTTGAAGGACAGGTCGCTGCTGTCGGACGTCTGTTTGCCCACCGACTCCATGGCGTTTTGGTACGAAGAATTCTTGCTCTCGATTAGTTTCTAGGAGGTTGTTGTTTGTGAGAGATGAACAAGTTTAAAGCAAGGAAATATATATTTTTTCAATTTCAATTTTGTGTGTGCGTGTATGTGATGTAGGTGTGTGTGTGTGAGTGCTCGTGTGCGTGAACGTCAATGTTGATGTATGTGTATGCAAACATGCACGCGCTGAAACCTCAGCGAGGAGGAGCGAGGAGGCTGCCTGCTTCTTGGGTCTCAGTTCGACGTCCGAATGCCATCTGCTGGCCATTCTGGGCTCCTTGAGACGGCCCAAGAACGTCTTGGGGAGGCGCGTGCTGGCTGCTTCATCGGTCGACTGCGCTGAGAGTCGCAAAGCCGGTGACGATAGAGCGCTTTCGCTGTGGGTGTGGTAGTGATGTTGATGATGATGGTGATGGTGATGATGATGATGATGATGATGATGATAATGATGATGATAATAATAATGATGATGATAAGGATAGGCTAACTTGTTCGTGGAATAGTCTTAATACCTGAAAAACTACGACTGAATTCTTTCAGAGCAAATACTTTTAAAAAAGTTGAAAATACTTTAAATATTGAAAAAAACTTTATACGTACTTCATAATTTTGCTCCTGGGATAGACGCCAGAACTCGGGTCGGTGATGACTCCTGGGGCGGACTCATCACTGGACAGGGACACGAGGATGATGTCTATGCTGTTATCTTCTTCCTCACCCTCCTCCTCTCCCTCCTCTTCCTCACTCGCCAGCGTCAGTCTGCTCTTCCAGACTATCGAGTTTGAATCCTTTCCTTTATCGATGCTGCCCGAACGTTTGACGCTCGGCGTCGTTGAGATGGGATTCTTCCTGAGCGAAGAAACTCCTTCTTGCCTCTTCCTCTCTTCGCCATCATCTTCTGGCGGCTTGAAGACTTCGGGTGGGCTTTTAGTGGGTTTGGGTGGGCTTTTAGTGGGTTTGGGTGGGTTTTTAATGAGTTTGGGTGGGTAGGTGGGTTTGGGTGGGTTTTTAATGGGTTTGGGTGGGTAGGTGGGTTTGGGTGGGCTTTTAATGGGTTTGGGTGGGTAGGTGGGTTTGGGTGGGCTTTTAGTGGGTTTGGGTGGGTAGGTGGGTTTGGGTGGGTAGGTGGGTTTGGGTGGGTTTTTAGTGAGTTTGGGTGGGTAGGTGGGTTCTTGAAGATGACTTCAAGATCACTCGGTTATAGAAAATTAAAGAAACGATAATAATGGGAAATAAATCAATAATAATAACAAATAAATAAGAAGAATAATAATAAATTAATAATTTGTTAATACAAAAACTAATAATAAAAAATAAAAATCTTTTCCAAACTACATCTCGCTATATTAGTCAACCCTTCAGCAAACAAATTAATTAAAGAAGGCACGCAAAGTGGCACGCCTCACTTGCAGATTCAGGGCTGATCCGCTCTCGACCAGGTGGATGTCGATGCAGTCGATGGAAAGCCTGATGAACTCGTACTTGAGGTCGGCCACAGTCGGGCACGGAGACAAGAGATTGTTGCCTGTGTTGAATAAAATAATTTAATAAATAATAATCGGTGTGCATGCATAACCAAGTGGTCTTGAAGCCCGACCGGGTTTACGCCACGTTAATAACACTCGTCGTTGTATTCTATTGTATAGTATTACGAGAGTTTATGATTCAATTCATTAACATTTTTAAAAAGTGTTTTTAAAATAGAAAAATTTTAATTGGAGAAAAATTTTTGTAAAAAGATTTGACAACTTTTTTTAAAAACTTAATTGAAAAAAATAAAAAAAGCTTTAACATGTAAAAATGAATGAAAAAGCTTCAATAAAAAAAACTTAAATTTAATATTTAAACAAAGTTTTTTTCACTAAAACAACTTCAAAACGCACCTGTCTTGACACACTCATTCTGATCGAGCATGTGCTGGCAAAGCTCGAAGGCGTTCGGACACACCAACTTGTTCTCCTTGTCTGCAGCCAACATCACAAAGGTCTTCAGCGTCTCGACGATGCTGAGTAGCTGTTGTGTGGTGGTGGCTGCGTGTAGTAGTGAAAGTGCTAGAGATGGTGGTGGTGGTGGAGGTGGTGGTGGTGGATGTGGTGATGGTGGTGGTGGTGGTGGTAGTGGTGGTGGTGGTGGTGGTGGATGTGGTGATGGTGGTGGTGTTGGGCAATTGATAAAGAAAGCTTGAGATGTGAAAACATTTTAATACTACTACTACTAATAATAATAAACTTTCTCCAATTTAAAAAATAATTATTTATAATATTATTATTATTATAAAACACACAACTAAATAATTCTACCCCCACAACCACAACCACCACTACTAGCCCCACAACCACCACCACGACTAGCAGCAACCTGTGCAGTGGTGAGCTTTCCGACCAGGTCACCAACGACCACCTCGATCAACCAGGCGTACTCCAGAGTTTCGGCCTTGAGGGGCAGACCTTCGTGTGAGAACATGGCGTGTCCCCTGATCTGCAACGAGGACAACGTCAGGAAGCCCCGGTTCAAGTGCCGCTGCTGCGCTGGTCGCTGTTGTTGTGTGGTGGCGGTGGTTGTGGTTAAGATAGGGGGGTTTTGTGTGGTAGCGGTGGTGGTGGTTGGGATAGGGGGGTTGTTGTGTGGTAGCGGTGGTGGTGGTTGGATAGGGGGGTTGTTGTGTGGTAGCGGTGGTGGTGGTTGGGTAGGGGGGTTGTTGTGTGGTAGCAGTGGTGGTGGTTGGGATAGGGGGGTTGTTGTGGGGTGGTTGTGGTGGTTGAGATAGGGGGGTTGTTGTGTGGTAGCAGTGGTGGTGGTTGGGAAAGGGGGGTTGTTGTGTGGTAGCGGTGGTGGTGGTTGGATAGGGGGGTTGTTGTGTGGTAGCGGTGGTGGTGGTTGGGTAGGGGGGTTGTTGTGTGGTAGCAGTGGTGGTGGTTGGGATAGGGGGTTGTTGTGTGGTGGTTGTGGTGGTTGAGATAGGGGGGTTGTTGTGTGGTAGCAGTGGTGGTGGTTGGGAAGGGGGGTTGTTGTGTGGTAGCAGTGGTGGTGGTTGGGAAGGGGGGTTGTTGTGTGGTGGTTGTATGTGGCATGGGTTAGGTTGAGAGAGTTTGAGCGTATTAGTTTGAGTGGTTGTGTGTGGTTATGGGTTAAGATGATGTGGTGTTTGGAGTGTAGGCTGAGATGGTGCAGTTGTGGTAGAGAGATGTAGTTGAATTGGTGTAATTGAAGGTGGTGCAGTTGTAGTAGAGAGATGTAGTTGAAATGGTGTAATTTAAGGTAGTGTAGCTTTAAATTGTATAGAAGCTAGTGAGTCGATTGTTGAAAAAGGATTTTTTTATACACTTAATAAAACACTCAGTAATAACTTTTCAAAATATTAGTTATCATTTCATTGAATTGCCCAAATCATAACTACGTTGAATTGCAAGCATGCAGGCACAAACAAGCAGACAAAGCCACCATCCCTCCCCCTATCGCCTCTCGCCACGCCCGATGAACACCTCGTGAGTGTCGATGCAGACGAGCATGACGGAGGAGAGCTTCCCCTGCAGCAGCGTCTCGTGGAAGTGCTTGTCCATCTCGAAGACCACCCTCTCCAGGAAGAAGCTGGGACAGGGCGCTCCCGTCGGTGTGCAGTTCTGTCGAATGGGGAAGGGTGGGAGGGGGTGATGATGCTCGTGGTGATGATGATGATTCTGATGGTGACGTCGTTGATGATTATGATTATTACTACGATAATGATGACAGCGATGATAATGACGATGCTGATGCTGATGATGATGATGATGATGATGATGATGATGATGAAAATGGCGATGAGGATGATGATAATGATGATGATGATGATAACGATGATGATAATTATGATAAGAAATACTCTAGTGTTGAAAAATAAAAAATTAAAAAAACGCAAACGGGAAATAATGTAACTTCAAGAATGCAGAAAGCAGTTGTATTTCCTAAGTGGAGCAAGCAAGGCAAAAGTACCATGACAAGATGGCCGTGAATGTCGTGCACAGTGAGGTGGACGACGACGCTGAAAGGTCGGTACAGTCGCGGGTCGACCTCCGAGACGCCGCTCGCTTCGTCAGCGCCCATGCACGACTTGCTGGCACATGAGTCGCTCGTGCTCGCTTCGATGTTCTTCTCCAAGTCGCTCAGGCTCTGAAAGTCGCCCAGGTAATTCTCCTGCGTGAGGAGTTGGATACCGTGTATAGCGCGCACTTGTATAGAATTTTGTTTTCAGGTATTTTGTTTTAGCACATTAATGCGCTTGGAATATGTCGATAAAGTGGGAAAAGAGTTGAGTACCTTGAAGTTCAGGAAGAGCATGACGAGAGTGCCATAGGCATAAGCGACAGTCGGTCCGATCTCGAGTTCGATCGGTTCCAGAATCTTTTCCCAGCTTAAACTTTGAAGTGATAAAAAAGAATAAAATAATATTAAATAAACGAAAAAAATGAATGAATAATAATAATTAATAAATAATAATAACAAAAAGAAAATAATAAATAAATGATAATAAGTAAAAAGTAGTGGTAGCAAAGACTAGGAGTACAACAGCTACAAAAACAATCCCAACAAATCAACCACCATCCCAACAACCATCATCAAAACCACAACAAAACCACTAAAACAACCAAAACGCCAACAATAACGCCCCAACAAAACCTAGGCAGCAGCAACAACAACAACTAACACAACAGCAGCAGCAAGAAAGCACCGTTGATGACCAGAACAACAACAACAACAACAACAACCTCTGCTGACCACCGAGACGACGGGCAGTGGTCAAGCCGTTCAGGAGAGAGGGAAGCTGCACTGCCATCCCCCCACCCGTCTGTTGTTGTTGTGGTTGTTGTGGTTGTCGTTGTTGTGGTTGTCGTTGTTGTGGTTGTCGTTGTTGTGGTTGTCGTTGTTGTGGTTGTTGTTGTGGTTGTTGTTGTTGTTGTGGTTGTTGTTGTGGTTGTTGTTGTTGTTGTGGTTGTTGTTGTGGTTGTTGTTGTTATTGTGGTTGTTGTGGTTGTTGTTGTGGTTGTTGTTGTTATAATTAAATTTCTAATATTTATATTATGGTAATAAGAATAATTTTAATCATTACTATTATTTCAAATATATAATTATTATTGTTATTTTCTTCACCATCATCATCATCGCCACCACCATCATCATTATCATCACCGCAATGATCATCATCATCATGACTGACTTGCTGACGGATGGATGCAGTGGTGAAATCGACTAATGACGTTTGGTTGTGGAGAAGTTGGTGGTAGAAGAGGAGACCGGAGCTGATGATGATGATTGTGGTGATGATGATGATGTTGGCGGTGATGATGGTGATAATGATGATGATGTTGGCGGTGATGATGGTGATAATGATGATGTTGGCGGTGATGATGGTGATGATGATGATGATGATGTTGGCGGTGATGATGGTGATAAGGAAAAAAAAGAAATACCTTACTAGTAAATGAGAGAATGCAATTGATAACTATTATGATTAAAGCAACACAAATTCTTATTTCGAAATTAATAACAAATATCATCATCATCCCCATCATAATGATAGAAGTGATGATAATGATAGAATAAAAACATAAATAATAATAATAACCTGCCGAGTGTCACCACATCAGCTTGATAGACTGTTTCGCACAAGACAGCTGATATCAGAGCCTCTACCCCTGTCCCTCCTAGTAGCAGTAGTAGTAGTAGTAGTAGTAGTAGTAGTAGTAGTAGTAGTAGTAGCAGTAGTAGTTGTAGTAGTAGTAGTAGTACTAGTAGTAGTAGTAGTAGTAGTAGTAGTAGTAGTAGTAGTAGTAGTAGTAGTAGTAGTAGTAGCAGTAGTAGTTGTAGTAGTAGTAGAGGTACTAGTAGTAGTAGTAGTAGTAGTAGTAGTAGTAGTAGTAGTAGTAGAAGTAGTAGAAGAAGTAGTAGAAGTAGTAGTAATAGTAGTAGTAGTAGTAGTAGTAGTAGTAGTAGTAGTAGTAGTAGTAGTAGAAGAAGTAGTAGAAGTAGTAGTAGTAGTAGTAGTAGTAGTAGTAGTAGTAGTAGTAGTAGAAGTAGTAGTAGTAGTAGTAGTAGTAGTAGTAGTAGTACTAGTAGTAGTAGTAGTAGTAGTAGTAGTAGTAGTAGTAGTAGTAGTAGTAGTAGTAGTAGTAGTAGTAGTAGTAGAAGTAGTAGAAGAAGTAGTAGAAGTAGTAGTAATAGTAGTAGTAGTAGTAGTAGTAGTAGTAGTAGTAGTAGAAGTAGTAGAAGAAGTAGTAGAAGTAGTAGTAGTAGTAGTAGTAGTAGTAGTAGTAGTAGTAGCAGTAGTAGTAGTAGTAGTAGTAGAAGTACTAGTAGTAGTAGTAGTAGTAGTAGTAGTAGTAGTAGTAGTAGTAGTAGTAGTAGTAGTAGTAGTAGTAGTAGTAGTAGTAGTAGTAGTAGTAGAAGAAGTAGTAGAAGTAGTAGTAGTAGTAGTAGCAGTAGTAGTAGTAGTAGTAGTAGTAGTAGTAGTAGTAGTAGTAGTAGTAGTAGTAGTAGTAGTAGTAGTAGAAGAAGTAGTAGAAGTAGTAGTAGTAGTAGTAGTAGTAGTAGTAGTAGTAGTAGTAGAAGTAGTAGTAGTAGTAGTAGTAGTAGTAGTAGTTGTAGTGGTGGTAGTAGTAGCCATAGTGGTAGTATTAGTAGTATTAGTAGTAGTAGTAGTAGTAGTAGTAGTAGTGGTAGTAGTAGTAGTATTAGTGGTAGTAGTAGTAGTAGTAGTAGTAGTGGTAGTAGTAGTAGTATTAGTGGTAGTAGTAGTAGTATTAGTGGTAGTAGTAGGAGTAGTAGTAGTGGTAGTAGTAGTAGTAGTAGTGGTAGTAGTATTAGTGGTAGTAGTATTAGTAATAGTGGCAGTAGTAGTAGTAGTAGTGTTGGTAGTAGTATCAGTAGTGATGGTAGTAGTGGAAGCAATAGTTTTTTTTTACCAAAACATCATTACCAAAACTATCATCATCATCACCATCAGCACCTCTCTTGAGAACATCAGTCGCAGCCTTGGAGCAAGCAAGAGTTTTGGAAGAGACGATGCCGTGAGGGATGACCTGTGGTGGTGGTGATGATGATGGAGGTGGTGGTGATAATGATGATGATGGAGGTGGTGGTGATGATGATGGTGGTGGTGATGATGATGGAGGTGGTGGTGGTGGTGATGATGATGATTGAGGTGGTGATGATAATAAGGGTATAAAGATAAAGGGAGTGATGATGATGATGATAATAGTGAGATAGTGGTGGGAGTGATGATGATGATGATTATGATGATGATGGTGGTAATGATAATGATAATGATGGTGATGAAGGTGATTATGATGATGGTGGTGATAATGATGATGATAGTTATAAATTACATTAATCATCCTCATCATCATCATCATCATCATGAGCACCTGAGGAGGGGCGAAGAGGATGGTGAGGATGAGGGAGATGGTGACGGAGATGGAAAACACAAAGCAGGTGATGATGATGATCTTCAATTCATTATCACCTTTGCAGTCCCTGATTGATGATGGTGATGATGATGATTGGTGGGTGGGTGGTGGTGATGATGATGATTGGTGGGTGGTTGGTGATGATGATGATCTCCATATAAGTGGTGATAATATATACAACAAGAGATAAAATGATTATAAGCGATAATCACCGTATTAGTGATACAATTGGTAATACAAATAATAATAGTAAATGAGTGATACAAATAATAATAGTAAATGAGTGATACAAATAAGAGTAAATGAGTGATACAAACAATAGTAAATGAGTGATACAAATAATAGTAAATGAGTGATACAAATAATAGTAAATGAGTGATACAAATAATAGTAAATGAGTGATACAAACAATAGTAAATGAGTGATACAAACAATAGTAAATGAGTGATACAAATAAGAGTAAATGAGTGATACAAACAATAGTAAATGAGTGATACAAACAATAGTAAATGAGTGATACAAACAATAGTAAATGAGTGATACAAACAATAGTAAATGAGTGATACAAATAAGAGTAAATGAGTGATACAAATAATAGTAAATGAGTGATACAAACAATAGTAAATGAGTGATACAAACAATAGTAAATGAGTGATACAAATAATAGTAAATGAGTGATACAAACAATAGTAAATGAGTGATACAAACAATAGTAAATGAGTGATACAAATAATAGTAAATGAGTGATACAAATAATAGTAAATGAGTGATACAAACAATAGTAAATGAGTGATACAAACAATAGTAAATGAGTGATACAAATAAGAGTAAATGAGTGATACAAACAATAGTAAATGAGTGATACAAATAATAGTAAATGAGTGATACAAACAATAGTAAATGAGTGATACAAATAATAGTAAATGAGTGATACAAACAATAGTAAATGAGTGATACAAATAAGAGTAAATGAGTGATACAAACAATAGTAAATGAGTGATACAAATAATAGTAAATGAGTGATACAAATAATAGTAAATGAGTGATACAAACAATAGTAAATGAGTGATACAAATAATAGTAAATGAGTGATACAAACAATAGTAAATGAGTGATACAAATAAGAGTAAATGAGTGATACAAATAATAGTAAATGAGTGATACAAATAATAGTAAATGAGTGATACAAACAATAGTAAATGAGTGATACAAACAATAGTAAATGAGTGATACAAATAATAGTAAATGAGTGATACAAACAATAGTAAATGAGTGATACAAACAATAGTAAATGAGTGATACAAACAATAGTAAATGAGTGATACAAACAATAGTAAATGAGTGATACAAATAAGAGTAAATGAGTGATACAAACAATAGTAAATGAGTGATACAAATAATAGTAAATGAGTGATACAAACAATAGTAAATGAGTGATACAAATAATAGTAAATGAGTGATACAAACAATAGTAAATGAGTGATACAAATAAGAGTAAATGAGTGATACAAACAATAGTAAATGAGTGATACAAATAATAGTAAATGAGTGATACAAATAATAGTAAATGAGTGATACAAATAATAGTAAATGAGTGATACAAATAATAGTAAATGAGTGATACAAATAATAGTAAATGAGTGATACAAATAATAGTAAATGAGTGATACAAACAATAGTAAATGAGTGATACAAACAATAGTAAATGAGTGATACAAATAAGAGTAAATGAGTGATACAAACAATAGTAAATGAGTGATACAAACAATAGTAAATGAGTAATACAAACAATAGTAAATGAGTGATACAAACAATAGTAAATGAGTAATACAAACAATAGTAAATGAGTGATACAAACAATAGTAAATGAGTGATACAAACAATAGTAAATGAGTGATACAAATAAGAGTAAATGAGTGATACAAACAATAGTAAATGAGTGATACAAACAATAGTAAATGAGTGATACAAATAATAGTAAATGAGTGATACAAACAATAGTAAATGAGTGATACAAACAATAGTAAATGAGTGATACAAATAATAGTAAATGAGTGATACAAATAATAGTAAATGAGTGATACAAATAAGAGTAAATGAGTGATACAAACAATAGTAAATGAGTGATACAAACAATAGTAAATGAGTGATACAAACAATAGTAAATGAGTGATACAAACAATAGTAAATGAGTAATACAAACAATAGTAAATGAGTGATACAAATAATAGTAAATGAGTGATACAAACAATAGTAAATGAGTGATACAAACAATAGTAAATGAGTGATACAAACAATAGTAAATGAGTGATACAAACAATAGTAAATGAGTGATACAAACAATAGTAAATGAGTGATACAAACAATAGTAAATGAGTGATACAAACAATAGTAAATGAGTGATACAAACAATAGTAAATGAGTGATACAAATAAGAGTAAATGAGTGATACAAACAATAGTAAATGAGTGATACAAACAATAGTAAATGAGTGATACAAACAATAGTAAATGAGTGATACAAACAATAGTAAATGAGTGATACAAATAATAGTAAATGAGTGATACAAACAATAGTAAATGAGTGATACAAACAATAGTAAATGAGTGATACAAACAATAGTAAATGAGTGATACAAATAAGAGTAAATGAGTGATACAAACAATAGTAAATGAGTGATACAAACAATAGTAAATGAGTGATACAAACAATAGTAAATGAGTGATACAAACAATAGTAAATGAGTAATGCAAATAATAGTAAATGAGTGATACAAATAATAGTAAATGAGTGATACAAACAATAGTAAATGAGTGATACAAATAATAGTAAATGAGTGATACAAATAATAGTAAATGAGTGATACAAACAATAGTAAATGAGTGATACAAATAATAGTAAATGAGTGATACAAACAATAGTAAATGAGTGATACAAATAATAGTAAATGAGTGATACAAACAATAGTAAATGAGTGATACAAACAATA
>OX030965.1:312500-360000 GCA_943735955.1 Piscicola geometra
CACCACCACAACACCACCACAACCTTCCCACAACACTCCCACAACACCACCACAACCTTCCTACAACACCACCACAACACCACCACAACCTTCCCACAACACCACCACAACCTTCCCACAACACTCCCACAACACTCCTACAACACCACCACAACCTTCCTACAACACTCCCACAACACCACCACAACCTTCCCACAACACTCCCACAACACCACCACAACCTTCCCACAACACTCCCACAACACCACCACAACCTTCCCACAACACTCCCACAACACCACCACAACCTTCCCACAACACTCCTACAACACCACCACAACCTTCCCACAACACTCCTACAACACCACCACAACCTTCCCACAACACTCCTACAACACCACCACAACCTTCCCACAACACTCCTACAACACCACCACAACCTTCGCACAACACTCCCACAACACCACCACAACCTTCCCACAACACTCCCACAACACCACCACAACCTTCCCACAACACTCCCACAACACCACCACAACCTTCCTACAACACCACCACAACACCACCACAACCTTCCCACAACACCACCACAACACCACCACAACCTTCCCACAACACTCCCACAACACCACCACAACCTTCCCACAACACTCCCACAACACCACCACAACCTTCCCACAACACTCCCACAACACCACCACAACCTTCCCACAACACTCCTACAACACCACCACAACCTTCCCACAACACTCCTACAACACCACCACAACCTTCCCACAACACTCCTACAACACCACCACAACCTTCCCACAACACTCCCACAACACCACCACAACCTTCCCACAACACTCCCACAACACCACCACAACCTTCCCACAACACTCCTACAACACCACCACAACCTTCCCACAACACTCCTACAACACCACCACAACCTTCCCACAACACTCCTACAACACCACCACAACCTTCCCACAACACTCCCACAACACCACCACAACCTTCCTACAACACCACCACAACACCACCACAACCTTCCCACAACACTCCCACAACACCACCACAACACCACCACAACCTTCCCACAACACTCCCACAACACCACCACAACCTTCCTACAACACCACCACAACACCACCACAACCTTCCCACAACACCACCACAACCTTCCCACAACACTCCCACAACACTCCTACAACACCACCACAACCTTCCTACAACACTCCCACAACACCACCACAACCTTCCCACAACACTCCCACAACACCACCACAACCTTCCCACAACACTCCCACAACACCACCACAACCTTCCCACAACACTCCCACAACACCACCACAACCTTCCCACAACACTCCTACAACACCACCACAACCTTCCCACAACACTCCTACAACACCACCACAACCTTCCCACAACACTCCTACAACACCACCACAACCTTCCCACAACACTCCTACAACACCACCACAACCTTCGCACAACACTCCCACAACACCACCACAACCTTCCCACAACACTCCCACAACACCACCACAACCTTCCCACAACACTCCCACAACACCACCACAACCTTCCTACAACACCACCACAACACCACCACAACCTTCCCACAACACCACCACAACACCACCACAACCTTCCCACAACACTCCCACAACACCACCACAACCTTCCCACAACACTCCCACAACACCACCACAACCTTCCCACAACACTCCCACAACACCACCACAACCTTCCCACAACACTCCTACAACACCACCACAACCTTCCCACAACACTCCTACAACACCACCACAACCTTCCCACAACACTCCTACAACACCACCACAACCTTCCCACAACACTCCCACAACACCACCACAACCTTCCCACAACACTCCCACAACACCACCACAACCTTCCCACAACACTCCTACAACACCACCACAACCTTCCCACAACACTCCTACAACACCACCACAACCTTCCCACAACACTCCTACAACACCACCACAACCTTCCCACAACACTCCCACAACACCACCACAACACAACCACTAAAACCCCACCAAAATTTCACAAGACAACAACACCACTATGACACCACCACAAAGCACAACATGACCACCTCCAAACCACGCTTGAGGTGCACCGAGCCGAAGAGGATGATCGGCAGTCTCTCCTTCACCCGGATGTCTGTGGCAATGTGGTGGTGTGGTGGTTTAATGGTGTGGTGGTGTGGTGGGTAGTGTGGTGGTTTTATGTTGTTGTGTGGTCATGTTGTGGTTTGATGGGGTGGTGACATGGTGTCGAGGTAATGCCAGAAGTGTGGTGGAGAGTTGTGGGAGTAAGTTGCAGCGTCACATTCATTTTTATTTAAATTCCACATTGTGCATGTGTCGCTTCATGAATCTAATTGAGTAAGAAAGATGTTGCCCACTCATCAAAATGAACACCCCCCCATGATCAACCATCGCCGCATAGATAGGCCACTGTGGTCATGGATATGTATGGAAACAGCTAAAAAAGTGGCGTAAACCCGCACGAGCTTCAAGACCACACGTGTAGTTTGAGAACGCGTAAGTGGTGAGGACTTGAAGAAGCGCCTGCGACCTCCCTTCATGAAATTCCTGCTTTTCTCTTCTATCACTGAGATCCCTGGTCTGTCGGGGGATGAGTGAGTGAGTGAGTGAGTTAGTGGATGAGTGAGTGAGTGAGTGAGTGAGTGGGTGAGTGAGTGAGTGAGTGGGTGAGTGAGTGGGTGGGTGAGTGAGTGAGTGGATGAGTGAGTGGGTGAGTGAGTGAGTGAGTGAGTGAGTGGATGAGTGAGTGGGTGAGTGAGTGGGTGAGTAGGTGATTGTGTGAGTGAGTGAGTGGATGAGTGAGTGGATGAGTGAGTGAGTGAGTGGGTGGGTGAGTGAGTGAGTGAGCAAACGAGCAAGTGAGTGAGTAAATTTGAACAAAGTAATTCTCAATCAACCTCAACACAAGCGAAAGTCTGTTCACCTTTCGAAGGACTTGGTGGAGTCGACCATGTTGTTGTAGAGGTTCAGCAGGTGGTAGAGGTTCTCCCAGCACTTTGGGGGTGCTCTCTTGACGGCTCTGAAGCTGGGTGCAGCTTTGGCATTCACACCAGGGCCTCCAGCACTGCCCTTCTCGGTGGAGTCGATGATGTCGTAGGCGTCGAGAAGCGGGAACGACTTGGCTGAAGTGCTTGAGGCGAAGAGGTGTTTCTTGGAGTGGTTCGAATGGGAGGCGTCCTTGGACGAACTCGTGTGGAGCGGTGCTTGCGGAAGTGTCATCGAACGACTTTTTGGTCTGCTCGTGCGTAGATTTCGGATTTGGACCGATGGGTTTCTGATGAAGGTTTGGTCTTGAGGCGAAGAAATGTTTGACTTTTGTAAGGCATGAAAGGGTGATTCTGTGATGGTGGGAGGAATCTGCGGTAGGAATGGCGGTCTTTCTGGAACTGGACGAATGGGAAAAGGACGCTTCGAAGGGAGGAGCGGAGGAGGGGAAGAAGAAAAGGTCGATGGCGGAGTTGAAGGCTGCATGGGTATGAGAGGATGACTGAGGAGGATAGGGGGCGTCGGAGTGGGAGCGAAGATGACCGCTCCAGGCTCGGTGGCGGACTGAGGCGTCTTGAGGACTTGCTGCGAGGTGGCCAGACACTGCACCATGCCGACGAACTGGTGCACCAGGCGCAAGAGAGACATGTTCACGTGCTGCGTCACCGACTCACTCTTCACCTCGAAGTTCACCTGGTGAGCATTCGTGTGGTATTGTGACAATGATGATGATGATGATGATGATAAGAATAATAATAATATAGATAAAAATGATAAGAAGAATAATAATATTATAAATAAAGATGATAATTATTATTATTATAGCTCATTGAGGGATGCACTGTTATAATTAAGTCAACGCTACAAATAACTTCAAAGCTAATGACTATGATATAATAAATTAATTAAATATTATTACCATTTGTATAATTATTATATAACTATTCTTTATTCATTATTTGTTAAATCTAGAAAAAATCCTAAAAATGTAAAAGTAATTGAAGCCAACAATCCAATAGGAAGTGAACCAAACCAATGAGCCCTCATGTCACCTTCGTGGTCACGTGTTTGTTTTCGAACTGGTCTATGACGTCAGGGGTCAGGCGGACCTCCTTCAAGAGAACTGGTTCGCTCTCTGTGGCGGGAGATTTGAAAGGATCAATACCTTTTGGAAAGCGCTTTTTTGGTTTTTAGATAGTGGAAAGTATCTATTCATATATTGTTTACTTTTTCGATATAATTATTTAATCGAGTTTAACTATTTAATCCAAGTCAAACATTTAATCCAATTGAAATACTCATTCGAATAAAAAAAATATATATATATTATATTATTATATTTATTAAATATATTATATATTTATTAAATATATTATATATTTATTAAATATATTATATATTTATTAAATATATTATATATTTATTAAATATATTATATTATTATTAAATATATTATATATTTATTAAATATATTATATATTTAGTAAATATATTATATATATATATAATATATTATATATATTATATAAAATATATATATAGGTTAATCAAACCCCTCTTGACTACCCGAATGGCTAGCGTGTTTGTTCTTGGGGTCATTGCTTTTGTGTGGAAGGGCAACCTCTTCGAGGTCAAGTATGTCCACCATTGACAGGGTGATCTGTTGTGTGGTAGTGGTGTGCGTGTGCATGTGATGGTGGAGCACGTGTGCATGTGATGGTGGTGTGTGTGTGTGTATATGATGATGGTGCACGTGTGCATGTGATGGTGGTGTGTGTGTGTGTGTGTGGTGCCAGAGAGAATCAAAGCGAAGGCTTCCCTTTTACCACTAACTTTGAATGACTTGCACAAAAGAGACGTCTTTGTGCGTGAACTGTAGGTCCTGTTTGTGTGCGTGTGTTTGTGTGTGTGTGTGTGTGTGTAAGTGTGCGTGTGTGTGTGTGTGTGTGTGTGTGTGTGTATGTGTGTGTGTGTGTGTGTATGTGTGTACGTGTGTGTATGTGGGTGTGCGTTTACTAAAATGTATGTGTGTTTGAAAACGTAAACAACTTTGTATATATAAAACAAACAATATATTTCATGATTGCATCAACTCCTCAAAAAGTAACTCACAACACCCCTCATCACACCCACCTCTTCTTGTAAGTCCGGGGCAGACTGGGCGTTTCCGACTCGACCAACTCCACTCGCAACTCCTTCAGGAAGGCGAGAGCCGACAACTCACCGCCGAACTTCTTCATGATGGTGGACATTTTGACTGGATGCAGGTCCAGGCCGATGGCGTCCAGTAGCGGCTTGAAGAGCACCTTTGAGGGTGTGTTTGGAGGTTGAAAGACTGCCAGAAACTACAAGAAAAAGCAATGTCAGTGAAACGAGTCAGTTTTTCTAAAACTGAAACAAATTATTCAAAAAAGAAAAAAAAGTTGAGTTATTAGAAGATATATGAAAATGGACACCTGTGAGTTGATGAGTTGTAGAGAGTTACTGGCGACGAGTGTCTTTTTGGTAAGATGAACCGGTCCACCCTTGCCTCCCTCTCTCAACCATCCCCTCTTCAGCGTTGACGAACCGAACTGAGAGGTCTTTTTGGCGCTGTTGTTGCTGTTGTAGATGAATTTGTGTAATGTCTGTGGGCGGTAGTGGTGAAAGTAGAATAGAATTTGTGTAATGTCTGTGGGCGGTAGTGGTGAAAGTAGAATAGAATTTGTGTAATGTCTGTGGGCGGTAGTGGTGAAGATAGAATAGAATTTGTGTAATGTCTGTGGGCGGTAGTGGTGAAGGTAGAATAGAATTTGTGTAATGTCTGTGGGCGGTAGTGGTGAAGGTAGAATAGAATTTGTGTAATGTCTGTGGGCGGTAGTGGTGAAGGTAGAATAGAATTTGTGTAATGTCTGTGGGCGGTAGTGGTGAAAGTAGAATAGAATTTGTGTAATGTCTGTGGGCGGTAGTGGTGAAGGTAGAATAGAATTTGTGTAATGTCTGTGGGCGGTAGTGGTGAAAGTAGAATAGAATTTGTGTAATGTCTGTGGGCGGTGGTGGTGAAAGTAGAATAGAATTTGTGTAATGTCTGTGGGCGGTAGTGGTGAAGGTAGAATAGAATTTGTGTAATGTCTGTGGGCGGTAGTGGTGAAGGTAGAATAGAATTTGTGTATTGTCTGTGGGCGGTAGTGGTGAAAGTAGAATAGAATTTGTGTAATGTCTGTGGGCGGTAGTGGTGAAGATAGAATAGAATTTGTGTAATGTCTGTGGGCGGTAGTGGTGAAGGTAGAATAGAATTTGTGTAATGTCTGTGGGCGGTAGTGGTGAAGGTAGAATAGAATTTGTGTAATGTCTGTGGGCGGTAGTGGTGAAGGTAGAATAGAATTTGTGTAATGTCTGTGGGCGGTAGTGGTGAAGGTAGAATAGAATTTGTGTAATGTCTGTGGGCGGTAGTGGTGAAGGTAGAATAGAATTTGTGTAATGTCTGTGGGCGGTAGTGGTGAAAGTAGAATAGAATTTGTGTAATGTCTGTGGGCGGTAGTGGTGAAAGTAGAATAGAATTTGTGTAATGTCTGTGGGCGGTAGTGGTGAAAGTAGAATAGAATTTGTGTAATGTCTGTGGGCGGTAGTGGTGAAGGTAGAATAGAATTTGTGTAATGTCTGTGGGCGGTAGTGGTGAAGGTAGAATAGAATTTGTGTAATGTCTGTGGGCGGTAGTGGTGAAGGTAGAATAGAATTTGTGTAATGTCTGTGGGCGGTAGTGGTGAAGGTAGAATAGAATTTGTGTAATGTCTGTGGGCGGTAGTGGTGAAAGTAGAATAGAATTTGTGTAATGTCTGTGGGCGGTAGTGGTGAAAGTAGAATAGAATTTGTGTAATGTCTGTGGGCGGTAGTGGTGAAGGTAGAATAGAATTTGTGTAATGTCTGTGGGCGGTAGTGGTGAAGGTAGAATAGAATTTGTGTAATGTCTGTGGGCGGTAGTGGTGAAGGTAGAATAGAATTTGTGTAATGTCTGTGGGCGGTAGTGGTGAAGGTAGAATAGAATTTGTGTATTGTCTGTGGGCGGTAGTGGTGAAAGTAGAATAGAATTTGTGTAATGTCTGTGGGCGGTAGTGGTGAAGATAGAATAGAATTTGTGTAATGTCTGTGGGCGGTAGTGGTGAAGGTAGAATAGAATTTGTGTGATTTAAAATTAATCACAAAGAAAAAACTCAAAGAAGGCAAACAAAACACACACAAAACCAACCGCTTTCGAGGTTCTGGAAGGAGATCCTGCCCATCGTGTCGATCCTCACCAGGTCGATGGGCGATGCCTTCAGCGTGAACGGAGGCACCTGGTTCGCTGACTCGCAAAAAGAAGCGGGCTTCGGCGTCAGAAGAGCGCCTCCTTCCGCTCGCAAGAGAAAGGTTTTCTCATCAACGGCATCGACTGCACTGAGGTTCCTAGCACTGTCTCCAGCAGGATTGGAAGCTCCATCGCCACCTGCGTGCATGCCCTCGTTGCCGAGATAGTCCTGCGAGCTGTCGGCTGAGGTGTTGTAGTAGCGGCTCTGAACCAGCGGGACCGCGTAAGCCACCTTCACTCTCTTTTTAGACTGGAATGTGGAAGGGAGGAAGGTGGAAGATGGAGGATGGAAGGGAGGATGGAATGTGGAGTGTGAAAGGGAAGATGGAGGATGGAGTGTTGAAGGGAGGATGTAGTGTGGAGTGTGGAAGATGGAGGATGGAGGATCGTTGGAATGAATGACAACAGCATTGATGCATCAGAAAAAATTAAATAAAAGTTGTGATGTTCTTGGAATGAAAAATTTCATAAGACGCAAAACGAAAAAGTAAGCATAATTCGAAAATAACAATAATAATAAATCCTTAAAAAGAAAAAACAACACCAAAAGCGCACTAACACGGAAGGTGTGGTCGTCGAAGATGGGCAGGTAGAGGACATTCTTCCACTGTCGCGTCAGCACCAGGATTTTGTTCTTGAGGGTGGTGTTCTGTTGGGAGGGTAGATGGAGGGATGGAATGAGAGGATGAGGGGTAGACAGAAGCATGAATGGGTGAGATGAGGAAAATGAACCATATAGTGGCTGCGGGCATATTAGTGTTAGGAAAATGAAGATAATTATTATTATCATTAATATTACTACTACTACTACTACTACTACTACTACTACTACTACTACTACTACTACTACTACTACTACTACTACTACTACTACTACTACTACTACTACTACTACTACTACTACTACTACTACTACTACTACTACTACTACTACTACTACTACTACTACTACTACTACTACTACTACTACTACTACTACTACTACTACTACTACTACTACTACTACTACTACTACTACTACTACTACTACTACTACTACTACTACTACTACTACTACTACTACTACTACTACTACTACTACTACTACTACTACTACTACTACTACTACTACTACTACTACTACTACTACTACTACTACTACTACTACTACTACTACTACTACTACTACTACTACTACTACTACTACTACTACTACTACTACTACTACTACTACTACTACTACTACTACTACTACTACTACTACTACTACTACTACTACTACTACTACTACTACTACTACTACTACTACTACTACTACTACTACTACTACTACTACTACTACTACTACTACTACTACTACTACTACTACTTCTAGTACTACTACTCTCATCATTAACGATATCATTATCATGGAGCGAGCACTGACGTCAGGTACAGACGGTCCCACAAAAAGGTCCTCTAACGCCTCGACTCCCACGCTGTTGACGTATCTGTAATGATAATGATCGTAATATCATATGTTGAACGGGTAGCCGAGTCGGCAACGACTCTCGGCTTGACCAATAATGAAAGGTCCTAGGTTCAAGTACAAGCAATGCCCTAGTAACCCAAAGACGCAAATGAAAATATGCAGCCTAAGTAACCTGGAAGCCCGTTCGGGTTATACGCCACTATAATAATGTTCGTCATTATATTATATTATTTATTTATTTATTATTTATTATATTATTTTATTATGATTATTATTATATCATTATCATATCAGGCATTATTATTATACGTTTTATCAGCGAGAAAAAAACTAGATGATGATGACGATGATGATGAAGGTGGTGAAGGTGGTGATAATGATGATGATGATGAAGGTGGTGATGATAATGATGAAGGTGGTGATGATAATGATGAAGGTGGTGAAGGTGATGATGATGATGATGATGATGAAGGTGGTGATGGTGATGATGATGATGATGACGATGACAACCTTCGGAGGACAGTGAGAAGTTGTGAAGATGGCTCGTCCTGCAGATACTTTGACTCCCATGACGTCTTGTTGAACTTGCTCTTTGGCGTGATAATGATGATGATGGAGATGATGATGATGATGATGATGGTGATGATGATGATGATGATGGTGATGATGATGATGATGGAGATGATGATGATGCGTTTTGTGGTAAGATGTAGTTGAGTGCATTCAAGTAGCATGATGATGATAATGTTGATGATGGTGATGATGATGATGAAGATGATGACGACGACGATGATGATAATGCGTGGATGTGGTGGGGTGTAGTAAGATGTAGTCTGATGCTGTCAGGGGCGATGACAATGTGGTGATGTTGTGGTGTGATGGAGTGTGGTGATGTTGTGGTGTGATGGAGTGTGGTGATGTTGTGGTGTGATGGAGTGTGGTGATGTTGTGGTGTGATGGAGTGTGGTGATGATGTGGTGTGATGGAGTGTGGTGATGATGTGGTGTGATGGAGTGTGGTGATGTTGTGGTGTGATGGAGTGTGGTGATGTTGTGGTGTGATGGAGTGTGGTGATGTTGTGGTGTGATGGAATGTGGTGATGTTGTGGTGTGATGGAGTGTGGTGATGTTGTGGTGTGATGGAATGTGGTGATGATGTGGTGTGATGGAGTGTGGTGATGTTGTGGTGTGATGGAGTGTGGTGATGTTGTGGTGTGATGGAGTGTGGTGATGATGTGGTGTGATGGAGTGTGGTGATGTTGTGGTGTGATGGAGTGTGGTGATGTTGTGGTGTGATGGAGTGTGGTGATGTTGTGGTGTGATGGAGTGTGGTGATGTTGTGGTGTGATGGAGTGTGGTGATGTTGTGGTGTGATGGAATGTGGTGATGATGTGGTGTGATGGAGTGTGGTGATGTTGTGGTGTGATGGAGTGTGGTGATGTTGTGGTGTGATGGAATGTGGTGATGTTGTGGTGTGATGGAGTGTGGTGATGTTGTGGTGTGATTGAATGTGGTGATGTTGTGGTGTGATGGAATGTGGTGAAGGATGACGAGATGTGGTCAGATGGGATGGGAGTGTGTATTTTCGACATAGTAACACAGAGAAGTGATGGTCCGGTTGCAGTGTTGTAAAGTAGTAACACAATTCAAACATAGAGCGACAACAACAACAAAATTCCGCTCAAAGCAACACCACCAACAACAACACTGACAACGAAACTGACAACGAAACATCATAATCATAATTAACGTCATCATCATCGTCATTATCACCTCATCCTCACCACCATAATCATCATCACCACCATAATCATCATCCTCATCCTCATCATCATCATCACCACCACCATCATCATCATCATCACCACCACCATCATCATCTCCATCACCTTGGTCATTAGGTGAATCGCCTGCATTTCTAGAGCGTCGGTCATGAGCGATGCCATCACGACGTACTGCCGCCTCAGGAACACCTGGTGCGCTGCCTTGGCGACCGAGACGGCCCTGTTCGCCGGCTGCATCCACGCCAGGATGGATGGGGAGGCCGTTGAGAGGAGGTTCCAGTTTTGTCTGTGTTGTCGTTCCAGTGGTGTATTTTGTTGTTGTTGGTTGCAGTGGTGTGTTGTGTTGTTGGTTCCAGTGGTGTGTTGTGTTGTTGGTTGCAGTGGTGTGTTGTGTTGTTGGTTCCAGTGGTGTGTTGTGTTGTTGGTTGCAGTGGTGTATTGTGTTGTCGGTTGCATCTCCTTCCTGTAAAGGTCCCAGGAGTAGGGGACCGACAAAGTAGCATCATTACCAGCACCACCACCACCAACATCATCATCATCATCGCCTTCATTGGATGCATCTTTGGCGCCCTTGAAGCGGAAGAAGACCTTGGAGGAGGAGGGAGGAATCGAAGTGAAGGTCACCGGGTCGGCCTCAAGGTCAGCCGAAAGTTGTTTAGACCTGCGCAGTTGAACGTGCATCTGAGACAGCTTCACCTGCGTGCGTGTTGGAGTGGTGGACATCAGGGTGCTTTTGTCATCATTTTATCCTCATATGACGTGTGATAATCGCTTTTTAGTATTACTATTAGCAATACTTTTTTCATATGATTATAATTAGTATTTATAGTTCTATCATCATCATCATCATCATCTTCACCACCACCACCACACCACCCCAAACCCCTCTCCCACCATCATCACCACCTCCACCACCCCCGCCACCCTCCTGCCCCCTCCCAGCCCACTGGGCACCTGCAGCACCATATCGGTCTTGCGACTCTCCGAGAAGGTTTTGCACTTGACGATGCAAGTGTTCGTGTTCTTGAGGCGGTTGCGGAGGTCAGCCATCTTGCGCTTGCCGACTCCGATGCGGTTGCCGATGTTCATCATCGTGAGGTTGCCGTCGAAGAGCGACAGTTCGTGGTTCCTTGTGGGTGGGTCGGTGGGTGCTTTGTGTGGTTTCTTTGTGTCTTGTGTAGTATGCTTTGTGTGGTGTGGTCTGTGTGGCGTGGTCTGTGTGGCGTGGATTGTGTGTTCGAGTGTTGTGTTTTGTTGAGTGGTCGAGTGTTGTTGTGTGGTCGAGTGTGGTGTGTTGAAGTGTGGTTTGTTGTGATTATTTTCTGCACTTCAATGTTGTGTGTGGTCGTACCAAGGCCTTAAAATTATATATATTGAAAATGGCGGCAAACTTTTTGTTCGCGGGGTCCTTGACATTGGACATGAGGAGGGTCGAAGTGGTTCTGATTTCGGCGTTGTGGAAGAAGTTGAGGGTGGAGTTGTTGAAGCTGACGGTGAGGAGGGCGACGGAGGTGTGGTCGGAGGCTTTGTTCGCCTTCAATAGCTTGCCGTTGACAGAACAAACTTGTAGGAGAGATACGTTTATCTGTGTGGTTGTTGTTGTCGTTGTTGTTGCAGGCGGTGATGGTGTCTGGGAGGTAGTCAGTTGTTATTGTTGCTGTTGAGTTTTGAAGCATTTTGCATTTTCATGGATGAAACTGTTGTCGTTAATAAATATCGAGGCGTCAATCGAATGAAATGAGTTAATGAGAAAAATAAAAACTGAAGAATAAATCACTAAATTCCAGCCAAAATAAACATAACACAAACAAAAAACCCCACCTTACCCACCCAAAACCCACACGAGACCCCCCAAAACCCACACGAGACCCACACGAGACCCACACGAAACCCACACGAGAGCCACACGAGAGCCACACAAAACCCACACGAGAGCCACACGAACCTGCGGCAAGTTGACCTTCACATGGAGGTTTTCGCACTGGTACTTATCGATCGTCTTCGTCACCTCGGCTGTTTCGGCGAAGGCGTCGAGACAAGACGTGAGCGTGGTGTTCTTGTCTTCCTGGTTGGAGAGGGCGCTGAGGCAGTTGAAGTGGAGGAGGTCGATGATCGAGGAGGGGTGCATGTTCGCCAGAGAAGGCATTATTGAGTCGATGTACCTTCGAGGAGTGGTGGTTGTTATAGTTGTAGTTGTGGTGGTTATAGTTGTAGTGGTGGTGGTGTAGTGGTTGTGGTGGTGATAGTTGTAGTGGTGGTTGTGGTGGTGGTTGTTGTGGTGGTTGTAGTGGTTGTGGTGGTGGTGGTTGTTGTGGTGGTGGTTGTGGATGTGGTGGTTGTGGTGGTGGTTGTGGTGGTGGTGGCTATAGTGATGGTGACGGTTGTGGTGATGGTTGTGGTTGAAGTGGCGATAGAATTTATTGAGTTTTTGACAGTTACTACGAGAATTTACGTTCATTATTATTATTGTTATTATTACTATTATTCATTTATTTATTTACATACCTCATTCTTATTAATTGTTTGTTATAACTCACACACACACCTATTAAAAGCCTCGAGCATCACAGGCGAGATCATCACATCGAGCGACTTGTCGAGCTGCACCATGGCTGCCCAGTCGTCCACTTTGCGGTCGTCCCTCGCCTCCTCCGGCCGCTTTATCGAGTTCTCCGGACTGAAGCCGTCCTTGCCGAACTTATTCTCGATGTGTCGCCGGAATATATGCGTGGCGTCCTGCTCGTCTCGCTCGTGAGCGGGCTTCAGCGGAGTATGATCGCTGATGATCGAGTGGCAGTCGAGGCCTTTGCTGTACGCGGCGTAGTGAGGCACGCAGTAGTTGAGGTCTTTGAGGTCGGAAACGGACGGGTCGGAGTGAGTAAGGTTGGTCTGAACAGGCAGCGGGGCGGACCAGTTGGGACAGTGGTACTTGCCCATGTAGCACTTGTAGCCCTCCATCAGGAGTTTCGAGCCGAGAATGTCCTGACCGCTTGTCGACTCGAAGGGGCTCGTTGCTTTGGCGGGTTCTGGTGGCGTCTTGATGTGCGAGTCGAGGTGCAAGTACTTGGCCTTCCAGAAGTGAGATTCGTTCTTGCGCAGGAACTTGCTCATGTTCTTCGAGACTGTGGTGTTGTTGTGCTGAGAAGGTTGTTGTTGTTGTGCTGAGGATGTTGTTGTTGTTGTTGTGCTGAGGATGTTGTTGTTGTTGTGCTTAGGATGTTGTTGTTGTTGTTGTGCTGAGGATGTTGTTGTTAGGCGATTGAAAATAGCTCGAGAAACAAATAGTTCATGATTAGAAGGCATTAAGCCGTTCAAGATTATTTGAAAGATACTTCGAAATAAGTCTGCAAGAATTAATAAGAAACCAAAAGTCTACATCGAGTTTCAGCTGCTTTCTCTTCGGCCTTCGCGTTCTTCTGCGCGAACAAAAGGTTCTTCTTCCTCTGCTCGGGCGAGGGGAAGGCCTTCAGAGGCGGGTCTCTCAGCTGGCCTCTATCGTCTCGAGTCTTGAACTCGAAGCTGAGGGCCGACTTGAAGGACAGGTCGCTGCTGTCGGACGTCTGTTTGCCCACCGACTCCATGGCGTTTTGGTACGAAGAATTCTTGCTCTCGATTAGTTTCTAGGAGGTTGTTGTTTGTGAGAGATGAACAAGTTTAAAGCAAGGAAATATATATTTTTTCAATTTCAATTTTGTGTGTGCGTGTATGTGATGTAGGTGTGTGTGTGTGAGTGCTCGTGTGCGTAGTAGTAGTAGAAGTAGTAGAAGAAGTAGTAGAAGTAGTAGTAGTAGTAGTAGTAGTAGTAGTAGTAGTAGTAGTAGTAGTAGTAGCAGTAGTAGTAGTAGTAGTAGTAGAAGTACTAGTAGTAGTAGAAGTAGTAGTAGTAGTAGTAGTAGAAGTAGTTGTAGTGGTGGTAGTAGTAGCCATAGTGGTAGTATTAGTAGTATTAGTAGTAGTAGTAGTAGTAGTAGTAGTAGTAGTAGTAGTAGTAGTGGTAGTAGTAGCCATAGTGGTAGTATTAGTAGTATTAGTAGTAGTAGTAGTAGTAGTAGTAGTAGTAGTAGTAGTAGTAGTAGTAGTAGTAGTAGTAGTGGTAGTAGTAGTAGTATTAGTGGTAGTAGTAGTAGTAGTAGTAGTGGTAGTAGTAGTAGTATTAGTGGTAGTAGTAGTAGTATTAGTGGTAGTAGTAGGAGTAGTAGTAGTGGTAGTAGTAGTAGTAGTAGTGGTAGTAGTATTAGTGGTAGTAGTATTAGTAATAGTGGCAGTAGTAGTAGTAGTAGTGTTGGTAGTAGTATCAGTAGTGGTGGTAGTAGTGGAAGCAATAGTTTTTTTTAACCAAAACATCATTACCAAAACTGTCATCATCATCACCATCAACACCTCTCTTGAGAACATCAGTCGCAGCCTTGGAGCAAGCAAGAGTTTTGGAAGAGACGATGCCGTGAGGGATGACCTGTGGTGGTGGTGATGATGATGGAGGTGGTGGTGATAATGATGATGATGGAGGTGGTGGTGATGATGATGGTGGTGGTGATGATGATGGAGGTGGTGGTGGTGGTGATGATGATGATTGAGGTGGTGATGATAATAAGGGTATAAAGATAAAGGGAGTGATGATGATGATGATAATAGTGAGATAGTGGTGGGAGTGATGATGATGATGATTATGATGATGATGGTGGTAATGATAATGATAATGATGGTGATGAAGGTGATTATGATGATGGTGGTGATAATGATGATGATGTTGGCGGTGATGATGGTGATAATGATGATGTTGGCGGTGATGATGATGATGATGATGATGATGATATTAGTAATAGTGGCAGTAGTAGTAGTAGTAGTAGAAGTACTAGTAGTAGTAGAAGTAGTAGTAGTAGTAGTAGTAGAAGTAGTTGTAGTGGTGGTAGTAGTAGCCATAGTGGTAGTATTAGTAGTATTAGTAGTAGTAGTAGTAGTAGTAGTAGTAGTAGTAGTGGTAGTAGTAGCCATAGTGGTAGTATTAGTAGTATTAGTAGTAGTAGTAGTAGTAGTAGTAGTAGTAGTAGTAGTAGTAGTAGTAGTAGTAGTGGTAGTAGTAGTAGTATTAGTGGTAGTAGTAGTAGTAGTAGTAGTGGTAGTAGTAGTAGTATTAGTGGTAGTAGTAGTAGTATTAGTGGTAGTAGTAGGAGTAGTAGTAGTGGTAGTAGTAGTAGTAGTAGTGGTAGTAGTATTAGTGGTAGTAGTATTAGTAATAGTGGCAGTAGTAGTAGTAGTAGTGTTGGTAGTAGTATCAGTAGTGGTGGTAGTAGTGGAAGCAATAGTTTTTTTTAACCAAAACATCATTACCAAAACTGTCATCATCATCACCATCAACACCTCTCTTGAGAACATCAGTCGCAGCCTTGGAGCAAGCAAGAGTTTTGGAAGAGACGATGCCGTGAGGGATGACCTGTGGTGGTGGTGATGATGATGGAGGTGGTGGTGATAATGATGATGATGGAGGTGGTGGTGATGATGATGGTGGTGGTGATGATGATGGAGGTGGTGGTGGTGGTGATGATGATGATTGAGGTGGTGATGATAATAAGGGTATAAAGATAAAGGGAGTGATGATGATGATGATAATAGTGAGATAGTGGTGGGAGTGATGATGATGATGATTATGATGATGATGGTGGTAATGATAATGATAATGATGGTGATGAAGGTGATTATGATGATGGTGGTGATAATGATGATGTTGGCGGTGATGATGGTGATAATGATGATGTTGGCGGTGATGATGATGATGATGATGATGATGATGTTAGCGGTGATGATGGTGATAATGATGATGTTGGCGGTGATGATGGTGATGATGATGATGATGATGTTGGCGGTGATGATGGTGATAAGGAAAAAAAAGAAATACCTTACTAGTAAATGAGAGAATGCAATTGATAACTATTATGATTAAAGCAACACAAATTCTTATTTCGAAATTAATAACAAATATCATCATCATCCCCATCATAATGATAGAAGTGATGATAATGATAGAATAAAAACATAAATAATAATAATAACCTGCCGAGTGTCACCACATCAGCTTGATAGACTGTTTCGCACAAGACAGCTGATATCAGAGCCTCTACCCCTGTCCCTCCTAGTAGCAGTAGTAGTAGTAGTAGTAGTAGTAGTAGTAGTAGTAGTAGTAGTAGTAGTAGTAGTAGCAGTAGTAGTTGTAGTAGTAGTAGTAGTACTAGTAGTAGTAGTAGTAGTAGTAGTAGTAGTAGTAGTAGTAGTAGTAGAAGTAGTAGTAGAAGTAGTAGAAGTAGTAGTAATAGTAGTAGTAGTAGTAGTAGTAGTAGTAGTAGTAGTAGTAGTAGTAGTAGTAGTAGTAGTAGTAGTAGTAGTAGTAGAAGAAGTAGTAGAAGTAGTAGTAGTAGTAGTAGTAGTAGTAGTAGTAGTAGTAGTAGTAGTAGTAGAAGTAGTAGTAGTAGTAGTAGTAGTAGTAGTACTAGTAGTAGTAGTAGTAGTAGTAGTAGTAGTAGTAGTAGTAGTAGTAGTAGTAGTAGTAGTAGTAGTAGTAGTAGTAGTAGTAGTAGAAGTAGTAGAAGAAGTAGTAGAAGTAGTAGTAATAGTAGTAGTAGTAGTAGTAGTAGTAGTAGTAGTAGTAGTAGTAGTAGTAGTAGTAGTAGTAGTAGAAGAAGTAGTAGAAGTAGTAGTAGTAGTAGTAGTAGTAGTAGTAGTAGAAGTAGTAGTAGTAGTAGTAGTAGTAGTAGTAGTAGTAGTAGTAGCAGTAGTAGTAGTAGTAGTAGTAGAAGTACTAGTAGTAGTAGATTTAGTAGTAGTAGTAGTAGTAGTAGTAGTAGTAGTAGTAGTTGTAGTGGTGGTAGTAGTAGCCATAGTGGTAGTATTAGTAGTATTAGTAGTAGTAGTAGTAGTAGTAGTAGTAGTAGTGGTAGTAGTAGTAGTATTAGTGGTAGTAGTAGTAGTAGTAGTAGTGGTAGTAGTAGTAGCATTAGTGGTAGTAGTAGTATTAGTGGTAGTAGTAGGAGTAGTAGTAGTGGTAGTAGTAGTAGTAGTAGTGGTAGTAGTATTAGTGGTAGTAGTATTAGTAATAGTGGCAGTAGTAGTAGTAGTAGTGTTGGTAGTAGTATCAGTAGTGGTGGTAGTAGTGGAAGCAATAGTTTTTTTTAACCAAAACATCATTACCAAAACTATCATCATCATCACCATCAGCACCTCTCTTGAGAACATCAGTCGCAGCCTTGGAGCAAGCAAGAGTTTTGGAAGAGACGATGCCGTGAGGGATGACCTGTGGTGGTGGTGATGATGATGGAGGTGGTGGTGATAATGATGATGATGGAGGTGGTGGTGATGATGATGGTGGTGGTGATGATGATGGAGGTGGTGGTGGTGGTGATGATGATGATTGAGGTGGTGATGATAATAAGGGTATAAAGATAAAGGGAGTGATGATGATGATGATAATAGTGAGATAGTGGTGGGAGTGATGATGATGATGATTATGATGATGATGGTGGTAATGATAATGATAATGATGGTGATGGAGGTGATTATGATGATGGTGGTGATAATGATGATGATAGTTATAAATTACATTAATCATCCTCATCATCATCATCATCATCATGAGCACCTGAGGAGGGGCGAAGAGGATGGTGAGGATGAGGGAGATGGTGACGGAGATGGAAAACACAAAGCAGGTGATGATGATGATCTTCAATTCATTATCACCTTTGCAGTCCCTGATTGATGATGGTGATGATGATGATTGGTGGGTGGGTGGTGGTGATGATGATGATTGGTGGGTGGTTGGTGATGATGATGATCTCCATATAAGTGGTGATAATATATAAAACAAGAGATAAAATGATTATAAGCGATAATCACCGTATTAGTGATACAATTGGTAATACAAATAATAATAGTAAATGAGTGATACAAACAATAGTAAATGAGTGATACAAACAATAGTAAATGAGTGATACAAACAATAGTAAATGAGTGATACAAATAATAGTAAATGAGTGATACAAACAATAGTAAATGAGTGATACAAATAATAGTAAATGAGTGATACAAACAATAGTAAATGAGTGATACAAATAATAGTAAATGAGTGATACAAACAATAGTAAATGAGTGATACAAATAATAGTAAATGAGTGATACAAACAATAGTAAATGAGTGATACAAATAATAGTAAATGAGTGATACAAACAATAGTAAATGAGTGATACAAACAATAGTAAATGAGTGATACAAATAATAGTAAATGAGTGATACAAACAATAGTAAATGAGTGATACAAATAATAGTAAATGAGTGATACAAACAATAGTAAATGAGTGATACAAATAATAGTAAATGAGTAATGCAAATAAGAGTAAATGAGTAATGATTACATGAATTTCTTTGGCTTCTGGTTGGTTTGTGAGTAGTCTGCTGCGGCCACTCCTCGACAGATTCAAAATAACCAACATTCGCACAAAAAACATTCTAATTAATTAAATGTAATTTTTATTTAGACTTAAGATTCTAAAATTTTAATATATTATACCCAAAACCGTTTATTCTACAAATTTATTTGAGCGGCTGCCAAAATGGCAGCCGCTAACCAAAGACCTCAAATTTAATCAATACAATTAATTTATTTTGCATGCAGCTGAGACTTTTGATGAAGAGGAGACAAATTAAATAATAAACTCGGGTAGAAAATATATTTAAAAAGTATTACATTCATTTGAAGCATATTCAGAAACAAAATATACACAATGTGTTGTTCGCTAGGTGTCGTGTCAGAAATGTCTTGCACTCTTCAGACTCAGCATCCAAAACTCCTGAGGTTTCAGGAACGGTTTCCCTCCAAAACAGCCCACCAGGAAAAACTTGCCCTGCATGTAGAACTTTGAAAATGCATTCAATTGATTCATTCATTGACATAGTGAGCCTCTACAGATGCATTTCATTACTATTATTATTATAGTCACTGACCGGCGACGAATATGCGCTCCTCGATCAATCCAATCGCAAAGCCACATCGAGCGACAGACATAGGCGCAAGCTCGGTCACATCTCGAGGCCAAAGTCATCCATGAAGCCGGCCTCCGAGAGGTTGTTGAAGGCGATCGAGGCGCTAGAGGAGGTGGACAGCCGACGGAAGAGACTTTCGTCCGACTTGAACTTAATGGAAACACTGACGAGTGTCTTCTTGAGTTGCATGATGCTCATGAAGCTGTTCTCTGTCGTGTGGTGGGATGGTCATGCATTTTGCTAGTGGTTATATATTATATATATTATATATTATCGCCAGCAGTTTGGCAATCCGTGTCAAAATAATGATAATAAAATACTCAAAATAATGATGATAATAGAGTCCCCTTAATCCCGGTAAGCATCTGGCACCTTGATCTTCAGGTCACGGATGGCCTTGAGGAAGACAGTGTGCAAGGAAATGTAGTCAAACTCCGCCACTGACCGCAGCTTCAACTGCGTGCAAAACGATCGACGAAATCTTCAGCATCAAAGTTTTCCTTTATTTAATAAATTATATTATATAACATAAGTATTATAAATTTTAGGTGTTCATCTTATATCTGTGCAAGCTATAGGCTAAAATGAAAATAAATTAACATAATGATGTTATGATTTATAACTATTATATAACTATTTATAGGCAAAAATTTAAATAAATTAACATAATGATGTTATGATATAACTTTTTGAAAACTTCATGAAAAAGGTTTTATATTTTATAATTTTAACAAATTATCATTTATTTTAACTTTAAAATTTTTTTTATTTATTTATTTTATAATTTTTTCATAGTTTTTCATTTATTTTAAAAAAAATTATTTTTTCATTTTTTTCTTTATTTAAAAAATACTTACTTATTTTTTTTATGGCAAAAAATAAAGTCTGTTTTTAACAATTTTAAGGGGTGAATCGGTTGAGGGGTGAATCGGTTATCGGATGAATCGGTTAAGGGGTGAATCGGTTAATTACTGCTTCAGACCCTGTCAATGAAAGAAAAAGAATTTTTTTTCCTAATTTTAAAAAATAATAATTCATCATTTGTTTTAAAAAATATTCTTTTTTACTTTTTAATCTTTTTATTTAGGAAATATAATATCATAACATCATTATGTTAATTTATTTTCCTTTTAGCCTATAGCTTGCACAGATATATTATGAACACCTAAATTTTATAATCATTATATTGTAATTAAATCATGAATTTCAATTATTTGAAAATGTCTTTAATTATTAATTCCATGTCTACATCTACCTGTTCTCTTGACATAATTCCAACTTATTTGATTAAAGAATTGTCTGATATTTTTTACCCTATAATTCTTTTCATTGCTAATCTGTCTCTCTCAACTTCTAAATTTCCGACTTTATACAAAGCTTCTGTTATCATACCTACTTTAAAAAATAATTCATTAGACCCTACTCAAATTTCTAACTATAGACCTATTTCCAATCTAACATTCATATCTAAAATAATAGAAAAAGTAGTTTATCAACAAATCTATTCATATTTAAATGTTAACTCCCTTATACCTTATTCACAATCTGGTTTTCGTTTAGGTCATAACTGTGAATCATCCCTCTTAAAACTCTATAATGATCTTATTTACGCCTTTGATAACAAAAAATTTTCTGTACTTGTTTGTTTAGATTATTCGGCCGCTTTTGACACTGTAGACCACTCTTTATTACTACTATTACTAAAAAATAAGTTCAATATTAAGGATTCCTCGTTTTTATGGATTAAGTCATATTTATCTAATAGATCTGTTTATGTTTCTTTAAATCACTGTACCTCTACCTCATGTACTTACTCATATGGTGTTCCTCAAGGTTCTATTCTTGGTCCTTTGTTCTTTATTCTATACGTCTCTGAATTATCTTCTATCATTTCCTCTCATTCTCTCAACTCCCTATCCTATGTTGACGATTCGCAGTTATATGTCAGCTTCGATACATCATCATATAATACTGTTATGTCGTCTATATCTTCATGTCTATTATCTATTGAAAACTGGTCTAGCTCAATGTCTTTAAAATTGAATCCACTAAAGTTTGAACTTATATTTTTTGATAAAAATGGTAAACTAATTAATGGTCCATGTAATTTCTCCACTCATACTATTGTTCCATCTAATCATATTCGTAGCTTAGGATTTTTCGACTCAAAATTAACCTTATCAAACCAAATTCTAGCAGTCACTAAATCTTGCTATTTTCATCTCAGACGTATCAGACAATTATTACCTTACTTAGATGACCCTTCTTTAAAGATGTTAGTCTCTGCACTTGTTTTATCTCGAATTGACTATTGTAACTCACTCTACTATAATTTACCTGAAACTACTTTAAAACCATTAAATAAAGTATTTAATTATGCTGCTAGAGTCGTTAGCCGTACTCCTATTTATCACCACATTACACCCTCTCTCATCTTATTACATTGGCTCCCCATCAAATTTAGGATTATATTTAAAATCTGTGTTTTTATGTTTAAATTAAAAAACTCCCAGTATCCCCAATATACCTCAAATCATTAATAACTCACCCTCATAGAAGTCATTTAAGATCATCCACTCAAAATCATTATTTCATCCCTTCCATTAATAACTCTTTTGCTAAACGTTCTTACCATTATGCAGGTCCATATATTTGGAACTCATTACCTCCTTATTTAACTACTTCTAAATCATTATTTACTTTTCGTAAGGATCTGAAGACATATCTGTTCGACAAATTTATTTACGAGCGCTCTTGAATTTGAAGAAAGAGCGCTATAGAAATCTATTTGATTGATTGATTGATTGCGAATATCAATACATTGTGTCTCAATTCACTTTTAAAACTATAAAAAAATTAGATTAAATTAGTTTTAACAAAATATAAACAATTTTAAATTTATGAATATTTACAAAATTTTACTTTTTAAAATATTTGTAAAAGTTGTATGTTTATAAACATCCCATCTCTTAAAATGCAGACGTTTCTAGTTTCAGGCGATTCTCGCCCAGAGTAGCTACAAGTGTACACTGTACACTGACGTCTCCACAATTAATTAATGATTAATTATTAATTAATTAATTATTAATCATGAGCTCTTCATAAACATAGAAACTTCGTGACAAAACCTCTCGACAAGACGAGAAGAGGAAGTCACCGAGATGGCTGAAGGAATCGGTGAGGTTTTAGGAAAGAGGCTCACAGAAAATCGATATGACAAAGTTTGCAGTTTTTTAGATTTAAGAAATAATTTAAATTTTCAATAATAACATATAACGATAACATCCTGATAAAGTCAAATATAAATATAAAAATGAAATGAAAACGAGAACGTGTAGACAGCACCCTCCACGCACACAAGCAAGCAAACAACAGCACCCTCCACGCACACAAGCAAGCAAACAACAGTGCAACAGCAGCAATTCTCTCTGACACGCCCTCCCTCACTACAAACTTCAAGACAAACCCCTCAAGTGTGGCGGGAAAATTTGTTGTTCACGATGTTGAGAATCTCCCTTTCAATAACGACCTCGCCTGCAACAACCAAGTGCTATACAATGCCGATGATAACGACAGTGCCAGAAGTAATGAAACTTAAATTGATTCAGCCAATAATGCAGATAAGATGAACAACAACACAATCCACAATGGAAATACTAATTGTACTGCATCTACAGCTACTATTACTACTACTACTACTACTACTATTACAAATTATATCACCAAAAACAACCGCAATAATAAAAAAATAATAATAGTAGTGACAACACAGTATGTAAGCACCCAGGTAGCGCTGAAAGTGTCTTAATGGCTCCTGCGACAACAATGACACTCGCCTTAGTGGTGCTCATGCAACTGGAAACAACCATATTAACAACAACAACAAAAATAATATATACCACAAGAATGATAATAATACACTAGATGAGGAGAGGAGTAACGCTGGAGTAGGAGGGTGGAGTGTGTGAGGGTGGATGCAAACATCAAGTTATTAGTCACTCACGAATGATTAAAAGATATTTTCGATACCTTCTCCGTTATTGATTTGTTGATTTTATTTTAAACTCGAATTTTTATTCATCGAATTTATTGCAGTCGATTTCCAACTAATCAGTATTAATTATATAATTTGGTGTCCGTCATTGGTGCATTTGTATCATTTACATTTAATTAGTGAAATTATGAATATCGTGACAACTGTTTTGAAATATTGAAATAAATGATTAAATGGAGAAGTAAAACATGAGTTTAAGTAATAAAAGAATATATATTAATATAAAAATAAAAAATATTTTAAAATATCAATAAAATGTTCAGAAATAAATAAATCAATTAATTTTTACTAAAAGTCATTGAAAGTTTAATCGCTAGAAAAAACTAAACTTCGAGACATTTTTTTATATATTTAACATTTTCAATATTAATAATACGCTAATTACTAAAAAAAACTAAAACATATTATTTTCGAAATACCACCGCTAAATATACAAACGATTTATAAATATCAGCTCAAACTTCCTAAGATAACGACAAAAAGTCTGTTTTTCTTTTACTTTCTCGTGACTGGGTGGTTGTCGCCCTTTTGTAAATAAAATCAAACCACCTATCTCGAAAGCAATTCATTCGCTCTTAGGTTTCACCATTCAACCTACACTAAGCGTAAATTTTATGATGATTTAAATATCCATACCTGTCTTCAAGCTACCTGCAGAGAAGTTATTTACTGCTACAAGTCCTTCCTACCGACGCTTTTCGAAAGAAATCAAGATATTTAAAAATAAATCACAAGACTATGAATATTTTATTTATTCTAGCGACAAAGCTCCATCGTTATATAAAAGACGTATGAAGCAATGTACGGACATTAAGAAGTAAAAGAAGTTAAAAAAAAACAACTTTTAAAATATATATAAATATATAAGGAGCTAACACATTAATTTGTTTTAAAAAAGATAAAACAGCAATAAAAATGTTTAATGTGTTTTTTTGATTCCCTCACTTATTTGATTTTTACAGTTTCCTAAATGAAAGAATTCTAAGAATAGTAATTGAAAAAACTATTCCAAAACTTTTTCATAAAATATTGATAGAAAAATCGAAATTTTAGCGTTTTATAATGAAGGTGCACAATTATTTTCCCTATTAATTATTTGATTTATTTCGTGAATAGAATAAATAAACAGAACACGAAATATAAATTAAAGTTAGCAAGCATATTCAATACTAAACTTTTTTTACTATGAATATATTCATGTACATATATAAGAATTAAAAAATAAATGTATTCATTTTCGTTTCTTTATAATACCCCACCGATCATTCTTTTCTTGTTGTAATGTGCAATAATGATTTCTTCAACCATGCACTAAAAGCTTTCAACAAACATTATCGCTCATTTATTTAAAAAAAACTTTTTTTTGCATAAAAGATGTTACGTAAAGAAACACAAGTTTTTTTCTGTCAAACATGAACACAAAAAATTCCTTCTTGAGCAACTGGGCACTAGCTAGAGACTGACCGAAATTCGGTTCGGTTTCGGTTTCGGCGCCGAAATTGCCAATTTTCTTAGTTTCGGCCATTTTTCGGTTTCGGCCGAATCTAATTTTACAATTTCGGCCATTTTTCGGTTTCGGTCGAAAATAATTTTGTAATTTCGGCTCAATTTCGGTTTCGGCCGAAATGGATCTCATATTTACCGAAAAACCGAAATTTTTATTTATTTATGTAGTTTATCTGATATATCTGTATTCTCAATCGAACTATTAAGTTCAGATTCGATTCTCTATTAGATATCTATTAGTTATCGTGGTTGATTGATTTATGGGTGTCATCAGACTAATTATTCAAATAACATATTCAAGCATCTGGAACAACAATCATGTATTTGATATTTAAGTAAATTGGGATACATTCAATGATAATATTTAACAAATCATTTGTTTAAAAAATGTTATTGTCAAAAGTAAGTATCTGTATATCCTCAATCGAACTCGAATTATTAAGTTTTGGTTCGATTCTCATCTCTATTAGATATCTATTAGATGTGATGGGAAAGTTAAATGCATCTTTGGCAATGATCCAGAGGGTCGATTTATTAGAGGTACACACACACACACACACAAACACACACACACACATACACACACACACACACACACACACACACACACACACACACACACACACACACACACACACACACACACACACACACACACACACACACACACACACACACACACACACACACACACACACACACACACACACACACACACACACACACATAAAGTGGAAAGAGGAAGTGAGGATGCAAGAGAGAGTGGGAGTGGGGATAAAGTGGAAAGAGGAAGTGAGGATGCAAGAGAGAGTGGGAGTGGGGATGAAGTGGAAAGAGGAAGTGAGGATGCAAGAGAGAGTGGGAGTGGGGATAAAGTGGAAAGAGGAAGTGAGGATGCAAGAGAGAGTGGGAGTGGGGATAAAGTGGATAGAGGAAGTGAGGATGCAAGAGAGAGTGGGAGTGGGGATAAAGTGGAAAGAGGAAGTGAGGATGCAAGAGAGAGTGGGAGTGGGGATAAAGTGGAAAAAGGAAGTGAGGATGCAAGAGAGAGTGGGAGTGGGGATAAAGTGGAAAGAGGAAGTGAGGATGCAAGAGAGAGTGGGAGTGGGGATAAAGTGGAAAGAGGAAGTGAGGATGCAAGAGAGAGTGGGAGTGGGGATAAAGTGGAAAGAGGAAGTGAGGATGCAAGAGAGAGTGGGAGTGGGGATAAAGTGGAAAGAGGAAGTGAGGATGCAAGAGAGAGTGGGAGTGGGCATAAAGTGGAAAGAGGAAGTGAGGATGCAAGAGAGAGTGGGAGTGGGGATAAAGTGGAAAGAGGAAGTGAGGATGCAAGAGAGAGTGGGAGTGGGCATAGAGTGGAAAGAGGAAGTGAGGGTGCAAGAGAGAGTGGGAGTGGGGATAAAGTGGAAAGAGGAAGTGAGGATGCAAGAGAGAGTGGAAGTGGGCATAATGTGGAAAGAGGAAGTGAGGATGCAAGAGAGAGTGGGAGTGGGCATATAGTGGAAAGAGGAAGTGAGGATGCAAGAGAGAGTGGGAGTGGGGATAAAGTGGAAAGAGGAAGTGAGGATGCAAGAGAGAGTGGGAGTGGGGATAAAGTGGAAAGAGGAAGTGAGGATGCAAGAGAGAGTGGGAGTGGGCATAAAGTGGAAAGAGGAAGTGAGGATGCAAGAGAGAGTGGGAGTGGGGATAAAGTGGAAAGAGGAAGTGAGGATGCAAGAGAGAGTGGGAGTGGGGATAAAGTGGAAAGAGGAAGTGAGGATGCAAGAGAGAGTGGGAGTGGGGATAAAGTGGAAAGAGGAAGTGAGGATGCAAGAGAGAGTGGGAGTGGGCATAAAGTGGAAAGAGGAAGTGAGGATGCAAGAGAGAGTGGGAGTGGGCATAAAGTGGAAAGAGGAAGTGGGGATGCAAGAGAGAGTGGAAGTGGGCATAATGTGGAAAGAGGAAGTGAGGATGCAAGAGAGAGTGGGAGTGGGCATAAAGTGGAAAGAGGAAGTGAGGATGCAAGAGAGAGTGGGAGTGGGCATAAAGTGGAAAGAGGAAGTGAGGATGCAAGAGAGAGTGGGAGTGGGGATAAAGTGGAAAGAGGAAGTGAGGATGCAAGAGAGAGTGGGAGTGGGGATAAAGTGGAAAGAGGAAGTGAGGATGCAAGAGAGAGTGGGAGTGGGGATAAAGTGGAAAGAGGAAGTGAGGATGCAAGAGAGAGTGGGAGTGGGGATAAAGTGGAAAGAGGAAGTGAGGATGCAAGAGAGAGTGGGAGTGGGCATAAAGTGGAAAGAGGAAGTGAGGATGCAAGAGAGAGTGGGAGTGGGCATAAAGTGGAAAGAAGAAGTGAGGATGCAAGAGAGAGTGGGAGTGCGGATAAAGTGGAAAGAGGAAGTAAGGATGCAAGAGAGAGTGGGAGTGGGGATAAAGTGGAAAGAGGAAGTGAGGATGCAAGAGAGAGTGGGAGTGGGGATAAAGTGGAAAGAGGAAGTGAGGATGCAAGAGAGAGTGGGAGTGGGCATAAAGTGGAAAGAGGAAGTGAGGATGCAAGAGAGAGTGGGAGTGGGGATAAAGTGGAAAGAGGAAGTGAGGATGCAAGAGAGAGTGGGAGTGGGGATAAAGTGGAAAGAGGAAGTGAGGATGCAAGAGAGAGTGGGAGTGGGGATAAAGTGGAAAGAGGAAGTGAGGATGCAAGAGAGAGTGGGAGTGGGCATAAAGTGGAAAGAGGAAGTGAGGATGCAAGAGAGAGTGGGAGTGGGGATAAAGTGGAAAGAAGAAGTGAGGATGCAAGAGAGAGTGGGAGTGGGCATAAAGTGGAAAGAGGAAGTGGGGATGCAAGAGAGAGTGGGAGTGGGGATGAAGTGGAAAGAGGAAGTGAGGATGCAAGAGAGAGTGGGAGTGGGGATAAAGTGGAAAGAGGAAGTGAGGATGCAAGAGAGAGTGGGAGTGGGGATAAAGTGGAAAGAAGAAGTGAGGATGCAAGAGAGAGTGGGAGTGGGGATAAAGTGGAAAGAGGAAGTGAGGATGCAAGAGAGAGTGGGAGTGGGCATAAAGTGGAAAGAGGAAGTGAGGATGCAAGAGAGAGTGGGAGTGGGGATAAAGTGGAAAGAGGAAGTGAGGATGCAAGAGAGAGTGGGAGTGGGGATAAAGTGGAAAGAAGAAGTGAGGATGCAAGAGAGAGTGGGAGTGGGGATAAAGTGGAAAGAGGAAGTGAGGATGCAAGAGAGAGTGGGAGTGGGCATAAAGTGGAAAGAGGAAGTGAGGATGCAAGAGAGAGTGGGAGTGGGGATAAAGTGGAAAGAGGAAGTGAGGATGCAAGAGAGAGTGGGAGTGGGGATAAAGTGGAAAGAGGAAGTGAGGATGCAAGAGAGAGTGGGAGTGGGGATAAAGTGGAAAGAGGAAGTGAGGATGCAAGAGAGAGTGGGAGTGGGCATAAAGTGGAAAGAGGAAGTGAGGATGCAAGAGAGAGTGGGAGTGGGGATAAAGTGGAAAGAGGAAGTGAGGATGCAAGAGAGAGTGGGAGTGGGGATAAAGTGGAAAGAGGAAGTGAGGATGCAAGAGAGAGTGGGAGTGGGGATAAAGTGGAAAGAAGAAGTGAGGATGCAAGAGAGAGTGGGAGTGGGGATAAAGTGGAAAGAGGAAGTGAGGATGCAAGAGAGAGTGGGAGTGGGGATAAAGTGGAAAGAGGAAGTGAGGATGCAAGAGAGAGTGGGAGTGGGCATAAAGTGGAAAGAGGAAGTGAGGATGCAAGAGAGAGTGGGAGTGGGGATAAAGTGGAAAGAGGAAGTGAGGATGCAAGAGAGAGTGGGAGTGGGGATAAAGTGGAAAGAGGAAGTGAGGATGCAAGAGAGAGTGGGAGTGGGGATAAAGTGGAAAGAGGAAGTGAGGATGCAAGAGAGAGTGGGAGTGGGCATAAAGTGGAAAGAGGAAGTGAGGATGCAAGAGAGAGTGGGAGTGGGGATAAAGTGGAAAGAGGAAGTGAGGATGCAAGAGAGAGTGGGAGTGGGGATAAAGTGGAAAGAGGAAGTGAGGATGCAAGAGAGAGTGGGAGTGGGGATAAAGTGGAAAGAGGAAGTGAGGATGCAAGAGAGAGTGGGAGTGGGCATAAAGTGGAAAGAGGAAGTGAGGATGCAAGAGAGAGTGGGAGTGGTGATAAAGTGGAAAGAGGAAGTGAGGATGCAAGAGAGAGTGGGAGTGGGGATAAAGTGGAAAGAGGAAGTGAAGATGCAAGAGAGAGTGGGAGTGGGCATAAAGTGGAAAGAGGAAGTGAGGATGCAAGAGAGAGTGGGAGTGGGGATAAAGTGGAAAGAGGAATTGAGGATGCAAGAGAGAGTGGGAGTGGGGATAAAGTGGAAAGAGGAAGTGAGGATGCAAGAGAGAGTGGGAGTGGGGATAAAGTGGAAAGAGGAAGTGAGGATGCAAGAGAGAGTGGGAGTGGGGATAAAGTGGAAAGAAGAAGTGAGGATGCAAGAGAGAGTGGGAGTGGGCATAAAGTGGAAAGAGGAAGTGGGGATGCAAGAGAGAGTGGGAGTGGGGATGAAGTGGAAAGAGGAAGTGAGGATGCAAGAGAGAGTGGGAGTGGGCATAAAGTGGAAAGAGGAAGTGAGGATGCAAGAGAGAGTGGGAGTGGGCATAAAGTGGAAAGAGGAAGTGAGGATGCAAGAGAGAGTGGGAGTGGGCATAAAGTGGAAAGAGGAAGTGAGGATGCAAGAGAGAGTGGGAGTGGGGATAAAGTGGAAAGAGGAAGTGAGGATAAAAAGGGGAAGGATGGACAGAGTTCAAGGCGTTCTAGCGGGGCACTCCAGTGGACTTCAAGGAGCCGTTGCAGAGGTTCATCCAGGTGGCGAGTGCCTCGGAGGGAAAGAGGAGGAGGAGGAGGTGGAGGAGGAGAGGGAGAAGAAGAGGAGTGAGAGAGGAGTGAGAGAGGAGGGAGGAGGTGGAGGAGGAGAGGAAGAAGAAGAGGAGAAGGAGTGAAAGAGGAGGGAGGAGGTGGAGGAGGAGAGGGAGAAGAAGAGGAGGAGGAGTGAAAGAGGAGGGAGGAGGTGGAGGAGAAGAGGGAGAAGAAGAGGAAGAGGAGTGAAAGAGGAGGAGGAGGTAGAGGAGGAGAGGGAGAAGAAGAGTAGGAGGAGTGAAAGAGGAGGGAGGAGGTGGAGGAGGAGAGGGAGAAGAAGAGGAGGAGGAGTGAAAGAGGAGGAGGAGGTGGAGGAGGAGAGGGAGAAGAAGAGGAAGAGGAGTGAAAGAAGAGGAGGAGGTGGAGGAGGAGAGGGAGAAGAAGAGGAGGAGGAGTGAAAGAGGAGGGAGGAGGTGGAGGAGGAGAGGGAGAAGAAGAGGAGGAGAAGTGAAAGAGGAGGAAGAGGTGGAGGAGGAGAGGGAGAAGAAGAGGAGGAGGAGTGAAAGAGGAGGGAGGAGGTGAAGGAGGAGAGGGAGAAGAAGAGAAGGAGGAGTGAAAGAGGAGGAAGGAGGTGGAGGAGGAGAGGAAGAAGAGGCATGATGAAGCAATGAAGGTGGTGAAGGACAGGAGTATAAGGAAGATAAATTTTGATGAAGAAAACTTGGAGGAGGAGGAAGTTGTCCATTCGAATGAGGTGAGTCTTGAAAAGAAGAAAGTGGTGGTTGGAGAGGAGAAGGAGGTGAAAAAAAAAAGGTGGGGAAGAAGGTTTGCAAAATGTCAGTGTCAACCAACAGCAGTTTTAGCGTCCACCTCTTCGAAACTGACGCTCCTTCCCTGCCAAACGTCAAAAAGGGCAAGAATGGAAAAGTTCTAAGAGCAGCTCCTAACCAAAGGGAGACCACGAAGGCGGGAAAGGTCGTTAAGCGGAAGGGCTCGGAGAGAGTGTTTGTCGATAAGGAGAAAGAAGTAAAAAAAGAGAAAAAAAGAAAGATGCTTCGTTGAGGGCTGCTGAGTTTAAGGAAGATGAGTGTGATGATGTGCTTGGTGCTGATGGGGAGGAGGAGGAGGCAAAGCCGGTGCTCAAGAAAACCAAAAAGATTGTCAAAAAAAAGGGGGAACGGACAAAAAGCCTCTCGGACAAAAAGCCTTCGGATAAAATACCTTCTACAAAAAGCCTCCCGGAAAAAAAACCTCTTGGAGAAAAAGCCTCTCGGAGAAAAAGTCTCCTTGTTAATATTTTAGTTTAAATAAAACAGACTTTTTATTAAAAAAAACGGATTTTTTTATAGATTCGTGTCACAATTTTTTTATAGATTCGTGTCACAATTTTTAAATAAATAAAACGGATTATATTTTTGAAAAATTAAATAATTAAAACGACTTATAATTATAACGGACTTTATTTTTTTATAGATTCGTTTCACAATTTTAAATAAATAAAACGGATTATATTTTTTTAAAATACATAACTAAAACGATTCATCAAATACAATACAAATTATTGGTAAACGGATAAAAAGTCTTCAGAATAAAAAGTCTTCAGGACAAAAAATTTTCAAAAAAACAATTTTTAAGGAAAAATAATCACGATCGAGAACCAGCAGAAAACCTAATGATTAAAGTGAGGAATCAACAAAAACCAAATCAAATTTATTCAAATGCTATTTCCAGATTGAAAAAAAACTTGAGCAAAAATTAGATAAAAGTATGAAATTTCAATCTTTTATCAATCAATCAATCAAATAGATTTCTATAGCGCTCTTTCTTCAAATTCAAGAGCGCTCGTAAATAAATTTGTCGAACAGATATGTCTTCAGATCCTTACGAAAAGTAAATAATGATTTAGACGTAGTTAAGTAAGGAGGTAATGAGTTCCAAATATATGGACCTGCATAATGGAAAGAACGTTTAGCAAAAGAGTTATTAATGGAAGGGATGAAATAATGATTTTGAGTGGATGATCTTAAATGACTTCTATGAGGGTGAGTTATTAATGATTTGAGGTATATTGGGGATACTGGGGAGTTTTTTAATTTAAACATAAAAACACAGATTTTAAATATAATCCTAAATTTGATGGGGAGCCAATGTAATAAGATGAGAGAGGGTGTAATGTGGTGATAAATAGGAGTACGGCTAACGACTCTAGCAGCATAATTAAATACTTTATTTAATGGTTTTAAAGTAGTTTCAGGTAAATTATAGTAGAGTGAGTTACAATAGTCAATTCGAGATAAAACAAGTGCAGAGACTAACATCTTTAAAGAAGGGTCATCTAAGTAAGGTAATAATTGTCTGATACGTCTGAGATGAAAATAGCAAGATTTAGTGACTGATAGAATTTGGTTTGATAAGGTTAATTTTGAATCGAAAATAAATCCTAAGCTACGAATATGATTAGATGGAACAATAGTATGAGTGGCGAAATTACATGGGCCATTAATTAGTTTACCATTTTTATCAAAAAATATAAGTTCAAACTTTAGTGGATTTAATTTTAAAGACATTGAGCTAGACCAGTTTTCAATAGATAATAGACATGAAGATATAGACGACATAACAGTATTATATGATGATGTATCGAAGCTGACATATAACTGCGAATCGTCAGCATAGGATAGGGAGTTGAGAGAATGAGAGGAAATGATAGAAGATAATTCAGAGACATATAGAATAAAGAACAAAGGACCAAGAATAGAACCTTGAGGAACACCATATGAGTAAGTAGATGGGGTAGAGGTACAGTGATTTAAAGAAACATAAACAGATCTATTAGATAAATATGACTTAATCCATAAAAACGAAGAATCCTTAATATTGAACTTATTTTTTAGTAATAGTAGTAATAAAGAGTGGTCTACAGTGTCAAAAGCGGCCGAATAATCTAAACAAACAAGTACAGAAAATTTTTTGTTATCAAAGGCGTAAATAAGATCATTATAGAGTTTTAAGAGGGATGATTCACAGTTATGACCTAAACGAAAACCAGATTGTGAATAAGGTATAAGGGAGTTAACATTTAAATATGAATAGATTTGTTGATAGACTACCTTTTCTATTATTTTAGATATGAATGTTAGATTGGAAATAGGTCTATAGTTAGAAATTTGAGTAGGGTCTAATGAATTATTTTTTAAAGTAGGTATGATAACAGCAGCTTTATATTAAGTCGGAAATTTAGATGTAGAGAGAGACAGATTAACAATGAAAAGAATTATAGAGTAAAAAATATCAGACAATTCTTTAATCAAATAAGTTGGAATTATGTCAAGAGAACAGGTAGATGTAGACATGGAATTAATAATTAAAGACAGGTCAGGTAGAGAAATTGAAGAAAAACTGACAAAACTGAATTCACTATTGTTAATATAATTATTAGGGCTAGGAATAGAGGTATTAGTGTTAAAATTAGACCTTATTGTTTCTACTTTACTTGCTATGTAATTATGATAATCTTGAGAAGAGAAAGATGAAGGAGGTGGAAGGTTTTTATTTAATAATTTAGAAAGTGACTGCCAACGATTCTTTGAAGAAGAAGCGTTGACTATAGAAATTCTAAAATAATTACAGTGCTTAGAGAATAATATAGATTTGTATTGGTTAAGAGAAGACAAGTAAAGGTTATAATTAAAGGAAGAACTATGAGTCCTAAACTTACGCTCATGTCTACGTGCCACCCGTTTCAGAGTCGCGCATTCACTGTCGAACCACGGAGACCGTTTCGACAGCAGACGACATGAGCGCAATTTTAAAGGTAAAATGATATCAAGAATTGAAGAAATAGAATCATTAAAATATGTAAGAAACTCATCAACATCAGTGAAACCATTAAAACTAAAATATTTAAAAAGTAGAGTAAATTTGTCCTTATTAAATTTTTTCCAGTTTCTGCTATACGTTTTGATAGTAGTATTATTAAGGTTATTATTCAGATTATATTTGAAGTTAATTAGATAGTGATCAGAAGAGTGAAATTTGGTGGTAGATATATCAGATATTTTAGAAAGTGAAGAAGTTATTAAAAAATCAATAGTATTTCCAGATGAATGGGTTTGAGTAGATATATGTTGTGTTAAGTTGAAAGTATTGAGTATCTGGATGAATTTGGAAACATAGGTATCAGTGGGTTTATTATAATGAAGATTAAAGTCACCTAGGATGAAGAAAGGAGTAGATAGGGAAAAGACATATTCAGTTAGGTTAGAGAACTCATCAATAAATTTAGAGATTGAGCCACTAGGAGGACGATATATGAGAATAATAATGAATTTGAGAAATTTGAAGCTACATATTAGGGTTTCAAAGGAGTTACTTTTAAAAGAAGTATCAAAGGAAGCAGAAAGTGAATTTTTATATACCAAGCAGAGACCACCATAAGAGGAATGCTTTTAGTTTTAAGGATCACGTATTCTTCCTTAAACATTATTTCTTTATGGTTAAAGTGACGAAACAACAACAGCCAAGTCAAATTTATTCAAATGCTATTTCGAGATTGAACGAAGAAAATATAGCAAAAACTAGATAAAAGTATCACATTTTATTCTATAAGTCTTAAGGATCACGTATTAATCACGTATTTTTTCTTAAAATTTAATTTTCTGAAGATTTTTTTTCTGAAAACTTTTTATTTTGAAGACTTTTTATCCTGAATACTTTTTATTCTAAAGACTTTTTATCTTGAAGACTTTTTATCCTGAAGACATTTTATCTTGAAGACTTTTCATCCTGAAGACTTTTTATCTTGAAGACTTTTTATTCTGAAGAATTTTATCTTGAAGATTTTTTATCCTGAAGACTTTTTATCCTGAAAACTTTTTATCCTGAAGACTTTTTATCCTGAAGACTTTTTATCTTGAAGACTTTTTATCCTGAAGACTTTTTATCCATTTACCAATAATTTGTATTGTATTTGATAAATTAAAGTTCGTTTTAATTATGTATTAAAAAAAATAGTCCGTTTTATTTATTTAAAATTGTGAAAAGAATCTATTAAAAAAATAAAGTCCGTTATAGTTATAATTATAGTTCGTTTTAATTATGTAATTTTTAAAAATTATAGTTTGTTTTATTTATTTAAAATTGTGACACGAAATCAATCAATAAATCAATCACTAATAATTTTTATAGCGCCCTTTACTAAGCGCACAAAAGCGCTCAGCCATCACGTTCCGAACAAGTACGTCTTCAGGCCTCGACGGATAGTTATGAGTGACTTAGTTGAAGTTAAAGAAGAAGGTAAAGAATTCCATAAAAGAGGACCACAGTAAGAAAAAGAACGTTTAGCAAGAGTGTTTAACTGGAAAACGAAAAGAACGATTAAAGGTGGATGATCTTAGACCAGATTTAGGGGGTTGTTTAATTAGATTTTTAAGATAGATTGGAGCATTAGAGTTATGAATTTTAAACATATTTAAACATATTTTAAAAGTCACTCTAGATCTCAAAGGTAACCAATGTAACAAACGAAGATAAGGAGAAATGTGAGAAAACTTAGGAGCACGAGCTACAAGACGAGCAGCACAATTAAAGGTTTTATTTAGAGAAGCTAAAGTAGTATCAGGGAGACCATAGTAAAGAGAGTTGCAATAATCAATCCTGGAGAGAACTAGAGAAGATACAAGAAGTTGCAAGGTAGGATCATCGAGAAAAGGAAGAAGCTGTTTAATACGACGAATGTGGAAGTAACAAGATTTAGAGACAGATAGAATTTGAGGAGCTAAAGACAAGTTAAAATCAAAAATAAAACCAAGGCTACGAATGGAAGAGGAAGGGTTTAGAGAGAGTGAAGAGGCGGGAGGCAAAACTAAAGAAGGAAGAGATAGTAAAGACTTTGATTTTTTATTGAAATATATGAGTTCAAATTTGTCCGGATTAAGTTTGAGAAACATAGAAGAAGCCCAAGAGATTATAGATTGAAGACAGAGAGTTATTTTATTAACAGTAAGGTCAAGAGAAGAGTCAGTGAAAGATGTATAAATATAGGAGTCGTCAGCATAAATTTGACAGTTTAAAAAAGATGAAAAAAATTATATTAGGTAGTTCCGAAGTATAAAGAATAAAAATTAAGGGACCAAGGATTGAGCCCTGTGGAACACCATAAGATAAAGAAACAGAAGAAGAACGAGAAGATTCAATTGATACATAGGAAGTTTGCTCAGAAAGGTAGGATTTAAGCCAGATAAGAGAGGAACCAGAAATATTAAAGGAAGAATCTAAAACATTTAATAAAAGAGTATGGTCGACAGTATCAAAAGCAGCTGAAAAGTCAAGGCATAAAAGAATAGAAGAGGCATTAGAATCAGAAGTTAAAATAAGGTCATTATAGAGTTTAAGTAAAGCAGTTTCAGTGGAGTGGCCAATTCTGAAACCAGATTGAGAGGAAGGAAGAAGTGAGTTTTTTTCTAGATAGAAGGTTAATTGTTGAGAAATAACTTTTTCAAGGACCTTAGAAAGAAAGGAAATGTTAGATACAGGTCTACAACTGGATAAGGATGCAGGATCAAGAGAAGGCTTCTTAATTGTAGGAATAATAAATGAATATTTGAAAGCAGACGGAAATTTAGATGTAGACAAAGATAAGTTAACTAAATCCAGAACAATAGGATAGAATAAAAAGGGTTGTAGGAATAAGATCTAGAGAACAAGAAGTGGGAGACATAGAATTAATTATATTTGTAAGATGGTCATATATATAAAAAAATCCGTTTTTTATATAAAAAGTACGTTTTATTTATACTAAAATATTAACAAGGAGACATTTTCTCCGAGAGACTTTTTCTCCAGAAGGTTTTTTTCCGGGAGGCTTTTTGTAGAAGGTGTTTTATCCGAAGGCTTTTTCTCCGAGAGGCTTTCTGTCATACATCTGCAGAAATAATTTACAATAGTATGAGTGTATGTATCATACAATGTATGATTCATACATTGTATGTCTAAATGCCGATATATATATATATATATATATATATATATATATATATATATATATATATATATATATATATATATATATATGTTAAAATTTATAGAAGTCGTATAGATGTCTTTATAGTTGCCGTCTTTCAGCGTTTGTTCTTCTGCTTTTGAGTCTTCGATAGAGCAGGAAGGCATATCGCCCATGACATTTATTAAAAACTTGCATTTTTTGAGTTGTTTTACGTTTAGTTATTCATACATGTTTAAATAACTTTATTTTTTTATGACATTCATTACAAATGTGCATTCTTGGAGTTGTTTTATTGTGTCATCTATGTTCTGCGCTACACAATTTCAATGTATTTGCACACTATTGTAAAATCAATATTTTATATGTTATTTTATCATCATCATCACCACTGACACCACTGTACCATTCCACGACACTGTTCATGACACGCATTTGAGCTCTAATGCTAATTATGAAACATTTATATACAAAAATGATGTATTTTACTCAAATATATAATAATATTTGTTCAATAATATAATAGTATTTTTTTGCACAAATTTCATAGGTTTTTTTATAATGTAAACATCATTTTTACCTGCATAGAAAACGTAGACATGTAGATGGATTTATAAAGGCGCTCTCCTGCCTGAGCAGTTGTATGAGAACACCTTTGGAGATATTCTCCAATTGTAAAACTCATGCAGAGAAGGTGGTTGCAGAGAAGGTGGTTGCAGGGAAGGTGGTTGCAGGGAAGGTGGTTGCAGAGAAGGTGGTTGCAGAGAAGGTGGTTGCAGAGAAGGTGGTTGCAGAGAAGGTGGTTGCAAAGAAGGTGGTTGCAGAGAAGGTGGTTGCAGGGAAGGTGGTTGCAGAGAAGGTGGTTGCAGAGAAGGTGGTAGCAGAGAAGGTGGTTGCAGAGAAGGTGGTTGCAGGGAAGGTGGTTGCAGAGAAGGTGGTTGCAGGGAAGGTGGTTGCAGGGAAGGTGGTTGCAGGGAAGGTGGTTGCAGAGAAGGTGGTTGCAGAGAAGGTGGTTGCAGAGAAGGTGGTTGCAGAGAAGGTGGTTGCAGAGAAGGTGGTTGCAGAGAAGGTGGTTGCAGAGAAGGTGGTTGCAGAGAAGGTGGTTGCAGAGAAGGTGGTTGCAGAGAAGGTGGTTGCAGGGAAGGTGGTTGCAGAGAAGGTGGTTGCAGAGAAGGTGGTTAGAAAATAACAACACTTACAATGACTCTAACCCACATGACAACAACATAGAAAACAGAAAAAAATCCAAAGATAATACCAAAATGAAAAAGAACTTACCAATAGTCATGGAATATAACAAATGTAAAGAGCAATTACTAAACAAAATAACAACGCTAGTGAAAGACGAGGAAGACCTCAACGTCTTAAAAGCTAGATGAGTCGCTAATCAGGCAACTGATGGAACAATCGAACGGGCAAAATACGAATCGGACTACTAGCAGCACACAAGGAAGGCAAGCACGAACAAAAGGAACCGTTCACAGCGGACCATAAACCGGGAGGACTATTGGATGCAGCCACAACTGCGTCAAAATACCACAACCACAACTCCTACCCTAGCCCTAACCCGTGGCAAGATGATTAAGAAAAATGATGATTATGTTTTGTGGGTATGAAGATGATGTTGTGATGATTATGCTGTAGTAGGAGTTTTGGTACTGTGGTGATGATTAAATTTTGTAATGGTAAAGACATGATGATCATGGTGAGGTTGGATTTTTAAAGTTTATTTTTTTAAATTTTAATTGATGTACATACATATATTGAAAGGGGTCTAAAACCTGTTTTATTTAATAAATTCATTAGAAAGCGCTTTCGAATTCGATATAAAGCGCTATAGAAATAGCTGTGATTGATTGATTGCTGGAACATTGACATGAATTATTTCAGTAATAGGTCTACAAATATATTAATTAAAGACAAAAACATCATTAAAACTATTTTTTGTCTTTTTATATTTTTAATAATATTTTTTAAATAATCAGATCTCCACTATTTACCGTCTAAGCCAAAAATAAGTCTATTACTGCAAAGAAGGGGGGGGCATAATCATCGATGTAGAAGTTTCAAAACATCCATTTAGGACATGATTAACACTAACAATATAAGAATGTTTTTTATGTCAAAAATAACCCCCCCTTCCTCCCGTGATTGAAAAAAACACACATATTGGGAGATGTTAAACCTTTTATTCACTAGAAAAACACATTTTTTCCAACTTTTTGAAACTTTTTTGTTTTTATATATATTTTAATCTTTTTTGGTTAATACTTTCATTTTTAATATATTTTATCTTCTTAATTTTCAGTGAAAGAATCATTTTTTTGATTTCAACAGGCATAAAAGTTAAAGTCTTTTTCGCTTCTTTCTATAAACCAGCTTTTTTTAATTTTTGCTTTTTAAAAAACTTAATTTCCTTTTCTTTACTCTAGTTAAGTTTTGACTGTTTTTTGCTTGACCCGTTGCTTTGAAACCTCCGAAAGACGGGATTTGTCCATCTCTGGTGAGCGCGTTGGCTTAGATGGTAAGTCGTTGGTCCTGCAACTTATAGGTCGTCAGTTCGAATCCTTGTTCAGCCAACCGTGAAAGTATACCTAGTGTATATGATGCGGTGTTTTACGACTTATGTCGTGTGAGTGGCGCCTCAGTTGCGTGCTGTGTGGTGGTTCACTCTGTATGAAGATGGACCTCAACTCAACTTCTACCAGCTGGTGAGGCGTGGTGGGGTGTGTGAAAGGTTTTGGAATGGAAAAATGAATAGATTGGATGCTAGATTTTTGACGTTAACGATACATTTCATTTGAACTTTTAACCGCTTCTTTCTAATTCTTGTTAAAGTTTTTTTTTTCTCACTTCCTCTTATTCACTTTCTTTTTTTCCATTTTTTAATTTTTTTTTGCTTTTTCACTTTATCCATAAAGAAGAGGCTGCATAAAAAAACAACAACTTATAAGCTTACTTCAAGTTCAAGATATTTTTTATAATTTGTATAATAATTATAAATCATTAACGAACATATGTTGTTTTTTTTAGATAATCGACAAGCTTAGTAATCTATTCAATGCTGACTTGAAATAAATGCGATAGAGAGAATTAGTAGATTCTAAAGATATCTGAGACCCGAACAATAAGGTGTATTGATTGAATCATACATTTATGTAGGAAGGTTGTTGATTTTTGAATTATTGCTTTCCTTTTCAGTGCATACTTTGAGTTTGTTTCAACCACTTTGTCAGCACATAAAAGTGTAAAATTGTAAAACACTCAAATTTATTGGAAGCCAGCGATACTATTAAATGTTTGCTAAGAAATAAAAGCTACTTGAAATTGAAATTAGAAATAAACTATTCGAGTTTGAGACTCAATCATCCCAAGTCACAAGGGTTCTAAACCTAAGTATATTTAAAGTACGAAGAATAATCAAAAGTTTACTAATAAAAAAATTGAAAACCTCGAAATTAAAATATTTTTAATTAAAAAGTTTAATAAATCCTAAATAAAAGAAAAATTGAAGATTGAAATGTCAGAAATTACCTGCGATATAAAGGAGATAGAAAAGTTTGAACAAAAAAGAGGTAAACAATTCGATTTCATCAAATTATTCTATGTGAACTTTCATGGAGTTCCGAGATGCAAAGTCGTGTCTCGAAAGACTTTTGTGCAAAACCTGAAATGGGGATTTCATCATCCAGTCGGTTAGTTTTAGCACTTTGCACATTTTATTCGATCAAAAAGAAATTTTATATAAATAAATAAAACACTTTAAAAAGTAATTTTTAAAACAATTTTATTTTACAATGTTATAAAAATATAATTTAACAATTTTTCAAACAAAAATCTATTTTAAATAATAAAATTGATAAATTAGAGAATGAATTCATTTATTTTAAATAAAATAAAATATATGAAAATTAAACTCGATATATTTTTTTATGAAGTTCCATTTGTGTATAATTCCTAAAATAAAGTAATTTTTTTACAAAAATATTGTATATTAAAATTAAAATTATTATTGATAATTGAGGTTATTTTGCTGCGGACATAAAAGGGAGAATTTATTGCATGAAGGAATTATCAGAGAACTCGAATGTAAACTGCTCAATCGTCCCTTCAACAAATACTCTTTCAGTTCTACCATGGAGCAGCAGAGGTGCAATTCATTTGATGAAATTGTATTTTAAATAGTTGTTCTGATTTAAGAACTTGTTGACGTATATTCATTTTCTATAAATTCATCAGCAGCTGGGGATGATGCAAGACTTGTGGGAGGAGTCTTCTGTGAAGCGAAGTGGCTTTCTCCGCACAAAGACGCTGCTTTTCTCGAATCCTGCACGAGAAACCTGTTGAGGAGGATGCTGGCGAGAGTCGAAGAGACGGGATTTTATGTGAAATCTGCATTCGAAATTGAGTTTCATATTTTACACGCCGATACATTGAAGCCTGTTTGTGGCACAAATTCGTTGCACATAATGCCTAAAGTGCAAGAACTTTTTCTTGATATTTTAGACTTCTGCCAAGAAGCGAATTTGGAGTTGAGCAGTTACCACATGGAGAACGTGGTGAGTCAGTTCGAGGTGAACATGGAGCCTGCAGACGGCATCAAAACAGCCGACAACGTCGTGATGGTCAAAGAGGCGATCAACGAAGTGTTCTCCTCGGAAGGGTACTTGGCAACCTTCATGACGTGTCCGATGCAAGAGGCTGCTTGCAATGGCTTCCATCTGAACTTATCACTTTGGGAAGCAACAGAAGACGGCCAAGGAAGCAACGCTTTTTATGATGCAAACAGTGTGGACAAGATGAGCGAGGTGTTCAAGCATTTTCTCGCTGGATTATTGAAACACTCCAAAGCTCTGACGGCCTTGTTTTGTCCCACTGTGAACTGCTACAGAAGACTTCGTGGTCGTCGGTATCTCTCCAGAATAGATTGGAACTTGGACGACCGGACTGCTGCGTACAGAGTGAAAAGTACAGAAAATTCTTGCTATTTAGAAAACCGAATTCCTTCATCCAGTTGCAACGTGTATTTGGCAACGGCTGCGATGTTAGTTGCTGGAATGGATGGCATCAAAAACAAAACCGCCCTACCAGAGCCTTCCAAAGATGTTCAAGATAAAATTTTGAAAGCGAAATGCATGACTAAGAATAAAGAACATCACAATAACAACAACAGCTTTCCAGAATCCTTAGACGAAGCGCTTGACGAATTAGAAAAGAACGAAGTTTTGAAAGGTGGTTTGGGCCGAGAGTTGGTGCAGTGCTTTGTGGAGATGAAGAGGAAAAGGGAATGTGATGTGATGAAGTGCTTAAGTGAAGAAAACAAATGGAGTTTGGAAAGAGATTTTTATTTGAAATATTTTTGAATTCATTAAAACTCTTTACAAATAAGAGCTTGTTTAAAAAACTTTGAAATATAATAAATTATAATATTTATTTTGTACAATTCATATCTTTTAATTTTGAAAATTGATAAGAGGGATCTTTTATTGATACTTTATATTATTTTTTATATTAAGCTCATAATAATAATAAAAGTTTTTTTAAGATTATAAAAAATATTTCTCTATTCATATTATACTTTTTATCTTTTCTTTGTTACGGCTTTGATTAAATTATCATTGAAGTGTAAGAATACGAGAGTTTGCTGGGAGTTAGATCATATGATCATTTATCTTGCCATTCATGATTATGCATTGATAAAACTACATTTGTAAAATGTGTCATTTGACTGTGATTATTTAATTAATTTTTGAAAAATTAACGAAAAAGAATGATAAACTTTTATCATTAAAAAGATATTCTTTAAATTCGGTTTTTAGTATCTATTAAAATGTCGAGGAGATTTACAGTAAAAATGACCGTTTTGAACTTGGAAATAATATTGACCTGGTGTTTTTAATTCGATTAATTTTTAAAGAATATTATACTTAAAAAACACATACGCACACATTTAACCTACTTTTGCTTCCTGAATTATTAACACTTATTAATGGTTTAGGTTAGAAACGGTACTCATAAATTATGCAAATGAGATTAACGATTGACATAGACAAGTTTCTAATATTTAAATAGCTGTATGGTAAAAACTGTAATGCTAATGGGAAAAAGAAATAGTTTAAATTTATAAGATATTATTCCCCATATTCCCTATGAACATTCTATATAGGTCCCATATGGGCTAAGGATTATCTATATGGATCCTATATGGGCTACATGGGCTTTAAAAAAGAATAAAATTTAACGTGTTTTCAAAGAAAAGCCTATATGGGTCCTAAATGGGCTAAATGAGCTTTGAAGAATAATAAAATTTAGAGTGTTTTGATGGAAAGCCTATGTGGGTCCTAGATGGGCTATATGGGCTTCAAAAGAAAAAAAATTTAAACTTATTTTTGGCTGATAGAGTTCAATATAGTCACAACCAACATAAAAATCCTTACACGAAAACACACACACAAAATTAATTCAAACATCAACTTAACATTTTTTTAAACCCCCCGAACACACTGTCAAAGAATATAATACCCAGTACAATATCAACAACCACACCACATCGACATCGTAACCCCAGCCACAACCACAACAACTAGACTACTAATAAAACCAAGCCAAAACCACGTTAAGACTAACAATAAGATCTAATTGATTCGATTAAAGACTGGGAAGATGAAATATCAATCGTTAAAGATATAGCAGGAAACTCACACCCAGACCATAGATACAAATACACATACTTACACAAACATGCACGTTGATAAATCGAGATTATCATTACAATAACAAAATACCTCCACTAACACACCATCAAATAATGAAACACGCTACAATAATAACAGCCACACCACATTGACAACATATCCACAACCACAACCAACACATCATGACTACTAACAAATTCGAACCACTTTAAGACTAATGACAATAGCGATTCTAGGTGATTCAAAGGGAGATGGATAAGATGAAGTGACAACCGATTGAGATACATTTATAAACCCACACCCAACCTGCGATATAAATTATACACACACACAGACACATACAATCAATAAACACATAAATGAATTTATGACTAAATGAAAGAATGAAACTATTAAGACTGATCAGACACGGCCTTAAGATGATTAAATCATAAAATCTGAAGACCACTTTAAACACAAAACATACCCTTATAGAAACCTTTATCCGACAAATAATAAAACCACACCAAAAGACAAAACACAACGATACAATTAAAGTATACAATTTGAAGACATTTATTACACTAGATAAACTCAAGATGATACGTGTATACAACCACACAAACAACCCACCACCTCACAGATAGACACATACTTACCATAAACAGAAAAAGACACACAAATACACGCACACATACATTCCATCACTCCTCGGCCAAAGCCACATTATAAAGTCGTGCATTAGCACAACGAGTCTCCACTGATAAAGACACAAGATAAACTTTCACATATTACCACACAGATATATACTTACATTATCAATATAGACTTATAAGATTTCCAATACCTACTATTCCATACCCAAAAAGTTTATATAAACCATTCAAGACCCATGAGAAGTCTTTTCCGCTCGTTCTTATTTTAAGGCTTGAGAAAGGCATCTGCCGAAACCGGTCGCCACAATCAATTGGAATAGAACGAGCACCAAACAATCACTTCCATCGAACAGCAGATCAGATCACCAACTGCATTCACCAGCTTACAATACCAAACAGCAGACCATTCAAAGCCTTTAGGGTCAATAAGAACTTGGCAGACTCTTACTTCACCATTAAAAGAAAAGAACATACAAAAGATAAACACCGACTCACAAACAGATCTCTCCTCCTACACCAAACATCCAACCACGGACTCTTTTGTAACTCTAAGAATACTATGCATCATAGTCTGCAGTATTTTAATAATCGAAAATCAGTTTTAAATTCTTTATCAATCATAATTCGTAGTTTTGATTTAGTCAATTTAGTGCCACTACCCGAAAAAAAGGTTAACAAGAATGCTGCAAGAACGCAACATGAGCAGGAAGTGTGACATACTTCTGTCCAGTAAGAAATCCTAAATAAATTGATTCAAACCACATTTATTATTAGTAGTAGTCTTTATATTTGACACTTCAAATTTTTTTCTTCATCTCTCCTTTTCTCTTCTCTCCCTCTGTCTCCAGATTGCTCCCACACTTCTCAGCACCACTTCTTCCATCCTCCGATCCTCCTCCTGGTAACCAAGGACCCCTTCCATCGGGTCCTGTTCTCCACGCTCCCTGTTCCAAACCGTCAGCCATTCTTCTCTCCACTCTTCATACAACCCACGCTCCAGCAAAACGTGCCTCTCATTCTCTTCCTCCCCACAAACACACTTCCTATCCTCATTCTCATACTTCCAGCGCACAATTTCATTTTGCCTTACCGTCAAACTATCCCCCCTACACATCATTCTAACTTTCTATTGATAAAAAAATAAATGTCAAATACAAATAGTTAGATTATTTTTTCAATTGATTTCAAAACAACAGCACTCATAAACTGTCATGCTGTTGCAAAGACGACACTGACGACGAATGTTATCTTTATTTTAATTTTATAATCAATCTATGAGAGGTTAAAAAATTATATTTTATTCAATAAAAGTGTGAAGCATTTGCCGTTTGGAACTTTTTCAAATTTTATAAAATAAAAATTCTTTAGGGGAGGCAGCATTAGCAATGCCGGTAGACGTTATGTTAATGAGCTAAAAGTGGGTTTTTTCAGAAAACGTCATTTTCGACATGTAAAGTACCTTTATTTAAGTAACGATATTTTGTAACTAAATAAAATTATTATTAAAAAATAGATAATTAAATAACCTTTTTAATGCATTTAATTTCTATAATTTATTTTACTTTTTTTATCTAAAATTAAACGATTCAAACAAAGAGTATACGATTTCAAGAAACGCTGTTAAACAACGGCACCACGTATACCTTTTCATTTAATAATTACGCTAGTGAAGGAATTTATTGATTTTAAAAAATAATACATTTTTAAATTAAAAATTGAATTGTCTACATTTTGTGACATGGCGCTAATCTGTAAGTTGAAATCAACTCTTTCAAATTGCGTTTTAGTGGTAAAACCCGCATAACATCTACAAAATAAAATATTTTTTAAAGGGCCACCTTTTTATGAAAATTTATGTTATATATCTTTTGAATAAAATGTAAAAAAATTAATTTCATTAATGAAATCATTTACCTTTTAATTTATTACTTTTGGACATACCAGGACATTTACATTTTAAAAGCCACAGCTTGCGCGTCGTTGTCTTTCCTTTAGTCACTAAGTAACTAAAGTAAACTAAAGTTTACTCTTTTAGATCTACGAGTTTGAAACTCTTTAAATATTTTAGTTTAAATGAATTCTAATCCATAAAAATGCGATTAGTTATTTTAAAATGCGATATACAGAACTTATACTATCTTCAAATTTTAAAAGTCTCACCAGCAAAAGAAGTTTTAGAACTATATAAATACAAACTGAAATAGTGGCTGGAACAGACACTGACTAGAAAAAGATGAATTTTAATCTTTGTTTAATTAATAAAAGTTCAAAACACAATAAAAACTTTCTTGAAACATAAATCTCTGAGTTTGAGTTAGGAAACGAAAGGGTTATTATTCTGTTTAAAATGTTACAAAATATATAAAATGCACAAAAGTTCATAATGATTTTCATTTTTTATTCTTTATCCAAAAAGCTTTTTTCAGAGTCACTCAATCGCAAAAAAGGTTATTGTTAAGAAGTCCATGCTTTTACAGACTCGAATGTTGTTGACAACTCTTAATGTTGAATAAACTGTCTTAAAAACTGTGTTTGAAAACTTAAATTTTTTCTAAATTTTAATTAAATTTTTTAAAAATAAAATTAATTAAATTTTATTACATACATTTAGCAAGTTTAGACTCAATTAGTGCAAGCATAGTCATCAATTTTAAAATTCCGAAGCTAACACTTAGAAACTGATTAACACTGATAATACAAGAAGTTTGAACCAAAATTACTATAATAACTAATAAATATTTTGAAATTAAAAACTTCAAATTAAGCTCTTAATAAATATTTATATGACTCTATTTTACAAATTTAAAATCTTAAGTCAATTAGAAGAGTGCGCATTCAATGCCTTAAAAAGAAAAAAAATCAAAATTCAAATATCTAGTTTTTCAAAATAATCTTGTTTCTATTTTTAAAATTTCCCTTCACTTTTAAAATTACTCATGAAAATATATTATTTTTTCCAGCTCGCTTAAACTTTAAAGCTCAAAGTTGCGAGATAAAATTAATTTCCAAATGAAAGGAAAAAGCTTCAACAAGCCATGGGTTGAGAAATAGTGAGTTATTGTTTGTTAAAAGTTATAATGCTTTTACATCATTTTATTCATACTAACCTAACAGCACTCACAAGTTTGTAGTACAAATAGCACTTCTACTTCAAGCATGCATAAGCACCCTTAACCCTCACCC
>OX030965.1:417500-420000 GCA_943735955.1 Piscicola geometra
GGATATCGCAGGGGTTTGTGGGAGGTTGCGGAGTCATTGCTGCATCAATGCCCTCTCTCCAACATGCCATCATCACCGCTCCTCAGCTGATTCCTGACAGTGCCGTGCAAGAAGTGCTGCAAGTGTGCAAGTCGGGATCCTACCAAAAAGTCTCCGACGTCGTCAAGGTGATTAGAAGCTTTTCAGCTGACACAATAGCTCGAGTGTCTCAAAGCCACCACGAAACTTGAGAGGAACACTGGCTCCTGCATTGACTAAAATACTTTTTATCAACACTAAAGCTTGCTTTTATTATGCGTGTTCGATTCTTGTTGCATGGGAACATTATCTACTGGGCCTCTATCTCCCCGCTGAGGACGCTAACGGATTGCGATGGGTGATTTCGGACTTCCTTGGGGGTTATTATGGACCTTATAGTCATTTAAAAACGGACCAAGTTCTATTTATATTTTTTTATAAATTAAATTAAATATTTAAAAAAATTAACATTTAGAAAAATGTTAATATATGTTAGAATAAAATGTATTTCAGAGGCTGTGAACACAGCAGGTAGTATAGTGAAGTGTAGTCTTGGAGAAGAGTTATGGTACCGAATGAGAAAGTCAGATGTGGAAGAAAAGGACTCGGGGGTGGTGCAGGATATGAATGAAGAGGCTGTAACAGCAGTGAAGTGTGCCGTGGTTCAACAGACTGGTCAGAGTGAGGGTGGGCATCGACTCTGAATCCTATTGCAGTGGTGAAGGAAGAAAAGTCCCTCTGGAAGACAATGTTTGTGGTCGATCTTGTTGATCAAGGATGGCAATGAGAGTGACCAAGAAGACAAAAGTATTTTGAGTTTGAAACTGAGGAATGTAGTGAAATGGTGCGTCTCCAGGGGGAGTGTTGAGTAATGTGGAAGGTTCCAAGCACATCGACCACTCGAAGCAATCCAGAAAGAAGAGTTTTATGGGTGCTAAAAGTAACAATATAGTAGAAGTAGTAGTAGTAGTAGTAGTAGAAGTAGTAGTCGTAGTAGTAGTAGTAGTAGTAGTAGTAGTAGTAGAAGTAGTAGTCGTAGTAGTAGTAGTAGTAGTAGTAGTAGTAGTAGTAGTAGTAGTAGTAGTAGTAGTAGTAGTAGATGTATTAGAAGTAGTAGTAGTAGTAGTAGTAATAGTAGTAGTAGTAGTAGTAGTAGTAGAAATAGTAATAGTAGTAGTAGTAGAAATAGGAGTAGTAGTAGTAGTAGTAGAAGTAGTAGTAGTAGTAGTAGTAGTAGTACTAGAAGTAGTAGTAGTAGTAGAAGTAGTAGTAGTAGTAGTAGTAGTAGTAGTAGTAGTAGAAGTAGTAATAGTATTAGTAGTAGTAGTAGAAATAGGAGTAGTAGTAGTAGTAGTAGAAGTAGTAGTAGTAGTAGTAGTAGTAGAAGTAGTAGTAGTAGTAGAAGTAGTAGTAGTAGTAGTAGTAGTAGTAGAAGTAGTAATAGTATTAGTAGTAGAAGTAGAAATAGTAGTAGTAGTAGTAGTAGAAGTAGTAGTAGTAGTAGTAGTAGTAGTAGTAGAAGTAGTAGTAGTATTAGTAGAAGTAGTAGTAGTAGTAGTAGCATATATATTTTTAATTAGATCCACCATCTCACCACCATCTCACCACAATCTCACCATCATCTCCACCATCATCTCCACCATCTCACCATCATCTCCACCATCTCACCATCATCTCACCATCATCTCCACCATCTCACCACCATCTCCACCATCTCACCATCATCTCCACCATCTCACCATCATCTCACCATCATCTCCACCATCTCACCACCATCTCCACCATCTCACCATCATCTCCACCATCTCACCATCATCTTCACCATCTCCACCATCTAACCATCATCTCCACCATCTCACCACCATCTCCACCATCTCACCACCATCTCCACCATCTCACCATCATCTCCACCATCTCACCATCATCTCCACCATCTCACCACCATCTCATCATCATCTCCACCATCTCACCATCATCTCACCACCATCTCACCACCATCTCACCATCATCTCCACCATCTCACCATCATCTCACCACCATCATCTCCACCCTCTCATCATCATCTCCACCATCATCTCCACCATCTCCACCTCCTTCCTATAGAGCTAGGATGATCATCATCATCTCATCTCATCACCATCTCCACCTCCTTCCTCTAGAGCTTGGGTGATCATCACTATCTCCACCTCCTTCCTATAGAGCTTGGGTGATCACCATCAGCTCATCACCATCTCCACCTCCTTCCTCTAGAGCTTGGGTGATCACCATCAGCTCATCACCATCTCCACCTCCTTCCTATAGAGCTTGGGTGATCACCATCAGCTCATCACCATCTCCACCTCCTTCCTCTAGAGCTTGGGTGATCACCATCAGCTCATCACCATCTCCACCTCCTTCCTATAGAGCTAGGGTGATCATCATCATCTCATCACCATCTCCACCTCCTTCCTCTAGAGCTTGGGTGATCACCATCAGCTCATCA
>OX030965.1:425000-430000 GCA_943735955.1 Piscicola geometra
ATAATCCTCGACTCGTTAACCACTCGGTCATCACTACACCACACCACCATCACACCACACCACCACGCCATCACTACACCACACCACCACGCCATCACTACACCACACCACCACGCCATCACTACACCACACCACCACGCCATCACTACACCACACCACCATCACACCACACCACACCACCACGCCATCACTACACCACACCACCACGCCATCACTACACCACACCACCACGCCATCACTACACCACACCACCATCACACCACACCACACTACCACAACCACATCACCACCACACCACAACCACACTAAAATCACACCATTACCACACCACCACGCCATCACTACACCACACCACCATCACACCACACCACACTACCACAACCAAACCACCACCACACCACCGTCAACACACCACCAAACCATCACCACATCACACCATACCAACACCACACCATCACACCATCACCTCACCACACCATATCACCACCACACCACACACACCACAACCACACCACCACCGCACCATCACCACACCACCACCTAACCATCACCACACCATTACAACACCATCACCTCAGAACAATACCACCACCCCACCCCCACACCCCCACCACACCATCACCACACTACCACCACACCCCCACTGCATCATCACCACACCACCACCACACCATCACACCACCACTCTACAACACCACCACCAGACCACTACCAAACCATCCTCACACAATCCCCACATCATCACCGTAATACCACCACACCACACAACACCACCACAACACTACACCACACCATTACACCATCACCACACCAAACCAACCCCACACCACCACACCACACCACACCACACCACCACCAAACCATCCCCACATCATCACTATACCACCACCACACCACACAACACCCCCACCACACCACGAACACACTACATTAAACCACCAGATCACACCATCACCACACCATCACCACACCATCACCACACCATTGCCACATCACCAACACACCATCACACCACCACCAGACCACCAAACCATTACAACACCATCACCACACCACCACCACACCACCACACTCAACTACACCAGACCATTCTCACACAATCCCCACATTATCACTATACCACCACCACACCACCACACTCAACTACACCAGACCATTCTCACACAATCCCCACATCATCACTATACCACCACCACACCACCACACCACCACCATCCCACACTACCACCACACCACATTACACCACTAAATCACTCTACACCACACCACACACTGTTTCATACTACAGACACTAAAGAACTAAAAGGTTTATTTGAGGTAAGCGAATACAAACTGGATGTGGTGTTCGGCTGATGCTTATCCATATCAAGCTAGTGTTTATTTCGGCAAAGCTGACCGACCAGAACACAGATTGCTTGGAAAACATGTGAGGCACAGTTATGTTGATTCCAGTCAAAGAAAGTTACATTCTTTCATTTGATAATTTATTTTGTGGTGCCGAACAAGCGGGAATTTAGCAAGGCTGAGAGTATTGTTGTGATGGCAAAGTTTGTTCTGTAAGATAGTAACCTCCAAGATAATAGTTTTGTAACCTGGACATCAAACTTTGAACGTGTTAATCTGGCGGAAGGGTTAAACGTCATGTGGAAGGTGCCAATAAGAAAAAGAAAGTATTTCAACCCAGGATGATAGAAAACTATAGTGATGGCCTAGGAAGAGTTGATCTGTGTGATGGATTTCTTTGGGCAAATATCTCAAGAAGTAAAGATAAGAAATCTTTTCTCTAATTCAATCATTACACCTGTGACTGTGGCAGAGAAAAGTCGTTGGAATGTTCTTCAATCTGAGTCATCTAGAATTTCGACGTTAAAGACTGATTTGTAGTGCTTGGAATTCATTTTGACATCATAATACAGTTTATGTTGTTAACAAATGCTTTTCTCCACGACTGTTCATTTGTATGCAATATTTTAAAGGTTTTTGTTCCAATTGTGTAATAATGAGAGTGACCCAACGTTCCTCTTTGGAAACATAAATTTTAAATCTTTAATAATTCAAATTTTAGACACTTTTGTTTGTTCATCTTCTAATTAAATCGAAATGGTTACGTGATGAAAAAATAATTGTTGTCTGTTGACCAAGAAGGGTGCGGAAAAATAAAAAAAATGTGAAGATTAGCAAGTTTTGAGAGCGTTGAGCACAGCTGGGCTAATGATTGGGCAGACCAAAGTTTTATTTTAGGCTATGGGTCGGGACTAGGTCAACAAGTTTCGGGTCAGGATCAGGTCAACAAGTTTCGGGACGGGACTAGGTCAACAAGTTTCGGGTCAGGATCAGGTCAACAAGTTTCGGGATGGGACCAGGTCAACAAGTTTCGGGACGGGACTAGGTTGACAAGTTTCGGGACGGGACCAGATCAACAAGTTTCGGGATGGGACCAGGTCAACAAGTTTCAGGATGGGACCAGGTCAACAAGTTTCGGAATGGGACCAGGTCAACAAGTTTCGGGATGGGACCAGGTCAACAAGTTTCGGGTCAGGATCAGGTCAACAAGTTTCGGGATGGGACCAGATCAACAAGTTTCGGGATGGGACCAGGTCAACAAGTTTCGGGACGGGACCAGATCAACAAGTTTCGGGATGGGACCAGGTCAACAAGTTTCGGGTCAGGATCAGGTCAACAAGTTTCGGGATGGGACCAGATAACAAGTTTCGGGATGGGACCAGGTCAACAAGTTTCGGGATGGGACCAGGTCAACAAGTTTCGGGATGGGACCAGGTCAACAAGTTTCGGGTCAGGATCAGGTCAACAAGTTTCGGGACGGGACAAGGTCAACAAGTTTCGGGTCAGGATCAGGTCAACAAGTTTCGGGATGGGACCAGGTCAACAAGTTTCGGGACGGGACTAGGTTGACAAGTTTCGGGACGGGACCAGATCAACAAGTTTCGGGATGGGACCAGGTCAACAAGTTTCAGGATGGGACCAGGTCAACAAGTTTCGGAATGGGACCAGGTCAACAAGTTTCGGGATGGGACCAGGTCAACAAGTTTCGGGTCAGGATCAGGTCAACAAGTTTCGGGATGGGACCAGATCAACAAGTTTCGGGATGGGACCAGGTCAACAAGTTTCGGGACGGGACCAGATCAACAAGTTTCGGGATGGGACCAGGTCAACAAGTTTCGGGTCAGGATCAGGTCAACAAGTTTCGGGATGGGACCAGATCAACAAGTTTCGGGATGGGAACAGGTCAACAAGTTTCGGGATGGGACCAGGTCAAAAAGTTTCGGGATGGGACCAGGTCAACAAGTTTCGGGTCAGGATCAGGTCAACAAGTTTCGGGATGGGACCAGGTCAACAAGTTTCGGGATGGGACCAGGTCAACAAGTTTCGGGATGGGACCAGGTCAACAAGTTTCGGGATGGGACCAGGTCAACAAGTTTCGGGACGGGACCAGGTCAACAAGTTTTGGGATGGGACCAGATCAACAAGTTACGGGATGGGACCAGGTCAACAAGTTTCGGGACGGGACCAGATCAACAAGTTTCGGGATGGGACCAGGTCAACAAGTTTCGGGATGGGACTAGGTCAACAAGTTTCGGGATGGGACCAGGTCAACAAGTTTCGGGATGGGACCAGGTCAACAAGTTTCAGGATGGGACCAGGTCAACAAGTTTCGGGATGGGACCAGGTCAACAAGTTTCGGGATGGGACCAGATCAACAAGTTTCAGGATGGGACCAGGTCAACAAGTTTCAGGATGGGACCAGGTCAACAAGTTTCGGGATGGGACCAGGTCAACAAGTTTCGGGATGGGACCAGGTCAACAAGTTTCGGGATGGGACCAGGTCAACAAGTTTCAGGATGGGACCAGGTCAACAAGTTTCGGGATGGGACCAGGTCAACAAGTTTCGGGATGGGACCAGATCAACAAGTTTCAGGATGGGACAAGGTCAACAAGTTTCGGGATGGGACCAGGTCAACAAGTTTCGGGATGGGACCAGGTCAACAAGTTTCGGGATGGGACCAGGTCAACAAGTTTCGGGATGGGACCAGGTCAACAAGTTTCGGGATGGGACCAGGTCAACAAGTTTCGGGATGGGACCAGGTCAACAAGTTTCGGGATGGGACCAGGTCAACAAGTTTCAGGTTGGGACCAGGTCAACAAGTTTCGGGATGGGACCAGGTCAACAAGTTTCGGGATGGGACCAGGTCAACAAGTTTCGGGATGGGACCAGGTCAACAAGTTTCGGGTCAGGATCAGGTCAACAAGTTTCGGGATGGGATCAGGTAAACAAGTTTCAGGATGGGACCAGGTCAACAAGTTTCGGGATGGGACCAGGTCAACAAGTTTCGGGATTGGACCAGGTCAACAAGTTTCGGGATGGGACCAGGTCAACAAGTTTCTGGACGAGACCAGATCAACAAGTTTCGGGATGGGACCAGGTCAAAAAGTTTCGGGATGGGACCAGGTTAACAAGTTTCGGGATGAGACCAGATCAACAAGTTTGGGATGGGACCAGGTCAACAAGTTTCGGGATGAGACCAGATCAACAAGTTTCGGGATGGGACCAGGTCAACAAGTTTCGGGATGGGACCAGGTCAACAAGTTTCGGGATGGGACCAGGTCAACAAGTTTCGGGATGGGACCAGATCAACAAGTTTGGGATGGGACCAGGTCAACAAGTTTCGGGATGGGACCAGGTCAACAAGTTTCGGGATGGGACCAGGTCAACAAGTTTCAGGATGGGACCAGGTCAACAAGTTTCGGGATAGGACCAGATCAACAAGTTTCGGGATGGGACCAGGTCAACAAGTTTCAGGATGGGACCAGGTCAACAAGTTTCGGGATGGGACCATATACATATATATATATTAGTATTATTATTATTATTTAATTTACAATTATTATTGACCATTAGTATAAATTTTAAAAAATAAGGATGAGCTCCCATCACCATTCCATCCACACTGAATCAGCTCCCATCATCATTCCATCCACAC
>OX030965.1:435000-442500 GCA_943735955.1 Piscicola geometra
TGATGATGATTACGATGATGATGATGACGATACCACTACTACAACTACTACTACTACTACTACTACTACTACTACTACTACTACTACTACTACTACTACTACTACTACTACTACTACTACTACTACTACTACTACTACTACAACTACTACTACTACTACATGCTCATCATCATCATCATCATCATCATCTTCTTCATCATCGTCATCATCGTCATCATCCTCATCATCCTCATCCTCATCATCATCATCGTCATCATCCTCATCATCATCATCATCATCATCATCCTCATCATCTTCATCATCATGATCAACGTCATCATCATTATCCTCATCAACGTCATCATCAGTAACATCTTCATCGTCATCATCAACATCATCATCATCATCCTCATCATCCTCATCATCTTCATCATCTTCATCATCATCATCATCATCCTCATCATCCTCATCATCGTCATCATCATCATCATCATCATCGTCGTCATCATCTTTATCATCGTCATCATCCTCATCAGCAGCAAGCATCTCTCATCAACACTGCTCGTAAACAATAAAGAGATTGCATGAGAGAAAAATGGAGATGGTGGTGATGATGATAATGATTTATGCCGGATTGATGATGATGATAGAAAGATGGAACGAAGAATGACGAGACTTTTCAAAGATAATTGTGATGATGATGATGATGATTATGATTATGATGACGATGTTGATGATGATGATGATGGTGATGATGATGAGGATAAAGACAATGATGAGGATGATGGTGATGATGGTGCTTACGATGATGATGATGATGATGATGATGAGGAGGATGATGAGGATGATGATGGGGATGATAATGATGATGATGATGATGATGAGGATGATGATGATGATGAAGATGATGACGATGATAAGAGTGCTTGGCATGGTAATGATAGTGATGACGATGATTGGACAATGATAGTGTGATTATGAGAGCTGCAAAGAAGTGGGAGTTTCGGAGAAGCTGCAATTAGCAAAGATGGTTTTGAGGAAAGGAGTGATGATGCTGCTGATTATGATAATGAAGTTGATGATGGAAAAGTTTATTCTTTTTATTATTATTTTAATCATATTCATCATCATCGTTCTCATTATCATCATCATCATCATCATGATCATCATGAACATCCTCATCCTCATCCCGTCTCTTCATTTTCCCCAAACAACAATTCATGCTGCATCCTAAACTCTCGGCTCGATCGATCAATCACAGCACAGCACTCTTCAGACTCCGCCCCCAAGCACTCCCTTCCTCCCTCCCTTCCTCGCATAGCATTCAACGGCCTTCCTGATTCGTGCCACCAAACCAAGCTGCAGCCAATCGCCTCGAAGCTCTTCAAACGTATTTTCTTATCTTGATTAAAAGTGCATTAATCATTATTTTCAATTCGTTTTAATTGAAATATTTTTAATAAAAATGATGTAAAGAAATCATTTTCTAATTCAAGTATTCGCCATTCGTAATATACTTCCTTGAGGCATCATTATGTGCAGAGATCGTCGTGCGTGCGTCTTAATGTATTTGTGTGTGTGTGTTTGTATTTGTGTGTGTGTGTTTGTATTTGTGTGTGTGTTTGTGTGTGTTTGTATTTGTGTGTGTGTGTTTGTGTGTGTTTGTATTTGTGTGTGTGTGTTTGTGTGTGTGCGTCTGAGTGTGTGTGTGTGTGAGTCGTTATCTGAATACAGACAAACTCATTGATATATATATATATATATATATATATATGTTAAATGGAATAACTAAGTTTATCTATGTATATATTTATATAGAGTTTGCATTTGAATATAAAAACTGTATATAAAGAAAACAAATATTGAGTAGGTAAATAAGCGATGAAGGCAAGTTGTTGTCGAGTTACTGAAGTTACTGAAGTTAAGAACAACAAACTGTGCTGCCGATAAATGCTAAGAATACAAAGAAAGAATAATAACCTGTTGCTCTCGTCCTAACGAGCATCACAAGGCTTATCACACAAAAGCTATCAATACAGCTTTTGTATATTGTTCCAGCGCTGTTTTGTAATAAATTGTAACTTGTGTAAGCCCGCTGGATAAGGAGTGAGTGAATGCAAAAACAATGAATTGGTGAGCAACGAAATATTAGACAGTGCTTCAACTACAATCCCTGTTTTAGAATATTTCTTTTAAAAAATCAATCAATCTAGCTTGAGAACGAACAAAGATTAAACTATCCTGCTTGAACAATCTTCATGAGACACCAAGTTTCAGACGCACCGTTGCAGCACAACTCGCTCATGCACCCACTCCAACCTCCATGCACCCACTCCAACCTCCATGCACCCACTCCAACCTCCATGCACCCACTCCAACCTCCATGCACCCACTCCAACCTCCATGCACCCACTCCAACCTCCATGCACCCACTCCAACCTCCATGCACCCACTCTAACCTCCATGCACCCACTCCAACCTCCATGCACCCACTCCAACATCCATGCACCCACTCCAACCTCCATGCACCCACTCCAACCTCCATGCACCCACTCCAACCTCCATGCACCCACTCTAACCTCCATGCACCCACTCCAACCTCCATGCACCCACTCCAACCTCCATGCACCCATTCCAACCTCCATGCACCCATTCCAACCTCCATACAGCCACTCCAACCTCCATGCACCCACTCCAACCTCCATGCACCGACTCCAACCTCCATGCACCCACTCTAACCTCCATGCACCCACTCCAACCTCCATATACCCACATCAACCTCCATTCACCCACTCCAACCTCCATGCACCCACTCCAACCTCCATGCACCCACTTTAACCTCCATGCACTCTCTCCAACCTCCAAGCACCCACTCTAACCTCCATGCACCCACTTTAACCTCCATGCACCCACTCTAACCTCCATGCACCCACTCCAACCTCCATGCACCCACTCCAACCTCCATGCACCCACTCCAACCTCCATGCACCCACTCCAACCTCCATGCACCCACTCCAACCTCCATGCACCCACTCCAACCTCCATATACCCACTCCAACCTCCATGCACCCACTCCAACCTCCATGCACCCTCTCCAACCTCCAAGCACCCATTCCAACCTCCATACAGCCACTCCAACCTCCATGCACCCACTCCAACCTCCATGAACCCACTCCAACCTCCATGCACCCACTCTAACCTCCATGCACACACTCCAACCTCCATGCACCCACTCCAACCTCCATGCACCCACTCCAACCTCCATGCACCCACTCCAACCTCCATGCACCCACTCCAACCTCCATGCACCCACTCCAACCTCCATGCACCCACTCTAACCTCCATGCACCCACTTTAATCTCCATGCACCCACTCCAACCTCCATGCACCCATTCCAACTTCCATGCACCCACTCTAACCTCCATGCACCCACTCCAACCTCCATATACCCACTCCAACCTCCATGCACCCACTCCAACCTCCATGCACCCACTCCAACTTCCATGCACCCACTCTAACCTCCATGCACCCACTCCAACCTCCATATACCCACTCCAACCTCCATGCACCCACTCTAACCTCCATGCACTCTCTCCAACCTCCATGCACTCACTCCAACCTCCATGCACCCACTCCAACCTCCAAGAACCCGCTCCAACCTCCATGCACCCACTCCAACCTCCATGCACCCACTCCAACCTCCAAGAACCCGCTCCAACCTCCATGCACCCACTTTAATCTCCAAGAACCCGCTCCAACCTCCATGCACCCTCTCCAACTTCCATGCACCCACTTCAACCTCCAAGAACCCGCTCCAACCTCCATGCACCCACTCCAACCTCCATGCACCCACTCCAACCTCCAAGAACCCACTCCAACCTCCATGCACCCACTCCAACCTCCATGCACCCACTCCAACCTCCATTCACCCACTCCAACCTCCATGCACCCACTCCAACCTCCATGCACCGACTCCAACCTCCATGCACTCTCTCCAACCTCCAAGCACCCACTCTAACCTCCATGCACCCACTTTAACCTCCATGCACCCACTCTAACCTCCATGCACCCACTCCAACCTCCATGCACACACTCCAACCTCCATGCACCCACTCCAACCTCCATGCACCCACTCCAACCTCCATGCACCCACTCCAACCTCCATGCACTCTCTCCAACCTCCATGCACTCACTCCAACCTCCATGCAACCACTCCAACCTCCATGCACCCACTCTAACCTCCAAGAACCCGCTACAACCTCCATGCACCCACTCCAACCTCCATGCACCCATTCCAACCTCCATGCACCCACTCCAACCTCCATATACCCACTCCAACCTCCATGCACCCACTCCAACCTCCCTGCACCCTCTCCAACCTCCAAGCACCCATTCCAACCTCCATACAGCCACTCCAACCTCCATGCACCCACTTTAACCTCCATGCACCCACTCCAACCTCCATGCACCCACTCCAACTTCCATGCACCCACTCTAACCTCCATGCACCCACTCCAACCTCCATGCACCCACTCCAACCTCCATGCACCCACTCCAACCTCCATGCACCCACTCCAACCTCCATGCACCCACTCCAACCTCCATGCACCCACTCCAACCTCCATGCACCCACTCCAACCTCCATGCACCCACTCTAACCTCCATGCACTCTCTCCAACCTCCATGCACTCACTCCAACCTCCATGCACCCACTCCAACCTCCAAGAACCCGCTCCAACCTCCATGCACCCACTCCAACCTCCATGCACCCACTCCAACCTCCAAGAACCCGCTCCAACCTCCATGCACCCACTTTAATCTCCAAGAACCCGCTCCAACCTCCATGCACCCTCTCCAATTTCCATGCACCCACTCCAACCTCCAAGAACCCGCTCCAACCTCCATGCACCCACTCCAACCTCCATGCACCCATTCCAACCTCCATGCACCCATTCCAACCTCCATACAGCCACTCCAACCTCCATGCACCCACTCCAACCTCCATGCACCGACTCCAACCTCCATGCACCCACTCTAACCTCCATGCACCCACTCCAACCTCCATATACCCACTTCAACCTCCATTCACCCACTCCAACCTCCATGCACCCACTTCAACCTCCATGCACCCACTTTAACCTCCATGCCCTCTCTCCAACCTCCAAGCACCCACTCTAACCTCCATGCACCCACTTTAACCTCCATGCACCCACTCTAACCTCCATGCACCCACTCCAACCTCCATGCACCCACTCCAACCTCCATGCACCCACTCCAACCTCCATGCACCCACTCCAACCTCCATGCACCCACTCCAACCTCCATGCACCCACTCCAACCTCCATATACCCACTCCAACCTCCATGCACCCACTCCAACCTCCATGCACCCTCTCCAACCTCCAAGCACCCATTCCAACCTCCATACAGCCACTCCAACCTCCATGCACCCACTCCAACCTCCATGAACCCACTCCAACCTCCATGCACCCACTCTAACCTCCATGCACACACTCCAACCTCCATGCACCCACTCCAACCTCCATGCACCCACTCCAACCTCCATGCACCCACTCCAACCTCCATGCACCCACTCCAACCTCCATGCACCCACTCCAACCTCCATGCACCCACTCTAACCTCCATGCACCCACTTTAACCTCCATGCACCCACTCCAACCTCCATGCACCCACTCCAACTTCCATGCACCCACTCTAACCTCCATGCACCCACTCCAACCTCCATATACCCACTCCAACCTCCATGCACCCACTCTAACCTCCATGCACCCACTCTAACCTCCATGCACCCACTCCAACCTCCATGCACCCACTCCAACCTCCATGCACCCACTCCAACCTCCATGCACCCACTCCAACCTCCAAGAACCCGCTCCAACCTCCATGCACCCACTCCAACCTCCATGCACCCACTCCAACCTCCAAGAACCCACTCCAACCTCCATGCACCCACTCCAACCTCCATGCACCCACTCCAACCTCCATTCACCCACTCCAACCTCCATGCACCCACTCCAACCTCCATGCACCGACTCCAACCTCCATGCACTCTCTCCAACCTCCAAGCACCCACTCTAACCTCCATGCACCCACTTTAACCTCCATGCACCCACTCCAACCTCCATATACCCACTCCAACCTCCATGCACCCACTCCAACCTCCATGCACCCTCTCCAACCTCCAAGCACCCATTCCAACCTCCATACAGCCACTCCAACCTCCATGCACCCACTCCAACCTCCATGCACCCATTCCAACCTCCATGCACCCATTCCAACCTCCATACAGCCACTCCAACCTCCATGCACCCACTCCAACCTCCATGCACCGACTCCAACCTCCATGCACCCACTCTAACCTCCATGCACCCACTCCAACCTCCATATACCCACTTCAACCTCCATTCACCCACTCCAACCTCCATGCACCCACTCCAACCTCCATGCACCCACTTTAACCTCCATGCCCTCTCTCCAACCTCCAAGCACCCACTCTAACCTCCATGCACCCACTTTAACCTCCATGCACCCACTCTAACCTCCATGCACCCACTCCAACCTCCATGCACCCACTCCAACCTCCATGCACCCACTCCAACCTCCATGCACCCACTCCAACCTCCATGCACCCACTCCAACCTCCATGCACCCACTCCAACCTCCATATACCCACTCCAACCTACATGCACCCACTCCAACCTCCATGCACCCTCTCCAACCTCCAAGCACCCATTCCAACCTCCATACAGCCACTCCAACCTCCATGCACCCACTCCAACCTCCATGAACCCACTCCAACCTCCATGCACCCACTCTAACCTCCATGCACACACTCCAACCTCCATGCACTCACTCCAACCTCCATGCACCCACTCCAACCTCCATGCACCCACTCCAACCTCCATGCACCCACTCCAACCTCCATGCACCCACTCCAACCTCCATGCACCCACTCTAACCTCCATGCACCCACTTTAACCTCCATGCACCCACTCCAACCTCCATGCACCCACTCCAACTTCCATGCACCCACTCTAACCTCCATGCACCCACTCCAACCTCCATATACCCACTCCAACCTCCATGCACCCACTCTAACCTCCATGCACCCACTCTAACCTCCATGCACCCACTCCAACCTCCATGCACCCACTCCAACCTCCATGCACCCACTCCAACCTCCATGCACCCACTCCAACCTCCAAGAACCCGCTCCAACCTCCATGCACCCACTCCAACCTCCATGCACCCACTCCAACCTCCAAGAACCCACTCCAACCTCCATGCACCCACTCCAACCTCCATGCACCCACTCCAACCTCCATTCACCCACTCCAACCTCCATGCACCCACTCCAACCTCCATGCACCGACTCCAACCTCCATGCACTCTCTCCAACCTCCAAGCACCCACTCTAACCTCCATGCACCCACTTTAACCTCCATGCACCCACTCCAACCTCCATATACCCACTCCAACCTCCATGCACCCACTCCAACCT
>OX030965.1:447500-495000 GCA_943735955.1 Piscicola geometra
TCGGGGCAGTCGCTGCAGGGCTGCAGGAAGTAAGGGTGCATGAGGAGGGAGGCCGCACTGGAAGTGAAGGGCAGGTGAGCAGCTTGAGAGTTCAGTTGGTAGCTGTTGTTGTCGTTGTTGCTGTTGTTGCTGTTGTTGTCGTTGTTGCTGTTGTTGCTGTTGTTGTCGTTGTTGCTGTTGTTGTGAGGTTGTTGAGCTTGTTGTTGAAGGTAGTTGATTGTTGATTTTTCAATATCCCTGTTGTAAAGTGCATATTCGTGTTGTCTGTGTTGGTTGAATTGTTGGTAGTAGTTGTAGTATTCTTGGTTGTACAGCTTAATATTCAATTCTTCATTGCTCATCAAACTGCTCTTGTCTAAGCACTTTTCAGTGATGTTGTTGTTGTACTTGTTGAGAATGTTGCGATAGAATGTGTTGTAGTTGTAAGCGACAGGCTGTTCCAGTTGATTTTGCAAGTCGTGTTGTTGTTGTTGCTGTAGAAGGTCTTGAGTGATAGGCTCATCAGTAGTTGGCACAAAGTCGTAGTAGTGGTGGTAGTTGTCGTAGTGTTGTTTGTGCTGGTATGCATCCGTTTCACTTTTTATGAAAGGCTTTTGGCTGCATCTCTGCCAACAAGCAGTCTCTTTGGTGCTGCTCGTTCCTGCTGCAGTGGCAGTCAAGCTGTTGCCGGAGTCTGCGATGTTGTTGTTATGGTTGTTCGAGGGGCAGCTCAAAGTTTTTCCAGTGCGTTTTTTGGAAGGTTTGAGGTTCGCGTATAAGCAGGAAGATCGTTTGCTGCGGCTTGTGGAGGTTGTTGCTGGCGAGTTTGTAGTTGTTGCTGGAGCCGTTGAAAAGGACTGTTGGTGTGGGTAGATGTTATAGTAGAAGTAACTTCCGATGTTGTTGTCATTGTCGTCGTTGTTGTTGTTGTCGTTGTTGTTGTCGTTGTTGTTGTCGTTGTTGTTCGAGGATTCGAAACATTCATCTTGTTTTCTTTTGAATGCTTGAAGTTGTCTCTTACCAACAACACTACTACTACTTCTACTACTACTACAACTCTTTTTTTTAAAAAACTTACTAACACCTTCTTCTTTTTCCATTTCACCTTCGCCACCACCAAGCACCCCTCCTCCTCCTCCAACACTTTCTTCCTTCCCGCCCTCAAGGCAGTCTTCCCCATCTCCCCCACCCCCACTCTCGTTCTCACCACCAGCATTAGAGGCACCATCATCGCCACCGATCTTTCCTGCTTTGGAGTCCTTCTTCTTGAATCTGCGTCGTCGTCGCAAGTAGTCTCACATGTTGTTGCTCATCGAATCTTTGTTTTTCTAGTAGAGCAATGGGAAATTAATGATACCATATCAAATATTCACATACATTTACACACACACACACACACACACACACACACACACACACACACACACACACACACACACACACACACACACACACACACACACACACACACACACACACACACACACACACACACACACACACACACACACACACACACACACACACACACACACACACACACACACACACACACACACACACACACACACACACACACACACACACACACACACACACACACACACACACACACACACACACACACACACACACACACACACACACACACACACACACACACACACACACACACACACACACACACACACACACACACACACACACAAACACACACACACACACAAACACACAAATACACAAACACACACACACAAACACGAACTTTTGAAGTTTTTAACATTCTTTTCAAAGTTTTTAACCTTCTTTTTGAAGTTTTTAACATTCTTTTTAAAGTTTTTAACATTCTTTTTAAAGTTTTTAACCTTCTTTTTGAAGTTTTTAACATTCTTTTTGAAGTTTTTAACATTCTTTTTAAAGTTTTTAACATTCTTTTTCAAGTTTTTAACATTCTTTTTAAAGTTTTTAACATTCTTTTAAAAGTTTTTAACATTCATTTTAATGTTTTTAACATTCTTTTCAAAGTTTTTAACATTCTTTTTAAAGTATGTAAAATTTTTTCTAAAGTTTTTAACATTCTTTTCAAAGTTTTTAACATTCTTTTTAAAGTTTTAAACATTCTTTTTAAAGTTTTTAACATTCTTTTCAAAGTTTTCAACATTCTTTTTAATGTTTTCAACATTCTTTTCAAAGTTTTTAACATTCTTTTTAAAGTTTTTAACATTCTTTTTAAAGTTTTTAACATTCTTTTTAAAGTTTTTATTATTCTTATTAAAGTTTTTAACATTCTTTTTAAAGTTTTTAACATTCTTTTTAAAGTTTTTAACATTCTTTTCAAAGTTTTCAACATTCTTTTTAATGTTTTTAACATTCTTTTCAAAGTTTTTAACATTCTTTTTGAAGTTTTTAACATTCTTTTTAAAGTTTTTAACATTCTTTTTAAAGTTTTTAACATTCTTTTCAAAGTTTTCAACATTTTTTAAAATGTTTTTAACATTCTTTTCAAAGTTTTTAACATTCTTTTTAAAGTTTTTAACATTCTTTTCAAAGTTTTCAACATTCTTTTTAATGTTTTTAACATTCTTTTCAAAGTTTTTAACATTCTTTTTAAACTTTTTTACATTCTTTTCAAAGTTTTTAACATTCTTTTTAAAGTTTTTAACATTCTTTTCAAAGTTTTCAACATTTTTTAAAATGTTTTTAACATTCTTTTCAAAGTTTTTAACATTCTTTTTAAAGTTTTTAACATTCTTTTTAAAGTTTTTAACATTCTTTTTAAAGTTTTTAACATTCTTTTCAAAGTTTTCAACATTTTTTAAAATGTTTTTAACATTCTTTTCAAAGTTTTTAACATTCTTTTTAAAGTTTTTAACATTCTTTTCAAAGTTTTCAACATTCTTTTTAATGTTTTTAACATTCTTCTCAAAGTTTTTAACATTCTTTTTAAACTTTTTAACATTCTTTTCAAAGTTTTCAACATTCTTTTTAATGTTTTTAACATTCTTTTTAAAGTTTTTAACATTCTTTTTAAAGTTTTTAACATTCTTTTTAAAGTTTTTAACATTCTTTTTAAAGTTTTTAACATTCTTTTCAAAGTTTTTAACATTCTTTTCAAAATTTTCAACATTTTTAAAAATGTTTTTAACATTCTTTTCAAAGTTTTTAACATTCTTTTTAAAGTTTTTAACATTCTTTTCAAAGTTTTCAACATTCTTTTTAATGTTTTTAACATTCTTCTCAAAGTTTTTAACATTCTTTTTAAACTTTTTAACATTCTTTTCAAAGTTTTCAACATTCTTTTTAATGTTTTTAACATTCTTTTTAAAGTTTTTAACATTCTTTTTAAAGTTTTTAACATTCTTTTTAAAGTTTTTAACATTCTTTTTAAAGTTTTTAACATTCTTTTCAAAGTTTTCAACATTTTTAAAAATGTTTTTAACATTCTTTTCAAAGTTTTTAACATTCTTTTTAAAGTTTTAAACATTCTTTTCAAAATTTTCAACATTCTTTTTAATGTTTTTAACATTCTTTTCAAAGTTTTTAACATTCTTTTTAAACTTTTTAACATTCTTTTTAAAGTTTTTAACATTCTTTTTAAAGTTTTTAACATTCTTTTTAAAGTTTTTAACATTCTTTTTAAAGTTTTTAATATTCTTTTCAAAGTTTTTAACATTTTTTTTAAACTTTTCAACATTCTTTTCAAAGTTTTTAACCTTCTTTTTGAAGTTTTTAACATTCTTTTTGAAGTTTTTAACATTCTTTTTAAAGTTTTTAACATTCTTTTCAAAGTTTTCAACATTCTTTTTAATGTTTTTAACATTCTTTTTAAAGTTTTTAACATTCTTTTTAAAGTTTTTAACATTCTTTTTAAAGTTTTTAACATTCTTTTTAAAGTTTTTAACATTCTGTTCAAAGTTTTCAACATTTTTTAAAATGTTTTTAACATTCTTTTCAAAGTTTTTAACCTTCTTTTTGAAGTTTTTAACATTCTTTTTAAAGTTTTTAACATTCTTTTTAAAGTTTTTAACATTCTTTTTAAAGTTTTTAACATTCTTTTTAAAGTTTTAAACATTCTTTTTAATGTTTTTAACATTCTTTTTAAACTTTTTAAAATTTTTTCTCAAGTTTTTAACATTCTTTTCAAAGTTTTTAACATTCTTTTTAAAGTTTTTAACATTCTTTTTGAAGTTTTTAACATTCTTTTTAAAGTTTTTAACATTCTTTTCAAAGTTTTCAACATTCTTTTTAATGTTTTTAACATTCTTTTTAAAGTTTTTAACATTCTTTTTAAAGTTTTTAACATTCTTTTTAAAGTTTTTAACATTCTTTTCAAAGTTTTTAACATTCTTTTTAAAGTTTTTAACATTCTTTTCAAAGTTTTTAACATTCTTTTTAAAGTTTTTAACATTCTTTTTAGAGTTTTTAACATTCTTTTCAAAGTTTTCAACATTCTTTTTAATGTTTTAAACATTCTTTTCAAAGTTTTTAACATTCTTTTTGAAGTTTTTAACATTCTTTTTAAAGTTTTTAACATTCTTTTTAAAGTTTTTAACATTCTTTTTAAAGTTTTTAACATTCTTTTCAAAGTTTTTAACATTCTTTTTGAAGTTTTTAACATTCTTTTTAAAGTTTTTAACATTCTTTTTAAAGTTTTTAACATTCTTTTTAAAGTTTTTAACATTCTTTTCAAAGTTTTCAACATTCTTTTTAATGTTTTTAACATTCTTTTCAAAGTTTTTAACATTCTTTTTAAAGTTTTTAACATTCTTTTTAAAGTTTTTAACATTCTTTTCAATGTTTTCAACATTCTTTTTAATGTTTTTAACATTCTTTTCAAAGTTTTTAACATTCTTTTTAAAGTTTTTAACATTCTTTTTAAAGTTTTTAACATTCTTTTCAATGTTTTCAACATTCTTTTTAATGTTTTTAACATTCTTTTCAAAGTTTTTAACATTCTTTTTAAAGTTTTTAACATTCTTTTCAAAGTTTTTAACATTCTTTTTAAAGTTTTTAACATTCTTTTTAAAGTTTTTAACATTCTTTTTAATGTTTTTAACATTCTTTTCAAACTTTTTAACATTCTTTTTAAAGTTTTTAACATTCTTTTTAAAGTTTTTAACATTCTTTTCAATGTTTTCAACATTCTTTTTAATGTTTTTAACATTCTTTTCAAAGTTTTTAACATTCTTTTTAAAGTTTTTAACATTCTTTTCAAAGTTTTTAACATTCTTTTTAAAGTTTTTAACATTCTTTTTAAAGTTTTTAACATTCTTTTTAAAGTTTTTAACATTCTTTTTGAAGTTTTTAACATTCTTTTCAAAGTTTTCAACATTCTTTTTAATGTTTTTAACATTCTTTTCAAAGTTTTTAACATTCTTCTCAAAGTTTTTAACATTCTTTTTAAAGTTTTTAACATTCTTTTTAAAGTTTTTAACATTCTTTTTAAAGTTTTTAACATTCTTTTTAAAGTTTTTAACATTCTTTTAAAAGTTTTTAACATTCATTTTAATGTTTTTAACATTCTTTTCAAAGTTTTTAACATTCTTTTTAAAGTTTGTAAAATTTTTTCTAAAGTTTTTAACATTCTTTTCAAAGTTTTTAACATTCTTTTTAAAGTTTTTAACACTCTTTTCAAAGTTTTTAACATTCTTTTCAAAGTTTTCAACTTCTTTTTAATGTTTTTAACATTCTTTTCAAAGTTTTTAACATTCTTTTTAAAGTTTTTAACATTCTTTTCAAAGTTTTTAACATTCTTTTCAAAGTTTTTAACATTCTTTTTAAAGTTTTTAACATTCTTTTTAAAGTTTTTAACATTCTTTTTAAAGTTTTTAACATTCTTTTTAAAGTTTTTAACATTCTTTTTAAAGTTTTTAACATTCTTTTTGAAGTTTTTAACATTCTTTTTAAAGTTTTTATCATTCTTTTTAAAGTTTTTAACATTCTTTTTAATGTTTTCAACATTCTTTTCAAAGTTTTTAACATTCTTTTTAAAGTTTTTAACATTCTTTTTAAAGTTTTTAACATTCTTTTTAAAGTTTTTAACATTCTTTTTAAAGTTTTTAACATTCTTTTTAAAGTTTTTAACATTCTTTTTAAAGTTTTTAACATTCTTTTTAAAGTTTTTAACATTCTTTTTAAAGTTTTTAACATTCTTCTCAAAGTTTTCAACATTCTTTTTAAAGTTTTTAACATTCTTTTTAAAGTTTTCAACATTCTTTTTAAAGTTTTTAACAATCTTTTCAAAGTTTTCAACATTCTTTTCAAAGTTTTCAACATTCTTTTTAATGTTTTTAACATTTTTTTCAAAGTTTTTAACATTCTTTTCAAAGTTTTTAACATTCTTTTTAAAGTTTTTAACATTCTTTTTATAGTTTTTAACATTCTTTTTCAAGTTTTTAACATTCTTTTAAAAGTTTTTAACATTCATTTTAATGTTTTTAACATTCTTTTCAAAGTTTTTAACATTCTTTTTGAAGTTTTTAACATTCTTTTTAAAGTTTTTAACATTCTTTTTAAAGTTTTTAAAATTTTTTCTAAAGTTTTTAACATTCTTTTCAAAGTTTTTAACATTCTTTTTAAAGTTTTTAACATTCTTTTTAAAGTTTTTAAAATTTTTTCTAAAGTTTTTAACATTCTTTTCAAAGTTTTTAACATTCTTTTTAAAGTTTTTAACATTCTTTTTAAAGTTTTTAACATTCTTTTTAAAGTTTTTAACATTCTTTTTAAAGTTTTTGAAATTTTTTCTAAAGTTTTTAACATTCTTTTCAAAGTTTTTAACATTCTTTTTCAAGTTTTTAACATTCTTTTAAAAGTTTTTAACATTCATTTTAATGTTTTTAACATTCTTTTCAAAGTTTTTAACATTCTTTTTAAAGTTTTTAACATTCTTTTTAAAGTTTTTAACATTCTTTTTAAAGTTTTTAAAATTTTTTCTAAAGTTTTTAACATTCTTTTCAAAGTTTTTAACATTCTTTTTAAAGTTTTTAACATTCTTTTTAAAGTTTTTTAAATTTTTTCTAAAGTTTTTAACATTCTTTTCAAAGTTTTTAAAATTCTTTTTAAAGTTTTTAACATTCTTTTTAAAGTTTTTTAAATTTTTTCTAAAGTTTTTAACATTCTTTTCAAAGTTTTTAAAATTATTTTTAAAGTTTTTAACATTCTTTTTAAAGTTTTTAACATTCTTTTTAATGTTTTTAACATTCTTTTCAAACTTTTTAACATTCTTTTTAAAGTTTTTAACATTCTTTTTAAAGTTTTTAACATTCTTTTTAAAGTTTTTAACATTCTTTTCAATGTTTTCAGCATTCTTTTTAATGTTTTTAACATTCTTTTCAAAGTTTTTAACATTCTTTTTAAAGTTTTTAACATTCATTTTAAAGTTTTTAACATTCTTTTTAAAGTTTTTAACATTCTTTTTAAAGTTTTCAACATTCTTTTTAAAGTTTTTAACATTCTTTTTAAAGTTTTTAACATTCTTTTCGAAGTTTTCAACATTCTTTTTAATGTTTTTAACATTCTTTTCAAAGTTTTTAACATTCTTTTCAAAGTTTTTAACATTCTTTTTAAAGTTTTTAACATTCTTTTTAAAGTTTTTAACATTCTTTTTCAAGTTTTTAACATTCTTTTTAAAGTTTTTAACATTCTTTTAAAAGTTTTTAACATTCATTTTAATGTTTTTAACATTCTTTTCAAACTTTTTAACATTTTTTTTAAAGTTTGTAAAATTTTTTATAAAGTTTTTAACATTCTTTTTAAAGTTTTTAACATTCTTTTTAAAGTTTTTAACATTCTTTTTAAAGTTTTTAACATTCTTTTCAAAGTTTTCAACATTCTTTTTAATGTTTTCAACATTCTTTTCAAAGTTTTTAACATTCTTTTTGAAGTTTTTAACATTCTTTTTAAAGTTTTTAACATTCTTTTTAAAGTTTTTAACATTTTTATTAAAGTTTTTAACATTCTTTTTAAAGTTTTTAACATTCTTTTTAAAGTTTTTAACATTCTTTTTAATGTTTTTAACATTCTTTTCAAAGTTTTTAACATTCTTTTTAAAGTTTTTAACATTCTTTTTAAAGTTTTTAACATTCTTTTCAATGTTTTCAACATTCTTTTTAATGTTTTTAACATTCTTTTCAAAGTTTTTAACATTCTTTTTAAAGTTTTTAACATTCTTTTTAAAGTTTTTAACATTCTTTTTAAAGTTTTTAACATTCTTTTTAAAGTTTTTAACATTCTTTTTAAAGTTTTTAACATTTTTTTAAAAGTTTTTAACATTCTTTTCGAAGTTTTCAACATTCTTTTTAATGTTTTTAACATTCTTTTCAAAGTTTTTAACATTCTTTTCAAAGTTTTTAACATTCTTTTTAAAGTTTTTAACATTCTTTTTAAAGTTTTTAACATTCTTTTTAAAGTTTTTAACATTCTTTTTAAAGTTTTTAACATTCTTTTCAAACTTTTTAACATTCTTTTTAAAGTTTTTAACATTCTTTTTAAAGTTTGTAACATTCTTTTTAAAGTTTTTAACATTCTTTTCAATGTTTTCAACATTCTTTTTAATGTTTTTAACATTCTTTTCAAAGTTTTTAACATTCTTTTTAAAGTTTTTAACATTCATTTTAAAGTTTTTAACATTCTTTTTAAAGTTTTTAACATTCTTTTTAAAGTTTTTAACATTCTTTTTAAAGTTTTTAACATTCTTTTTAAAGTTTTTAACATTCTTTTCGAAGTTTTCAACATTCTTTTTAATGTTTTTAACATTCTTTTCAAAGTTTTTAACATTCTTTTCAAAGTTTTTAACATTCTTTTTAAAGTTTTTAACATTCTTTTTAAAGTTTTTAACATTCTTTTTCAAGTTTTTAACATTCTTTTTAAAGTTTTTAACATTCTTTTAAAAGTTTTTAACATTCATTTTAATGTTTTTAACATTCTTTTCAAACTTTTTAACATTCTTTTTAAAGTTTGTAAAATTTTTTCTAAAGTTTTTAACATTCTTTTCAAAGTTTTTAACATTCTTTTTAAAGTTTTTAACATTCTTTTTAAAGTTTTTAACATTTTTATTAAAGTTTTTAACATTCTTTTTAAAGTTTTTAACATTCTTTTTAAAGTTTTTAACATTCTTTTTAATGTTTTTAACAATCTTTTCAAAGTTTTTAACATTCTTTTTAAAGTTTTTAACATTCTTTTTAAAGTTTTTAACATTCTTTTCAATGTTTTCAACATTCTTTTTAATGTTTTTAACATTCTTTTCAAAGTTTTCAACATTCTTTTTAATGTTTTCAACATTCTTTTCAAAGTTTTTAACATTCTTTTTGAAGTTTTTAACATTCTTTTTAAAGTTTTTAACATTCTTTTTAAAGTTTTTAACATTTTTATTAAAGTTTTTAACATTCTTTTTAAAGTTTTTAACATTCTTTTTAAAGTTTTTAACATTCTTTTTAATGTTTTTAACAATCTTTTCAAAGTTTTTAACATTCTTTTTAAAGTTTTTAACATTCTTTTTAAAGTTTTTAACATTCTTTTCAATGTTTTCAACATTCTTTTTAATGTTTTTAACATGCTTTTCAAAGTTTTTAACATTCTTTTTAAAGTTTTTAACATTCTTTTTAAAGTTTTTAACATTCTTTTCGAAGTTTTCAACATTCTTTTTAATGTTTTTAACATTCTTTTCAAAGTTTTTAACATTCTTTTCAAAGTTTTTAACATTCTTTTTAAAGTTTTTAACATTCTTTTTAAAGTTTTTAACATTCTTTTTCAAGTTTTTAACATTCTTTTTAAAGTTTTTAACATTCTTTTAAAAGTTTTTAACATTCATTTTAATGTTTTTAACATTCTTTTCAAAGTTTTTGACATTCTTTTTAAAGTTTGTAAAATTTTTTCTAAAGTTTTTAACATTCTTTTCAAAGTTTTTAACATTCTTTTCAAAGTTTTCAACATTCTTTTTAATGTTTTCAACATTCTTTTCAAAGTTTTTAACATTCTTTTTGAAGTTTTTAACATTCTTTTTAAAGTTTTTAACATTCTTTTTAAAGTTTTTAACATTCTTTTCAAAGTTTTCAACATTCTTTTTAATGTTTTTAACATTCTTTTCAAAGTTTTTAACATTCTTTTTGAAGTTTTTAACATTCTTTTTAAAGTTTTTAACATTCTTTTTAAAGTTTTTAACATTCTTTTTAAAGTTTTTAACATTCTTTTTAAAGTTTTTAACATTCTTTTTAAAGTTTTTAACATTCTTTTCAAAGTTTTCAACATTCTTTTTAATGTTTTTAACATTCTTTTCAAAGTTTTTAACATTCTTTTCAAAGTTTTTAACATTCTTTTTAAAGTTTTTAACATTCTTTTTAAAGTTTTTAACATTCTTTTTCAAGTTTTTAACATTCTTTTAAAAGTTTTTAACATTCATTTTAATGTTTTTAACATTCTTTTCAAAGTTTTTAACATTCTTTTTGAAGTTTTTAACATTCTTTTTAAAGTTTTTAACATTCTTTTTAAAGTTTTTAAAATTTTTTCTAAAGTTTTTAACATTCTTTTCAAAGTTTTTAACATTCTTTTCAAAGTTTTTAACATTCTTTTTAAAGTTTTTAACATTCTTTTTAAAGTTTTTAAAATTTTTTCTAAAGTTTTTAACATTCTTTTCAAAGTTTTTAACATTCTTTTTAAAGTTTTTAACATTCTTTTTAAAGTTTTTAACATTCTTTTTAATGTTTTTAACATTCTTTTCAAACTTTTTAACATTCTTTTTAAAGTTTTTAACATTCTTTTTAAAGTTTTTAACATTCTTTTTAAAGTTTTTAACATTCTTTTCAATGTTTTCAACATTCTTTTTAATGTTTTTAACATTCTTTTCAAAGTTTTTAACATTCTTTTTGAAGTTTTTAACATTCTTTTTAAAGTTTTTAACATTCTTTTTAAAGTTTTTAACATTCTTTTTAAAGTTTTTAACATTCTTTTTAAAGTTTTTAACATTCTTTTTAAAGTTTTTAACATTCTTTTCGAAGTTTTCAACATTCTTTTTAATGTTTTTAACATTCTTTTCAAAGTTTTTAACATTCTTTTCAAAGTTTTTAACATTCTTTTTAAAGTTTTTAACATTCTTTTTAAAGTTTTTAACATTCTTTTTAAAGTTTTTAACATTCTTTTTAAAGTTTTTAACATTCTTTTAAAAGTTTTTAACATTCATTTTAATGTTTTTAACATTCTTTTCAAAGTTTTTAACATTCTTTATAAAGTTTTTAACATTCTTTTTAAAGTTTTTAACATTCTTTTCAAAGTTTTCAACATTCTTTTTAATGTTTTCAACATTCTTTTCAAAGTTTTTAACATTCTTTTTGAAGTTTTTAACATTCTTTTTAAAGTTTTTAACATTCTTTTTAAAGTTTTTAACATTTTTATTAAAGTTTTTAACATTCTTTTTAAAGTTTTTAACATTCTTTTTAAAGTTTTTAACATTCTTTTCAAAGTTTTCAACATTCTTTTTAATGTTTTTAACATTCTTTTCAAAGTTTTTAACATTCTTTTTGAAGTTTTTAACATTCTTTTTAAAGTTTTTAACATTCTTTTTAAAGTTTTTAACATTCTTTTCAAAGTTTTCAACATTTTTTTAAATGTTTTTAACATTCTTTTCAAAGTTTTTAACATTCTTTTTAATGTTTTTAACATTCTTTTCAAAGTTTTTAACATTCTTTTTAAAGTTTTTAACATTCTTTTTAAAGTTTTTAACATTCTTTTTAAAGTTTTTAACATTCTTTTTAAAGTTTTTAACATTCTTTTTAATGATGGAGTGGTGGTGGTGGTGGTGGTGGTGGTGATAGTGATGGAGTGGTGGTGGTGGTGGTGTTGGAGTGGTGGTGGTGGTGGTGGTGGTGATGGAGTGGTTGTGGTGGTGGTGATAGAGTGGTGGTGGTGATGGAGTGGTGGTGGTGATGGAGTGGTGGTGGTGATGGAGTGGTGGTGGTGATGGAGTGGTGGTGGTGGTGGTGATGGAGTGGTGCTGGTGGTGGTGGTGGTGGTGATGGAGTGGTGGTGGTGATGGAGTGGTGGTGATAGAGTGGTGGTGGTGGTGGTGATAGTGATGGAGTGGTGGTGGTGGTGGTGTTGGAGTGGTGGTGGTGGTGGTGGTGATGGAGTGGTGGTGGTGATGGAGTGGTGGTGGTGGTGGTAGTGGTGATGGAGTGGTGGTGGAAAGCAATGGTGATAGAATGGATCTGATAACGACAGACACTCACCATACAGAATGCCAGTCATTTTACTACGGTACTGCTGCAACAAGCTCTCTTTCTTCTCTCCATCCACTCCCCCATTCAGCACTACTCCCTTCCCTCCATCTCTTTCTCCCCCTTTCTTTCTCTCCTCCCTTCCTTCACTCTCTGTCCGCTCCTTCCCTCTCCCACCTTCTCCAGTGTGCACTTCCAACCTCTCCAATCTCTCACTCACTTCCAATGCCTTCTTCTCTTCGTACCTGAAGGCGGTGATGATGATAGTGGTGGTAGTAATGATAATGATGGTGGTGGTGAGATGCGGATGATGATGATGATGATGGTGGTGATGTTATAGTCAATAGGGTAGTGCGATGATGGAACAAAGTGTTTGAGGTATTCATGAAAATAAGCGCGGTGGTAAATGGTGGTGATGATGATAGTAGTATTGGTTAATAACTATTAACACAAAACCATCCTCAGAACAATTCTACCCCTGTTACTATTCCCTCCCCCTACCCCTATTATCATCAATCCATCCCCATCATCATCATCCCCATCATCATCATCATCATCATCATCATCATCACCATCATCATCATCATCATCATCATCATCATCATCATCATCATCATTATATCCTCATTTTATCATCATCATCATCATCATCATCATCATCATTATTATATCCTCATTATATCATCATCATCATCATCATCATCATCATCATCATCATCATCATCATCATCATCACCTATTCTTTAGTTCCATGCTCAGCTTTTCGGCCCTCTCGATCACCTTCAGGCACTTCTCCGCCCCCATCACGGCCTCAAAGTACTTCTGCCAGGTGGTGCAAGGTGGTGCAAGGTGGTGCCAGGTGGTGCCAGGTGGTGCCAGGTGGTGCCAGGTGGTGCAAGGTGGTGCAAGGTGGTGCCAGGTGGTGCCAGGTGGTGCAAGGTGGTGCCAGGTGGTGCCAGGTGGTGCGAGGTGGTGCCAGGTGGTGCAAAGTGGTGCAAAGTGGTGCCAGGTGGTGCAAAGTGGTGCCAGGTGGTGCAAAGTGGTGCAAAGTGGTGCCAGGTGGTGCAAAGTGGTGCAAGGTGGTGCCAGGTGGTGCAAAGTGGTGCCAAGTGGTGCAAGATGGTGCCAGGTGGTGCAAAGTGGTGCAAGGTGGTCCCAGGTGGTGCAAAGTGGTGCAAAGTGGTGCCAGGTGGTGCAAAGTGGTGCCAGGTGGTGCAAGGTGGTGCCAGGTGGTGCCAGGTGGTGACAGGTGGTGCAAGGTGGTGCCAGGTGGTGCAAAGTGGTGCAAAGTGGTGCCAGGTGGTGCAAAGTGGTGCAAGGTAGTGCCAGGTGGTGCAAAGTGGTGCCAGGTAGTGCCAGGTGGTGCCAGGTGGTGCAAGGTGGTGCCAGGTGGTGCAAAGTGGTGCAAAGTGGAGCCAGGTGGTGCAAAGTGGTGCAAAGTGGAGCCAGGTGGTGCAAAGTGGTGCAAAGTGGTGCCAGGTGGTGCAAAGTGGTGCAAGGTGGTGCCAGGTGGTGCAAAGTGGTGCAAAGTGGTGCCAGGTGGTGCAAAGTGATGCAAGGTGGTGCCAGGTGGTGCAAAGTGGTGCCAGGTGGTGCCAGGTGGTGCAAAGTGGTGCAAAGTGGTGCCAGGTGGTGCCAGGTGGTGCAAGGTGGTGCCAGGTGGTGCCAGGTGGTGCCAGGTGGTGCCAGGTGGTGCAAAGTAGTGCAAGGTGGTGCCAGGTGGTGCAAAGTGGTGCAAAGTGGTGCCAGGTGGTGCAAAGTGGTGCAAGGTGGTGCCAGGTGGTGCAAAGTGGTGCCAGGTGGTGCAAGGTGGTGCCAGGTGGTGCAAAGTGGTGCAAGGTTTTGCCATCGTGGTGCAAAGTGGTGCCAAGTGGTGCCAGGTGGTGCAAAGTGGTGCAAAGTGGTGCCAGTGGTGCAAAGTGGTGCCAGGTGGTGCCAGGTGGTGCAAAGTGGTGCAAAGTGGTGCCAGGTGGTGCCAGGTGGTGCAAGGTGGTGCCAGGTGGTGCCAGGTAGTGCCAGGTGGTGCCAGGTGGTGCAAGGTGGTGCCAGGTGGTGCAAAGTGGTGCAAAGTGGTGCCAGGTGGTGCAAAGTGGTGCAAGGTGGTGCCAGGTGGTGCAAAGTGGTGCCAGGTGGTGCAAGGTGGTGCCAGGTGGTGCCAGGTAGTGCAAAGTAGTGCAAGGTGGTGCCAGGTGGTGCAAAGTGGTGCCAGGTGGTGCAAAGTGGTGCAAAGTGGTGCCAGGTGGTGCAAGGTGGTGCCAGGTGGTGCCAGGTGTTGACAGGTGGTGCAAGGTGGTGCAAGGTGGTGCCAGGTGGTGCAAGGTGGTGCCAGGTAGTGCCAGATGGTGCCAGGTGGTGCAAAGTGTTGCAAAGTGGTGCCAGGTGGTGCAAAGTAGTGCAAAGTGGTGCCAGGTGGTGCAAAGTGGTGCAAGTTGGTGCCAGGTGGTGCAAAGTGGTGCAAGGTGGTGCCAGGTGGTGCCAGGTGGTGCCAGGTGGTGCAAGGTGGTGCCAGGTGGTGCAAAGTGGTGCAAAGTGGTGCCAGGTGGTGCAAGGTGGTGCCAGGTGGTGCCAGGTGGTGCAAAGTGGTGCCAGGTGTTGCCAGGTGGTGCAAGGTGGTGCCAGGTGGTGCCAGGTGGTGCCAGGTGGTGCAAGGTGGTGCCAGGTGGTGCAAAGTGGTGCAAAGTGGTGCCAGGTGGTGCAAAGTAGTGCAAGGTGGTGCCAGGTGGTGCAAAGTGGTGCCAGGTGGTGCAAGGTGGTGCCAGGTGGTGCAAAGTGGTGCAAGGTGTTGCCAGGTGGTGCAAAGTGGTGCCAAGTAGTGCCAGGTGGTGCAAAGTGGTGCAAAGTGGTGCCAGTGGTGCAAAGTGGTGCCAGGTGGTGCCAGGTGGTGCAAAGTGGTGCAAAGTGGTGCCAGGTGGTGCCAGGTGGTGCAAGGTGGTGCCAGGTGGTGCCAGGTGGTGCCAGGTGGTGCCAGGTGGTGCAAGGTGGTGCCAGGTGGTGCAAAGTGGTGCAAAGTGGTGCCAGGTGGTGCAAAGTGGTGCAAGGTAATGCCAGGTGGTGCAAAGTGGTGCAAAGTAGTGCAAGGTGGTGCCAGGTGGTGCAAAGTGGTGCAAAGTGGTGCCAGGTGGTGCAAGGTGGTGCCAGGTAGTGCCAGGTGGTGCCAGGTGGTGCCAGGTGGTGCCAGGTGGTGCAAAGTGGTGCAAGGTGGTGCCAGGTGGTGCAAAGTGGTGCCAGGTGGTGCCAGGTGGTGCAAATTGGTGCAAAGTAGTGCCAGGTGGTGCAAGGTGGTGCCAGGTGGTGCCAGGTGGTGCCAGGTGGAGCAAGGTGGTGCCAGGTGGTGCAAAGTGGTGCAAAGTGGTGCCAGGTGGTGCAAAGTGGTGCAAAGTGGTGCCAGGTGGTGGAAAGTGGTGCAAGGTGGTGCCAGGTGGTGCAAAGTGGTGCGAGGTGGTGCCAGGTGGTGCCAGGTGGTGCCAGGTGGTGCAAGGTGGTGCCAGGTGGTGCAAAGTGGTGCAAAGTGGTGCCAGGTGGTGCAAGGTGGTGCCAGGTGGTGCCAGGTGGTGCAAAGTGGTGCCAGGTGTTGCCAGGTGGTGCAAGGTGGTGCCAGGTGGTGCCAGGTGGTGCCAGGTGGTGCAAGGTGGTGCCAGGTGGTGCAAAGTGGTGCAAAGTGGTGCCAGGTGGTGCAAAGTAGTGCAAGGTGGTGCCAGGTGGTGCAAAGTGGTGCCAGGTGGTGCAAGGTGGTGCCAGGTGGTGCAAAGTGGTGCAAGGTGTTGCCAGGTGGTGCAAAGTGGTGCCAAGTAGTGCCAGGTGGTGCAAAGTGGTGCAAAGTGGTGCCAGTGGTGCAAAGTGGTGCCAGGTGGTGCCAGGTGGTGCAAAGTGGTGCAAAGTGGTGCCAGGTGGTGCCAGGTGGTGCAAGGTGGTGCCAGGTGGTGCCAGGTGGTGCCAGGTGGTGCCAGGTGGTGCAAGGTGGTGCCAGGTGGTGCAAAGTGGTGCAAAGTGGTGCCAGGTGGTGCAAAGTGGTGCAAGGTAATGCCAGGTGGTGCAAAGTGGTGCAAAGTAGTGCAAGGTGGTGCCAGGTGGTGCAAAGTGGTGCAAAGTGGTGCCAGGTGGTGCAAGGTGGTGCCAGGTAGTGCCAGGTGGTGCCAGGTGGTGCCAGGTGGTGCCAGGTGGTGCAAAGTGGTGCAAGGTGGTGCCAGGTGGTGCAAAGTGGTGCCAGGTGGTGCCAGGTGGTGCAAATTGGTGCAAAGTAGTGCCAGGTGGTGCAAGGTGGTGCCAGGTGGTGCCAGGTGGTGCCAGGTGGAGCAAGGTGGTGCCAGGTGGTGCAAAGTGGTGCAAAGTGGTGCCAGGTGGTGCAAAGTGGTGCAAAGTGGTGCCAGGTGGTGGAAAGTGGTGCAAGGTGGTGCCAGGTGGTGCAAAGTGGTGCGAGGTGGTGCCAGGTGGTGCCAGGTGGTGCCAGGTGGTGCAAGGTGGTGCCAGGTGGTGCAAAGTGGTGCAAAATGGTGCCAGGTGGTGCAAGGTGGTGCCAGGTGGTGCAAGTTGGTGCCAGGTGGTGCAAAGTGGTGCAAAGTGGTGCCAGGTGGTGCAAAGTGGTGCAAGGTGGTGCCAGGTGGTGCAAAGTGGTGCCAGGTGGTGCCAGGTGGTGCAAGGTGGTGCCAGGTGGTGCCAGGTGGTGCCAGGTGGTGCCAGGTGGTGCAAAGTAGTGCAAGGTGGTGCCAGGTGGTGCAAAGTGGTGCAAAGTGGTGCCAGGTGGTGCAAAGTGGTGCAAGGTGGTGCCAGGTGGTGCAAAGTGGTGCCAGGTGGTGCAAGGTGGTGCCAGGTGGTGCAAAGTGGTGCAAGGTGTTGCCAGGTGGTGCAAAGTGGTGCCAAGTGGTGCCAGGTGGTGCAAAGTGGTGCAAAGTGGTGCCAGTGGTGCAAAGTGGTGCCAGGTGGTGCCAGGTGGTGCAAAGTGGTGCAAAGTGGTGCCAGGTGGTGCCAGGTGGTGCAAGGTGGTGCCAGGTGGTTCCAGGTGGTGCCAGGTGGTGCCAGGTGGTGCAAGGTGGTGCCAGGTGGTGCAAAGTGGTGCAAAGTGGTGCCAGGTGGTGCAAAGTGGTGCAAGGTAATGCCAGGTGGTGCAAAGTGGTGCAAAGTAGTGCAAGGTGGTGCCAGGTGGTGCAAAGTGGTGCAAAGAGGTGCCAGGTGGTGCAAGGTGGTGCCAGGTAGTGCCAGGTGGTGCCTGGTGGTGCCAGGTGGTGCCAGGTGGTGCCAGGTGGTGCAAAGTGGTGCAAAGTGGTGCCAGGTGGCGCAAAGTGGTGCAAGGTGGTGCCAGGTGGTGCAAAGTGGTGCCAGGTGGTGCCAGGTGGTGCAAATTGGTGCAAAGTAGTGCCAGGTGGTGCAAGGTGGTGCCAGGTGGTGCCAGGTGGTGCCAGGTGGAGCAAGGTGGTGCCAGGTGGTGCAAAGTGGTGCAAAGTGGTGCCAGGTGGTGCAAAGTGGTGCAAAGTGGTGCCAGGTGGTGCAAAGTGGTGCAAGGTGGTGCCAGGTGGTGCAAAGTGGTGCAAGGTGGTGCCAGGTGGTGCCAGGTGGTGCCAGGTGGTGCAAGGTGGTGCCAGGTGGTGCAAAGTGGTGCAAAATGGTGCCAGGTGGTGCAAGGTGGTGCCAGGTGGTGCAAGTTGGTGCCAGGTGGTGCAAAGTGGTGCAAAGTGGTGCCAGGTGGTGCAAAGTGGTGCAAGGTGGTGCCAGGTGGTGCAAAGTGGTGCCAGGTGGTGCAACGTGGTGCCAGGTGGTGCCAGGTGGTGCAAAGTGGTGCAAAGTGGTGCCAGGTGGTGCAAAGTGGTGCAAGGTGGTGCCAGGTGGTGCAAAGTGGTGCAAAGTGGTGCCAGGTGGTGCAAAGTGGTGCCAGGTGGTGCAAGGTGGTGCCAGGTGGTGCCAGGTGGTGACAGGTGGTGCAAGGTGGTGCCAGGTGGTGCAAAGTGGTGCAAAGTGGTGCCAGGTGGTGCAAAGTGGTGCAAGGTAGTGCCAGGTGGTGCAAAGTGGTGCCAGGTAGTGCCAGGTGGTGCCAGGTGGTGCAAGGTGGTGCCAGGTGGTGCAAAGTGGTGCAAAGTGGAGCCAGGTGGTGCAAAGTGGTGCAAAGTGGAGCCAGGTGGTGCAAAGTGGTGCAAAGTGGTGCCAGGTGGTGCAAAGTGGTGCAAGGTGGTGCCAGGTGGTGCAAAGTGGTGCAAAGTGGTGCCAGGTGGTGCAAAGTGATGCAAGGTGGTGCCAGGTGGTGCAAAGTGGTGCCAGGTGGTGCCAGGTGGTGCAAAGTGGTGCAAAGTGGTGCCAGGTGGTGCCAGGTGGTGCAAGGTGGTGCCAGGTGGTGCCAGGTGGTGCCAGGTGGTGCCAGGTGGTGCAAAGTAGTGCAAGGTGGTGCCAGGTGGTGCAAAGTGGTGCAAAGTGGTGCCAGGTGGTGCTAAGTGGTGCAAGGTGGTGCCAGGTGGTGCAAAGTGGTGCCAGGTGGTGCAAGGTGGTGCCAGGTGGTGCAAAGTGGTGCAAGGTGTTGCCAGGTGGTGCAAAGTGGTGCCAAGTGGTGCCAGGTGGTGCAAAGTGGTGCAAAGTGGTGCCAGTGGTGCAAAGTGGTGCCAGGTGGTGCCAGGTGGTGCAAAGTGGTGCAAAGTGGTGCCAGGTGGTGCCAGGTGGTGCAAGGTGGTGCCAGGTGGTGCCAGGTAGTGCCAGGTGGTGCCAGGTGGTGCAAGGTGGTGCCAGGTGGTGCAAAGTGGTGCAAAGTGGTGCCAGGTGGTGCAAAGTGGTGCAAGGTGGTGCCAGGTGGTGCAAAGTGGTGCCAGGTGGTGCAAGGTGGTGCCAGGTGGTGCCAGGTAGTGCAAAGTAGTGCAAGGTGGTGCCAGGTGGTGCAAAGTGGTGCCAGGTGGTGCAAAGTGGTGCAAAGTGGTGCCAGGTGGTGCAAGGTGGTGCCAGGTGGTGCCAGGTGGTGACAGGTGGTGCAAGGTGGTGCAAGGTGGTGCCAGGTGGTGCAAGGTGGTGCCAGGTAGTGCCAGATGGTGCCAGGTGGTGCAAAGTGTTGCAAAGTGGTGCCAGGTGGTGCAAAGTAGTGCAAAGTGGTGCCAGGTGGTGCAAAGTGGTGCAAGGTGGTGCCAGGTGGTGCAAAGTGGTGCAAGGTGGTGCCAGGTGGTGCCAGGTGGTGCCAGGTGGTGCAAGGTGGTGCCAGGTGGTGCAAAGTGGTGCAAAGTGGTGCCAGGTGGTGCAAGGTGGTGCCAGGTGGTGCCAGGTGGTGCAAAGTGGTGCCAGGTGGTGCCAGGTGGTGCAAGGTGGTGCCAGGTGGTGCCAGGTGGTGCCAGGTGGTGCAAGGTGGTGCCAGGTGGTGCAAAGTGGTGCAAAGTGGTGCCAGGTGGTGCAAAGTAGTGCAAGGTGGTGCCAGGTGGTGCAAAGTGGTGCAAAGTGGTGCCAGGTGGTGCAAAGTGGTGCAAGGTGGTGCCAGGTGGTGCAAAGTGGTGCCAGGTGGTGCAAGGTGGTGCCAGGTGGTGCAAAGTTGTGCAAGGTGTTGCCAGGTGGTGCAAAGTGGTGCCAAGTGGTGCCAGGTGGTGCAAAGTGGTGCAAATTGGTGCCAGTGGTGCAAAGTGGTGCCAGGTGGTGCCAGGTGGTGCAAAGTGGTGCAAAGTGGTGCCAGGTGGTGCCAGGTGGTGCAAGGTGGTGCCAGGTGGTGCCAGGTGGTGCCAGGTGGTGCCAGGTGGTGCAAGGTGGTGCCAGGTGGTGCAAAGTGGTGCAAAGTGGTGCCAGGTGGTGCAAAGTGGTGCAAGGTAATGCCAGGTGGTGCAAAGTGGTGCAAAGTAGTGCAAGGTGGTGCCAGGTGGTGCAAAGTGGTGCAAAGTGGTGCCAGGTGGTGCAAGGTGGTGCCAGGTAGTGCCAGGTGGTGCCAGGTGGTGCCAGGTGGTGCCAGGTGGTGCAAAGTGGTGCAAAGTGGTGCCAGGTGGCGCAAAGTGGTGCAAGGTGGTGCCAGGTGGTGCAAAGTGGTGCCAGGTGGTGCCAGGTGGTGCAAATTCGTTCAAAGTAGTGCCAGGTGGTGCAAGGTGGTGCCAGGTGGTGCCAGGTGGTGCCAGGTGGAGCAAGGTGGTGCCAGGTGGTGCAAAGTGGTGCAAAGTGGTGCCAGGTGGTGCAAAGTGGTGCAAAGTGGTGCCAGGTGGTGGAAAGTGGTGCAAGGTGGTGCCAGGTGGTGCAAAGTGGTGCAAGGTGGTGCCAGGTGGTGCCAGGTGGTGCCAGGTGGTGCAAGGTGGTGCCAGGTGGTGCAAAGTGGTGCAAAATGGTGCCAGGTGGTGCAAAGTGGTGCAAGGTGGTGCCAGGTGGTGCAAAGTGGTGCCAGGTGGTGCAAGGTGGTGCCAGGTGGTGCAAAGTGGTGCAAGGTGTTGCCAGGTGGTGCAAAGTGGTGCCAAGTGGTGCCAGGTGGTGCAAAGTGGTGCAAAGTGGTGCCAGTGGTGCAAAGTGGTGCCAGGTGGTGCAAAGTGGTGCAAAGTGGTGCCAGGTGGTGCCAGGTGGTGCAAGGTGGTGCCAGGTGGTGCCAGGTAGTGCCAGGTGGTGCCAGGTGGTGCAAGGTGGTGCCAGGTGGTGCAAAGTGGTGCAAAGTGGTGCCAGGTGGTGCAAAGTGGTGCAAGGTGGTGCCAGGTGGTGCAAAGTGGTGCCAGGTGGTGCAAGGTGGTGCCAGGTGGTGCCAGGTAGTGCAAAGTAGTGCAAGGTGGTGCCAGGTGGTGCAAAGTGGTGCCAGGTGGTGCAAAGTGGTGCAAAGTGGTGCCAGGTGGTGCAAGGTGGTGCCAGGTGGTGACAGGTGGTGCAAGGTAGTGCAAGGTGGTGCCAGGTGGTGCAAGGTGGTGCCAGGTAGTGCCAGATGGTGCCAGGTGGTGCAAAGTGTTGCAAAGTGGTGCCAGGTGGTGCAAAGTAGTGCAAAGTGGTGCCAGGTGGTGCAAAGTGGTGCAAGGTGGTGCCAGGTGGTGCAAAGTGGTGCAAGGTGGTGCCAGGTGGTGCCAGGTGGTGCCAGGTGGTGCAAGGTGGTGCCAGGTGGTGCAAAGTGGTGCAAAGTGGTGCCAGGTGGTGCAAGGTGGTGCCAGGTGGTGCCAGGTGGTGCAAAGTGGTGCCAGGTGGTGCCAGGTGGTGCAAGGTGGTGCCAGGTGGTGCCAGGTGGTGCCAGGTGGTGCAAGGTGGTGCCAGGTGGTGCAAAGTGGTGCAAAGTGGTGCCAGGTGGTGCAAAGTAGTGCAAGGTGGTGCCAGGTGGTGCAAAGTGGTGCAAAGTGGTGCCAGGTGGTGCAAAGTGGTGCAAGGTGGTGCCAGGTGGTGCAAAGTGGTGCCAGGTGGTGCAAGGTGGTGCCAGGTGGTGCAAAGTGGTGCAAGGTGTTGCCAGGTGGTGCAAAGTGGTGCCAAGTGGTGCCAGGTGGTGCAAAGTGGTGCAAAGTGGTGCCAGTGGTGCAAAGTGGTGCCAGGTGGTGCCAGGTGGTGCAAAGTGGTGCAAAGTGGTGCCAGGTGGTGCCAGGTGGTGCAAGGTGGTGCCAGGTGGTGCCAGGTGGTGCCAGGTGGTGCAAGGTGGTGCCAGGTGGTGCAAAGTGGTGCAAAGTGGTGCCAGGTGGTGCAAAGTGGTGCAAGGTAATGCCAGGTGGTGCAAAGTGGTGCAAAGTAGTGCAAGGTGGTGCCAGGTGGTGCAAAGTGGTGCAAAGTGGTGCCAGGTGGTGCAAGGTGGTGCCAGGTAGTGCCAGGTGGTGCCAGGTGGTGCCAGGTGGTGCCAGGTGGTGCAAAGTGGTGCAAAGTGGTGCCAGGTGGCGCAAAGTGGTGCAAGGTGGTGCCAGGTGGTGCAAAGTGGTGCCAGGTGGTGCCAGGTGGTGCAAATTCGTGCAAAGTAGTGCCAGGTGGTGCAAGGTGGTGCCAGGTGGTGCCAGGTGGTGCAAAGTGTTGCAAAGTGGTGCCAGGTGGTGCAAAGTAGTGCAAAGTGGTGCCAGGTGGTGCAAAGTGGTGCAAGGTGGTGCCAGGTGGTGCAAAGTGGTGCAAGGTGGTGCCAGGTGGTGCCAGGTGGTGCCAGGTGGTGCAAGGTGGTGCCAGGTGGTGCAAAGTGGTGCAAAGTGGTGCCAGGTGGTGCAAGGTGGTGCCAGGTGGTGCCAGGTGGTGCAAAGTGGTGCCAGGTGGTGCCAGGTGGTGCAAGGTGGTGCCAGGTGGTGCCAGGTGGTGCCAGGTGGTGCAAGGTGGTGCCAGGTGGTGCAAAGTGGTGCAAAGTGGTGCCAGGTGGTGCAAAGTAGTGCAAGGTGGTGCCAGGTGGTGCAAAGTGGTGCAAAGTGGTGCCAGGTGGTGCAAAGTGGTGCAAGGTGGTGCCAGGTGGTGCAAAGTGGTGCCAGGTGGTGCAAGGTGGTGCCAGGTGGTGCAAAGTGGTGCAAGGTGTTGCCAGGTGGTGCAAAGTGGTGCCAAGTGGTGCCAGGTGGTGCAAAGTGGTGCAAAGTGGTGCCAGTGGTGCAAAGTGGTGCCAGGTGGTGCCAGGTGGTGCAAAGTGGTGCAAAGTGGTGCCAGGTGGTGCCAGGTGGTGCAAGGTGGTGCCAGGTGGTGCCAGGTGGTGCCAGGTGGTGCCAGGTGGTGCAAGGTGGTGCCAGGTGGTGCAAAGTGGTGCAAAGTGGTGCCAGGTGGTGCAAAGTGGTGCAAGGTAATGCCAGGTGGTGCAAAGTGGTGCAAAGTAGTGCAAGGTGGTGCCAGGTGGTGCAAAGTGGTGCAAAGTGGTGCCAGGTGGTGCAAGGTGGTGCCAGGTAGTGCCAGGTGGTGCCAGGTGGTGCCAGGTGGTGCCAGGTGGTGCAAAGTGGTGCAAAGTGGTGCCAGGTGGCGCAAAGTGGTGCAAGGTGGTGCCAGGTGGTGCAAAGTGGTGCCAGGTGGTGCCAGGTGGTGCAAATTCGTGCAAAGTAGTGCCAGGTGGTGCAAGGTGGTGCCAGGTGGTGCCAGGTGGTGCCAGGTGGAGCAAGGTGGTGCCAGGTGGTGCAAAGTGGTGCAAAGTGGTGCCAGGTGGTGCAAAGTGGTGCAAAGTGGTGCCAGGTGGTGGAAAGTGGTGCAAGGTGGTGCCAGGTGGTGCAAAGTGGTGCAAGGTGGTGCCAGGTGGTGCCAGGTGGTGCCAGGTGGTGCAAGGTGGTGCCAGGTGGTGCAAAGTGGTGCAAAATGGTGCCAGGTGGTGCAAAGTGGTGCAAGGTGGTGCCAGGTGGTGCAAAGTGGTGCCAGGTGGTGCAAGGTGGTGCCAGGTGGTGCAAAGTGGTGCAAGGTGTTGCCAGGTGGTGCAAAGTGGTGCCAAGTGGTGCCAGGTGGTGCAAAGTGGTGCAAAGTGGTGCCAGTGGTGCAAAGTGGTGCCAGGTGGTGCCAGGTGGTGCAAAGTGGTGCAAAGTGGTGCCAGGTGGTGCCAGGTGGTGCAAGGTGGTGCCAGGTGGTGCCAGGTGGTGCCAGGTGGTGCCAGGTGGTGCAAGGTGGTGCCAGGTGGTGCAAAGTGGTGCAAAGTGGTGCCAGGTGGTGCAAAGTGGTGCAAGGTAATGCCAGGTGGTGCAAAGTGGTGCAAAGTAGTGCAAGGTGGTGCCAGGTGGTGCAAAGTGGTGCAAAGTGGTGCCAGGTGGTGCAAGGTGGTGCCAGGTAGTGCCAGGTGGTGCCAGGTGGTGCCAGGTGGTGCCAGGTGGTGCAAAGTGGTGCAAAGTGGTGCCAGGTGGCGCAAAGTGGTGCAAGGTGGTGCCAGGTGGTGCAAAGTGGTGCCAGGTGGTGCCAGGTGGTGCAAATTCGTGCAAAGTAGTGCCAGGTGGTGCAAGGTGGTGCCAGGTGGTGCCAGGTGGTGCCAGGTGGAGCAAGGTGGTGCCAGGTGGTGCAAAGTGGTGCAAAGTGGTGCCAGGTGGTGCAAAGTGGTGCAAAGTGGTGCCAGGTGGTGGAAAGTGGTGCAAGGTGGTGCCAGGTGGTGCAAAGTGGTGCAAGGTGGTGCCAGGTGGTGCCAGGTGGTGCCAGGTGGTGCAAGGTGGTGCCAGGTGGTGCAAAGTGGTGCAAAATGGTGCCAGGTGGTGCAAAGTGGTGCAAGGTGGTGCCAGGTGGTGCAAAGTGGTGCCAGGTGGTGCAAGGTGGTGCCAGGTGGTGCAAAGTGGTGCAAGGTGTTGCCAGGTGGTGCAAAGTGGTGCCAAGTGGTGCCAGGTGGTGCAAAGTGGTGCAAAGTGGTGCCAGTGGTGCAAAGTGGTGCCAGGTGGTGCCAGGTGGTGCAAAGTGGTGCAAAGTGGTGCCAGGTGGTGCAAGGTGGTGCCAGGTGGTGCCAGGTAGTGCCAGGTGGTGCCAGGTGGTGCAAGGTGGTGCCAGGTGGTGCAAAGTGGTGCAAAGTGGTGCCAGGTGGTGCAAAGTGGTGCAAGGTGGTGCCAGGTGGTGCAAAGTGGTGCCAGGTGGTGCAAGGTGGTGCCAGGTGGTGCCAGGTAGTGCAAAGTAGTGCAAGGTGGTGCCAGGTGGTGCAAAGTGGTGCCAGGTGGTGCAAAGTGGTGCAAAGTGGTGCCAGGTGGTGCAAGGTGGTGCCAGGTGGTGCCAGGTGGTGACAGGTGGTGCAAGGTAGTGCAAGGTGGTGCCAGGTGGTGCAAGGTGGTGCCAGGTAGTGCCAGATGGTGCCAGGTGGTGCAAAGTGTTGCAAAGTGGTGCCAGGTGGTGCAAAGTAGTGCAAAGTGGTGCCAGGTGGTGCAAAGTGGTGCAAGGTGGTGCCAGGTGGTGCAAAGTGGTGCAAGGTGGTGCCAGGTGGTGCCAGGTGGTGCCAGGTGGTGCAAGGTGGTGCCAGGTGGTGCAAAGTGGTGCAAAGTGGTGCCAGGTGGTGCAAGGTGGTGCCAGGTGGTGCCAGGTGGTGCAAAGTGGTGCCAGGTGGTGCCAGGTGGTGCAAGGTGGTGCCAGGTGGTGCCAGGTGGTGCCAGGTGGTGCAAGGTGGTGCCAGGTGGTGCAAAGTGGTGCAAAGTGGTGCCAGGTGGTGCAAAGTAGTGCAAGGTGGTGCCAGGTGGTGCAAAGTGGTGCAAAGTGGTGCCAGGTGGTGCAAAGTGGTGCAAGGTGGTGCCAGGTGGTGCAAAGTGGTGCCAGGTGGTGCAAGGTGGTGCCAGGTGGTGCAAAGTGGTGCAAGGTGTTGCCAGGTGGTGCAAAGTGGTGCCAAGTGGTGCCAGGTGGTGCAAAGTGGTGCCAGTGGTGCAAAGTGGTGCCAGGTGGTGCCAGGTGGTGCAAAGTGGTGCAAAGTGGTGCCAGGTGGTGCCAGGTGGTGCAAGGTGGTGCCAGGTGGTGCCAGGTGGTGCCAGGTGGTGCCAGGTGGTGCAAGGTGGTGCCAGGTGGTGCAAAGTGGTGCAAAGTGGTGCCAGGTGGTGCAAAGTGGTGCAAGGTAATGCCAGGTGGTGCAAAGTGGTGCAAAGTAGTGCAAGGTGGTGCCAGGTGGTGCAAAGTGGTGCAAAGTGGTGCCAGGTGGTGCAAGGTGGTGCCAGGTAGTGCCAGGTGGTGCCAGGTGGTGCCAGGTGGTGCCAGGTGGTGCAAAGTGGTGCAAAGTGGTGCCAGGTGGCGCAAAGTGGTGCAAGGTGGTGCCAGGTGGTGCAAAGTGGTGCCAGGTGGTGCCAGGTGGTGCAAATTCGTGCAAAGTAGTGCCAGGTGGTGCAAGGTGGTGCCAGGTGGTGCCAGGTGGTGCCAGGTGGAGCAAGGTGGTGCCAGGTGGTGCAAAGTGGTGCAAAGTGGTGCCAGGTGGTGCAAAGTGGTGCAAAGTGGTGCCAGGTGGTGGAAAGTGGTGCAAGGTGGTGCCAGGTGGTGCAAAGTGGTGCAAGGTGGTGCCAGGTGGTGCCAGGTGGTGCCAGGTGGTGCAAGGTGGTGCCAGGTGGTGCAAAGTGGTGCAAAATGGTGCCAGGTGGTGCAAGGTGGTGCCAGGTGGTGCAAGTTGGTGCCAGGTGGTGCAAAGTGGTGCAAAGTGGTGCCAGGTGGTGCAAAGTGGTGCAAGGTGGTGCCAGGTGGTGCAAAGTGGTGCCAGGTGGTGCAAGGTGGTGCCAGGTGGTGCCAGGTGGTGCAAGGTGGTGCCAGGTGGTGCCAGGTGGTGCCAGGTGGTGCCAGGTGGTGCAAAGTAGTGCAAGGTGGTGCCAGGTGGTGCAAAGTGGTGCAAAGTGGTGCCAGGTGGTGCAAAGTGGTGCAAGGTGGTGCCAGGTGGTGCAAAGTGGTGCCAGGTGGTGCAAGGTGGTGCCAGGTGGTGCAAAGTGGTGCAAGGTGTTGCCAGGTGGTGCAAAGTGGTGCCAAGTGGTGCCAGGTGGTGCAAAGTGGTGCAAAGTGGTGCCAGTGGTGCAAAGTGGTGCCAGGTGGTGCCAGGTGGTGCAAAGTGGTGCAAAGTGGTGCCAGGTGGTGCCAGGTGGTGCAAGGTGGTGCCAGGTGGTTCCAGGTGGTGCCAGGTGGTGCCAGGTGGTGCAAGGTGGTGCCAGGTGGTGCAAAGTGGTGCAAAGTGGTGCCAGGTGGTGCAAAGTGGTGCAAGGTAATGCCAGGTGGTGCAAAGTGGTGCAAAGTAGTGCAAGGTGGTGCCAGGTGGTGCAAAGTGGTGCAAAGTGGTGCCAGGTGGTGCAAGGTGGTGCCAGGTAGTGCCAGGTGGTGCCAGGTGGTGCCAGGTGGTGCCAGGTGGTGCAAAGTGGTGCAAAGTGGTGCCAGGTGGCGCAAAGTGGTGCAAGGTGGTGCCAGGTGGTGCAAAGTGGTGCCAGGTGGTGCCAGGTGGTGCAAATTCGTGCAAAGTAGTGCCAGGTGGTGCAAGGTGGTGCCAGGTGGTGCCAGGTGGTGCCAGGTGGAGCAAGGTGGTGCCAGGTGGTGCAAAGTGGTGCAAAGTGGTGCCAGGTGGTGCAAAGTGGTGCAAAGTGGTGCCAGGTGGTGGAAAGTGGTGCAAGGTGGTGCCAGGTGGTGCAAAGTGGTGCAAGGTGGTGCCAGGTGGTGCCAGGTGGTGCCAGGTGGTGCAAGGTGGTGCCAGGTGGTGCAAAGTGGTGCAAAATGGTGCCAGGTGGTGCAAGGTGGTGCCAGGTGGTGCAAGTTGGTGCCAGGTGGTGCAAAGTGGTGCAAAGTGGTGCCAGGTGGTGCAAAGTGGTGCAAGGTGGTGCCAGGTGGTGCAAAGTGGTGCCAGGTGGTGCAAGGTGGTGCCAGGTGGTGCCAGGTGGTGCAAGGTGGTGCCAGGTGGTGCCAGGTGGTGCCAGGTGGTGCCAGGTGGTGCAAAGTAGTGCAAGGTGGTGCCAGGTGGTGCAAAGTGGTGCAAAGTGGTGCCAGGTGGTGCAAAGTGGTGCAAGGTGGTGCCAGGTGGTGCAAAGTGGTGCCAGGTGGTGCAAGGTGGTGCCAGGTGGTGCAAAGTGGTGCAAGGTGTTGCCAGGTGGTGCAAAGTGGTGCCAAGTGGTGCCAGGTGGTGCAAAGTGGTGCAAAGTGGTGCCAGGTGGTGCAAGGTGGTGCCAGGTGGTGCAAGTTGGTGCCAGGTGGTGCAAAGTGGTGCAAAGTGGTGCCAGGTGGTGCAAAGTGGTGCAAGGTGGTGCCAGGTGGTGCAAAGTGGTGCCAGGTGGTGCAAGGTGGTGCCAGGTGGTGCCAGGTGGTGCAAGGTGGTGCCAGGTGGTGCCAGGTGGTGCCAGGTGGTGCCAGGTGGTGCAAAGTAGTGCAAGGTGGTGCCAGGTGGTGCAAAGTGGTGCAAAGTGGTGCCAGGTGGTGCAAAGTGGTGCAAGGTGGTGCCAGGTGGTGCAAAGTGGTGCCAGGTGGTGCAAGGTGGTGCCAGGTGGTGCAAAGTGGTGCAAGGTGTTGCCAGGTGGTGCAAAGTGGTGCCAAGTGGTGCCAGGTGGTGCAAAGTGGTGCAAAGTGGTGCCAGTGGTGCAAAGTGGTGCCAGGTGGTGCCAGGTGGTGCAAAGTGGTGCAAAGTGGTGCCAGGTGGTGCCAGGTGGTGCAAGGTGGTGCCAGGTGGTTCCAGGTGGTGCCAGGTGGTGCCAGGTGGTGCAAGGTGGTGCCAGGTGGTGCAAAGTGGTGCAAAGTGGTGCCAGGTGGTGCAAAGTGGTGCAAGGTAATGCCAGGTGGTGCAAAGTGGTGCAAAGTAGTGCAAGGTGGTGCCAGGTGGTGCAAAGTGGTGCAAAGTGGTGCCAGGTGGTGCAAGGTGGTGCCAGGTAGTGCCAGGTGGTGCCAGGTGGTGCCAGGTGGTGCCAGGTGGTGCAAAGTGGTGCAAAGTGGTGCCAGGTGGCGCAAAGTGGTGCAAGGTGGTGCCAGGTGGTGCAAAGTGGTGCCAGGTGGTGCCAGGTGGTGCAAATTCGTGCAAAGTAGTGCCAGGTGGTGCAAGGTGGTGCCAGGTGGTGCCAGGTGGTGCCAGGTGGAGCAAGGTGGTGCCAGGTGGTGCAAAGTGGTGCAAAGTGGTGCCAGGTGGTGCAAAGTGGTGCAAAGTGGTGCCAGGTGGTGGAAAGTGGTGCAAGGTGGTGCCAGGTGGTGCAAAGTGGTGCAAGGTGGTGCCAGGTGGTGCCAGGTGGTGCCAGGTGGTGCAAGGTGGTGCCAGGTGGTGCAAAGTGGTGCAAAATGGTGCCAGGTGGTGCAAGGTGGTGCCAGGTGGTGCAAGTTGGTGCCAGGTGGTGCAAAGTGGTGCAAAGTGGTGCCAGGTGGTGCAAAGTGGTGCAAGGTGGTGCCAGGTGGTGCAAAGTGGTGCCAGGTGGTGCAAGGTGGTGCCAGGTGGTGCCAGGTGGTGCAAGGTGGTGCCAGGTGGTGCCAGGTGGTGCCAGGTGGTGCCAGGTGGTGCAAAGTAGTGCAAGGTGGTGCCAGGTGGTGCAAAGTGGTGCAAAGTGGTGCCAGGTGGTGCAAAGTGGTGCAAGGTGGTGCCAGGTGGTGCAAAGTGGTGCCAGGTGGTGCAAGGTGGTGCCAGGTGGTGCAAAGTGGTGCAAGGTGTTGCCAGGTGGTGCAAAGTGGTGCCAAGTGGTGCCAGGTGGCGCAAAGTGGTGCAAAGTGGTGCCAGTGGTGCAAAGTGGTGCCAGGTGGTGCCAGGTGGTGCAAAGTGGTGCAAAGTGGTGCCAGGTGGTGCCAGGTGGTGCAAGGTGGTGCCAGGTGGTTCCAGGTGGTGCCAGGTGGTGCCAGGTGGTGCAAGGTGGTGCCAGGTGGTGCAAAGTGGTGCAAAGTGGTGCCAGGTGGTGCAAAGTGGTGCAAGGTAATGCCAGGTGGTGCAAAGTGGTGCAAAGTAGTGCAAGGTGGTGCCAGGTGGTGCAAAGTGGTGCAAAGTGGTGCCAGGTGGTGCAAGGTGGTGCCAGGTGGTGCAAGGTGGTGCCAGGTAGTGCCAGATGGTGCCAGGTGGTGCAAAGTGTTGCAAAGTGGTGCCAGGTGGTGCAAAGTAGTGCAAAGTGGTGCCAGGTGGTGCAAAGTGGTGCAAGGTGGTGCCAGGTGGTGCAAAGTGGTGCAAGGTGGTGCCAGGTGGTGCCAGGTGGTGCCAGGTGGTGCAAGGTGGTGCCAGGTGGTGCAAAGTGGTGCAAAGTGGTGCCAGGTGGTGCAAGGTGGTGCCAGGTGGTGCCAGGTGGTGCAAAGTGGTGCCAGGTGGTGCCAGGTGGTGCAAGGTGGTGCCAGGTGGTGCCAGGTGGTGCCAGGTGGTGCAAGGTGGTGCCAGGTGGTGCAAAGTGGTGCAAAGTGGTGCCAGGTGGTGCAAAGTAGTGCAAGGTGGTGCCAGGTGGTGCAAAGTGGTGCAAAGTGGTGCCAGGTGGTGCAAAGTGGTGCAAGGTGGTGCCAGGTGGTGCAAAGTGGTGCCAGGTGGTGCAAGGTGGTGCCAGGTGGTGCAAAGTGGTGCAAGGTGTTGCCAGGTGGTGCAAAGTGGTGCCAAGTGGTGCCAGGTGGTGCAAAGTGGTGCAAAGTGGTGCCAGTGGTGCAAAGTGGTGCCAGGTGGTGCCAGGTGGTGCAAAGTGGTGCAAAGTGGTGCCAGGTGGTGCCAGGTGGTGCAAGGTGGTGCCAGGTGGTGCCAGGTGGTGCCAGGTGGTGCAAGGTGGTGCCAGGTGGTGCAAAGTGGTGCAAAGTGGTGCCAGGTGGTGCAAAGTGGTGCAAGGTAATGCCAGGTGGTGCAAAGTGGTGCAAAGTAGTGCAAGGTGGTGCCAGGTGGTGCAAAGTGGTGCAAAGTGGTGCCAGGTGGTGCAAGGTGGTGCCAGGTAGTGCCAGGTGGTGCCAGGTGGTGCCAGGTGGTGCCAGGTGGTGCAAAGTGGTGCAAAGTGGTGCCAGGTGGCGCAAAGTGGTGCAAGGTGGTGCCAGGTGGTGCAAAGTGGTGCCAGGTGGTGCCAGGTGGTGCAAATTCGTGCAAAGTAGTGCCAGGTGGTGCAAGGTGGTGCCAGGTGGTGCCAGGTGGTGCAAAGTGTTGCAAAGTGGTGCCAGGTGGTGCAAAGTAGTGCAAAGTGGTGCCAGGTGGTGCAAAGTGGTGCAAGGTGGTGCCAGGTGGTGCAAAGTGGTGCAAGGTGGTGCCAGGTGGTGCCAGGTGGTGCCAGGTGGTGCAAGGTGGTGCCAGGTGGTGCAAAGTGGTGCAAAGTGGTGCCAGGTGGTGCAAGGTGGTGCCAGGTGGTGCCAGGTGGTGCAAAGTGGTGCCAGGTGGTGCCAGGTGGTGCAAGGTGGTGCCAGGTGGTGCCAGGTGGTGCCAGGTGGTGCAAGGTGGTGCCAGGTGGTGCAAAGTGGTGCAAAGTGGTGCCAGGTGGTGCAAAGTAGTGCAAGGTGGTGCCAGGTGGTGCAAAGTGGTGCAAAGTGGTGCCAGGTGGTGCAAAGTGGTGCAAGGTGGTGCCAGGTGGTGCAAAGTGGTGCCAGGTGGTGCAAGGTGGTGCCAGGTGGTGCAAAGTGGTGCAAGGTGTTGCCAGGTGGTGCAAAGTGGTGCCAAGTGGTGCCAGGTGGTGCAAAGTGGTGCAAAGTGGTGCCAGTGGTGCAAAGTGGTGCCAGGTGGTGCCAGGTGGTGCAAAGTGGTGCAAAGTGGTGCCAGGTGGTGCCAGGTGGTGCAAGGTGGTGCCAGGTGGTGCCAGGTGGTGCCAGGTGGTGCCAGGTGGTGCAAGGTGGTGCCAGGTGGTGCAAAGTGGTGCAAAGTGGTGCCAGGTGGTGCAAAGTGGTGCAAGGTAATGCCAGGTGGTGCAAAGTGGTGCAAAGTAGTGCAAGGTGGTGCCAGGTGGTGCAAAGTGGTGCAAAGTGGTGCCAGGTGGTGCAAGGTGGTGCCAGGTAGTGCCAGGTGGTGCCAGGTGGTGCCAGGTGGTGCCAGGTGGTGCAAAGTGGTGCAAAGTGGTGCCAGGTGGCGCAAAGTGGTGCAAGGTGGTGCCAGGTGGTGCAAAGTGGTGCCAGGTGGTGCCAGGTGGTGCAAATTCGTGCAAAGTAGTGCCAGGTGGTGCAAGGTGGTGCCAGGTGGTGCCAGGTGGTGCCAGGTGGAGCAAGGTGGTGCCAGGTGGTGCAAAGTGGTGCAAAGTGGTGCCAGGTGGTGCAAAGTGGTGCAAAGTGGTGCCAGGTGGTGGAAAGTGGTGCAAGGTGGTGCCAGGTGGTGCAAAGTGGTGCAAGGTGGTGCCAGGTGGTGCCAGGTGGTGCCAGGTGGTGCAAGGTGGTGCCAGGTGGTGCAAAGTGGTGCAAAATGGTGCCAGGTGGTGCAAAGTGGTGCAAGGTGGTGCCAGGTGGTGCAAAGTGGTGCCAGGTGGTGCAAGGTGGTGCCAGGTGGTGCAAAGTGGTGCAAGGTGTTGCCAGGTGGTGCAAAGTGGTGCCAAGTGGTGCCAGGTGGTGCAAAGTGGTGCAAAGTGGTGCCAGTGGTGCAAAGTGGTGCCAGGTGGTGCCAGGTGGTGCAAAGTGGTGCAAAGTGGTGCCAGGTGGTGCCAGGTGGTGCAAGGTGGTGCCAGGTGGTGCCAGGTGGTGCCAGGTGGTGCCAGGTGGTGCAAGGTGGTGCCAGGTGGTGCAAAGTGGTGCAAAGTGGTGCCAGGTGGTGCAAAGTGGTGCAAGGTAATGCCAGGTGGTGCAAAGTGGTGCAAAGTAGTGCAAGGTGGTGCCAGGTGGTGCAAAGTGGTGCAAAGTGGTGCCAGGTGGTGCAAGGTGGTGCCAGGTAGTGCCAGGTGGTGCCAGGTGGTGCCAGGTGGTGCCAGGTGGTGCAAAGTGGTGCAAAGTGGTGCCAGGTGGCGCAAAGTGGTGCAAGGTGGTGCCAGGTGGTGCAAAGTGGTGCCAGGTGGTGCCAGGTGGTGCAAATTCGTGCAAAGTAGTGCCAGGTGGTGCAAGGTGGTGCCAGGTGGTGCCAGGTGGTGCCAGGTGGAGCAAGGTGGTGCCAGGTGGTGCAAAGTGGTGCAAAGTGGTGCCAGGTGGTGCAAAGTGGTGCAAAGTGGTGCCAGGTGGTGGAAAGTGGTGCAAGGTGGTGCCAGGTGGTGCAAAGTGGTGCAAGGTGGTGCCAGGTGGTGCCAGGTGGTGCCAGGTGGTGCAAGGTGGTGCCAGGTGGTGCAAAGTGGTGCAAAATGGTGCCAGGTGGTGCAAAGTGGTGCAAGGTGGTGCCAGGTGGTGCAAAGTGGTGCCAGGTGGTGCAAGGTGGTGCCAGGTGGTGCAAAGTGGTGCAAGGTGTTGCCAGGTGGTGCAAAGTGGTGCCAAGTGGTGCCAGGTGGTGCAAAGTGGTGCAAAGTGGTGCCAGTGGTGCAAAGTGGTGCCAGGTGGTGCCAGGTGGTGCAAAGTGGTGCAAAGTGGTGCCAGGTGGTGCAAGGTGGTGCCAGGTGGTGCCAGGTAGTGCCAGGTGGTGCCAGGTGGTGCAAGGTGGTGCCAGGTGGTGCAAAGTGGTGCAAAGTGGTGCCAGGTGGTGCAAAGTGGTGCAAGGTGGTGCCAGGTGGTGCAAAGTGGTGCCAGGTGGTGCAAGGTGGTGCCAGGTGGTGCCAGGTAGTGCAAAGTAGTGCAAGGTGGTGCCAGGTGGTGCAAAGTGGTGCCAGGTGGTGCAAAGTGGTGCAAAGTGGTGCCAGGTGGTGCAAGGTGGTGCCAGGTGGTGCCAGGTGGTGACAGGTGGTGCAAGGTAGTGCAAGGTGGTGCCAGGTGGTGCAAGGTGGTGCCAGGTAGTGCCAGATGGTGCCAGGTGGTGCAAAGTGTTGCAAAGTGGTGCCAGGTGGTGCAAAGTAGTGCAAAGTGGTGCCAGGTGGTGCAAAGTGGTGCAAGGTGGTGCCAGGTGGTGCAAAGTGGTGCAAGGTGGTGCCAGGTGGTGCCAGGTGGTGCCAGGTGGTGCAAGGTGGTGCCAGGTGGTGCAAAGTGGTGCAAAGTGGTGCCAGGTGGTGCAAGGTGGTGCCAGGTGGTGCCAGGTGGTGCAAAGTGGTGCCAGGTGGTGCCAGGTGGTGCAAGGTGGTGCCAGGTGGTGCCAGGTGGTGCCAGGTGGTGCAAGGTGGTGCCAGGTGGTGCAAAGTGGTGCAAAGTGGTGCCAGGTGGTGCAAAGTAGTGCAAGGTGGTGCCAGGTGGTGCAAAGTGGTGCAAAGTGGTGCCAGGTGGTGCAAAGTGGTGCAAGGTGGTGCCAGGTGGTGCAAAGTGGTGCCAGGTGGTGCAAGGTGGTGCCAGGTGGTGCAAAGTGGTGCAAGGTGTTGCCAGGTGGTGCAAAGTGGTGCCAAGTGGTGCCAGGTGGTGCAAAGTGGTGCCAGTGGTGCAAAGTGGTGCCAGGTGGTGCCAGGTGGTGCAAAGTGGTGCAAAGTGGTGCCAGGTGGTGCCAGGTGGTGCAAGGTGGTGCCAGGTGGTGCCAGGTGGTGCCAGGTGGTGCCAGGTGGTGCAAGGTGGTGCCAGGTGGTGCAAAGTGGTGCAAAGTGGTGCCAGGTGGTGCAAAGTGGTGCAAGGTAATGCCAGGTGGTGCAAAGTGGTGCAAAGTAGTGCAAGGTGGTGCCAGGTGGTGCAAAGTGGTGCAAAGTGGTGCCAGGTGGTGCAAGGTGGTGCCAGGTAGTGCCAGGTGGTGCCAGGTGGTGCCAGGTGGTGCCAGGTGGTGCAAAGTGGTGCAAAGTGGTGCCAGGTGGCGCAAAGTGGTGCAAGGTGGTGCCAGGTGGTGCAAAGTGGTGCCAGGTGGTGCCAGGTGGTGCAAATTCGTGCAAAGTAGTGCCAGGTGGTGCAAGGTGGTGCCAGGTGGTGCCAGGTGGTGCCAGGTGGAGCAAGGTGGTGCCAGGTGGTGCAAAGTGGTGCAAAGTGGTGCCAGGTGGTGCAAAGTGGTGCAAAGTGGTGCCAGGTGGTGGAAAGTGGTGCAAGGTGGTGCCAGGTGGTGCAAAGTGGTGCAAGGTGGTGCCAGGTGGTGCCAGGTGGTGCCAGGTGGTGCAAGGTGGTGCCAGGTGGTGCAAAGTGGTGCAAAATGGTGCCAGGTGGTGCAAGGTGGTGCCAGGTGGTGCAAGTTGGTGCCAGGTGGTGCAAAGTGGTGCAAAGTGGTGCCAGGTGGTGCAAAGTGGTGCAAGGTGGTGCCAGGTGGTGCAAAGTGGTGCCAGGTGGTGCAAGGTGGTGCCAGGTGGTGCCAGGTGGTGCAAGGTGGTGCCAGGTGGTGCCAGGTGGTGCCAGGTGGTGCCAGGTGGTGCAAAGTAGTGCAAGGTGGTGCCAGGTGGTGCAAAGTGGTGCAAAGTGGTGCCAGGTGGTGCAAAGTGGTGCAAGGTGGTGCCAGGTGGTGCAAAGTGGTGCCAGGTGGTGCAAGGTGGTGCCAGGTGGTGCAAAGTGGTGCAAGGTGTTGCCAGGTGGTGCAAAGTGGTGCCAAGTGGTGCCAGGTGGTGCAAAGTGGTGCAAAATGGTGCCAGGTGGTGCAAGGTGGTGCCAGGTGGTGCAAGTTGGTGCCAGGTGGTGCAAAGTGGTGCAAAGTGGTGCCAGGTGGTGCAAAGTGGTGCAAGGTGGTGCCAGGTGGTGCAAAGTGGTGCCAGGTGGTGCAAGGTGGTGCCAGGTGGTGCCAGGTGGTGCAAGGTGGTGCCAGGTGGTGCCAGGTGGTGCCAGGTGGTGCCAGGTGGTGCAAAGTAGTGCAAGGTGGTGCCAGGTGGTGCAAAGTGGTGCAAAGTGGTGCCAGGTGGTGCAAAGTGGTGCAAGGTGGTGCCAGGTGGTGCAAAGTGGTGCCAGGTGGTGCAAGGTGGTGCCAGGTGGTGCAAAGTGGTGCAAGGTGTTGCCAGGTGGTGCAAAGTGGTGCCAAGTGGTGCCAGGTGGTGCAAAGTGGTGCAAAGTGGTGCCAGTGGTGCAAAGTGGTGCCAGGTGGTGCCAGGTGGTGCAAAGTGGTGCAAAGTGGTGCCAGGTGGTGCCAGGTGGTGCAAGGTGGTGCCAGGTGGTTCCAGGTGGTGCCAGGTGGTGCCAGGTGGTGCAAGGTGGTGCCAGGTGGTGCAAAGTGGTGCAAAGTGGTGCCAGGTGGTGCAAAGTGGTGCAAGGTAATGCCAGGTGGTGCAAAGTGGTGCAAAGTAGTGCAAGGTGGTGCCAGGTGGTGCAAAGTGGTGCAAAGTGGTGCCAGGTGGTGCAAGGTGGTGCCAGGTAGTGCCAGGTGGTGCCAGGTGGTGCCAGGTGGTGCCAGGTGGTGCAAAGTGGTGCAAAGTGGTGCCAGGTGGCGCAAAGTGGTGCAAGGTGGTGCCAGGTGGTGCAAAGTGGTGCCAGGTGGTGCCAGGTGGTGCAAATTCGTGCAAAGTAGTGCCAGGTGGTGCAAGGTGGTGCCAGGTGGTGCCAGGTGGTGCCAGGTGGAGCAAGGTGGTGCCAGGTGGTGCAAAGTGGTGCAAAGTGGTGCCAGGTGGTGCAAAGTGGTGCAAAGTGGTGCCAGGTGGTGGAAAGTGGTGCAAGGTGGTGCCAGGTGGTGCAAAGTGGTGCAAGGTGGTGCCAGGTGGTGCCAGGTGGTGCCAGGTGGTGCAAGGTGGTGCCAGGTGGTGCAAAGTGGTGCAAAATGGTGCCAGGTGGTGCAAGGTGGTGCCAGGTGGTGCAAGTTGGTGCCAGGTGGTGCAAAGTGGTGCAAAGTGGTGCCAGGTGGTGCAAAGTGGTGCAAGGTGGTGCCAGGTGGTGCAAAGTGGTGCCAGGTGGTGCAAGGTGGTGCCAGGTGGTGCCAGGTGGTGCAAGGTGGTGCCAGGTGGTGCCAGGTGGTGCCAGGTGGTGCCAGGTGGTGCAAAGTAGTGCAAGGTGGTGCCAGGTGGTGCAAAGTGGTGCAAAGTGGTGCCAGGTGGTGCAAAGTGGTGCAAGGTGGTGCCAGGTGGTGCAAAGTGGTGCCAGGTGGTGCAAGGTGGTGCCAGGTGGTGCAAAGTGGTGCAAGGTGTTGCCAGGTGGTGCAAAGTGGTGCCAAGTGGTGCCAGGTGGCGCAAAGTGGTGCAAAGTGGTGCCAGTGGTGCAAAGTGGTGCCAGGTGGTGCCAGGTGGTGCAAAGTGGTGCAAAGTGGTGCCAGGTGGTGCCAGGTGGTGCAAGGTGGTGCCAGGTGGTTCCAGGTGGTGCCAGGTGGTGCCAGGTGGTGCAAGGTGGTGCCAGGTGGTGCAAAGTGGTGCAAAGTGGTGCCAGGTGGTGCAAAGTGGTGCAAGGTAATGCCAGGTGGTGCAAAGTGGTGCAAAGTAGTGCAAGGTGGTGCCAGGTGGTGCAAAGTGGTGCAAAGTGGTGCCAGGTGGTGCAAGGTGGTGCCAGGTAGTGCCAGGTGGTGCGCGGTGGTGCCAGGTGGTGCCAGGTGGTGCCAGGTGGTGCAAAGTGGTGCAAAGTGGTGCCAGGTGGCGCAAAGTGGTGCAAGGTGGTGCCAGGTGGTGCAAAGTGGTGCCAGGTGGTGCCAGGTGGTGCAAATTGGTGCAAAGTAGTGCCAGGTGGTGCAAGGTGGTGCCAGGTGGTGCCAGGTGGTGCCAGGTGGAGCAAGGTGGTGCCAGGTGGTGCAAAGTGGTGCAAAGTGGTGCCAGGTGGTGCAAAGTGGTGCAAAGTGGTGCCAGGTGGTGCAAAGTGGTGCAAGGTGGTGCCAGGTGGTGCAAAGTGGTGCAAGGTGGTGCCAGGTGGTGCCAGGTGGTGCCAGGTGGTGCAAGGTGGTGCCAGGTGGTGCAAAGTGGTGCAAAATGGTGCCAGGTGGTGCAAGGTGGTGCCAGGTGGTGCAAGTTGGTGCCAGGTGGTGCAAAGTGGTGCAAAGTGGTGCCAGGTGGTGCAAAGTGGTGCAAGGTGGTGCCAGGTGGTGCAAAGTGGTGCCAGGTGGTGCAACGTGGTGCCAGGTGGTGCCAGGTGGTGCAAAGTGGTGCAAAGTGGTGCCAGGTGGTGCAAAGTGGTGCAAGGTGGTGCCAGGTGGTGCAAAGTGGTGCAAGGTGGTGCAAGGTGGTGCCAGGTAGTGCAAAGTGATGCAAAGTGGTGCCAGGTGAACAAAGTAGTGCAAGGTGGTGCCAGGTGGTGCAAAGTGGTGCAAGGTGGTGCCAGGTGGTGCCAGGTGGTGCCAGGTGGTGCCAGGTGGTGCCAGGTGGTGCAAGGTGGTGCCAGGTGGTGCCAGGTGGTGCAAGGTGGTGCCAGGTGGTGCAAAGTGGTGCAAAGTGGTGCCAGGTGGTGCAAAGTGGTGCCAGGTGGTGCCAGGTGGTGCAAGGTGGTGCCAGGTGGTGCAAAGTGGTGCAAAGTGGTGCAAGGTGGTGCCAGGTGGTGCCAGGTGGTGCAAGGTGGTGCCAGGTGTTGCAAAGTGGTGCAAAGTGGTGCAAGGTGGTGCCAGGTGGTGCAAAGTGGTGCAAAGTGGTGCCAGGTGGTGCAAGGTGGTGCCAGGTGGTGCCAGGTGGTGCCAGGTGGTGCCAGGTGGTGCAAAGTGGTGCAAATTGGTGCCAGGTGGTGCAAAGTGGTGCAAGGTGGTGCCAGGTGGTGCCAGGTGGTGCCAGGTGGTGCAAGGTGGTGCAAATTGGTGCAAAGTGGTGCCAGGTGGTGCAAGGTGGTGCCAGGTGGTGCCAGGTGGTGCAAAGTGGTGCAAAGTGGTGCCAGGTGAACAAAGTGGTGCAAGGTGGTGCCAGGTGGTGCAAAGTGGTGCAAAGTGGTGCCAGGTGGTGCCAGGTGGTGCAAGGTGGTGCCAGGTGGTGCAAGGTAGTGCCAGGTGGTGCCAGGTGGTGCAAAGTAGTGCAAGGTGGTGCCAGGTGGTGCAAAGTGGTGCCAAGTGGTGCCAGGTGGTGCAAAGTGGTGCAAAGTGGTGCCAGGTGGTGCAAGGTGGTGCCAGGTGGTGCCAGGTGGTGACAGGTGGTGCAAGGTGGTGCCAGGTGGTGCAAAGTGGTGCAAAGTGGTGCCAGGTAGTGCAAAGTGGTGCAAGGGTGTGCCTGGTGGTGCAAAGTGGTGCAAAGTGGTGCCAGGTGGTGCAAGGTGGTGCCAGGTGGTGCCAGGTGGTGCCAGGTGGTGCAAGGTGGTGCTAGGTGGTGCAAAGTGGTGCAAGGTGGTGCCTGGTGGTGCAAAGTGGTGCAAAGTGGTGCCAGGTGGTGCAAGGTGGTGCCAGGTGGTGCCAGGTGGTGCCAGGTGGTGCAAGGTGGTGCCAGGTGGTGCAAAGTGGTGCAAAGTGGTGCCAGGTGGTGCAAAGTGGTACAAGGTGGTGCCATGTGGTGCAAAGTGGTGCAAAGTAGTGCAAGGTGGTGCCAGGTGGTGCAAAGTGGTGCAAAGTGGTGCCAGGTGGTGCAAGGTGGTGCCAGGTGGTGCCAGGTGGTGCCAGGTAGTGCCAGGTGGTGCCAGGTGGTGCAAAGTGGTGCAAAGTGGTGCCAGGTGGTGCAAAGTGGTGCAAGGTGGTGCCAGGTGGTGCAAGTGGTGCCAGGTGGTGCCAGGTGGTGCAAATTGGTGCAAAGTAGTGCCAGGTGGTGCAAGGTGGTGCCAGGTGGTGCCAGGTGGTGCCAGGTGGTGCAAGGTGGTGCCAGGTGGTGCAAAGTGGTGCAAAGTGGTGCCAGGTGGTGCAAAGTGGTGCAAAGTGGTGCCAGGTGGTGCAAAGTGGTGCAAGGTGGTGCCAGGTGGTGCAAGGTGGTGCCAGGTGGTGCCAGGTGGTGCCAGGTGGAGCAAGGTGGTGCCAGGTGGTGCAAAGTGGTGCAAAGTGGTGCCAGGTAGTGCAAAGTGGTGCAAAGTGGTGCCAGGTGGTGCAAAGTGGTGCAAGGTGGTGCCAGGTGGTGCAAAATGGTGCAAGGTGGTGCCAGGTGGTGCCAGTTGGTGCCAGGTGGTGCAAGGTGGTGCCAGGTGGTGCAAAGTGGTGCAAAATGGTGCCAGGTGGTGCAAGGTGGTGCCAGGTGGTGCAAGGTGGTGCCAGGTGGTGCAAAGTGGTGCAAAGTGGTGCCAGGTGGTGCAAAGTGGTGCAAGGTGGTGCCAGGTGGTGCAAAGTGGTGCCAGGTGGTGCAAGATGGTGCCAGGTGGTGCCAGGTGGTGCAAAGTGGTGCAAGGTGGTGCCAGGTAGTGCAAAGTGATGCAAAAAGGTGCCAGGTGGTGCAAGGTGGTGCCAGGTGGTGCAAAGTGGTGCAAAGTGGTGCAAGGTGGTGCCAGGTGGTGCCAGGTGGTGCAAGGTGGTGCCAGGTGGTGCAAAGTGGTGCAAAGTGGTGCAAGGTGGTGCCAGGTGGTGCAAAGTGGTGCAAAGTGGTGCCAGGTGGTGCAAGGTGGTGCCAGGTGGTGCCAGGTGGTGCCAGGTGGTGCCAGGTGGTGCAAAGTGGTGCAAAGTGGTGCCAGGTGGTGCAAAGTGGTGCAAGGTGGTGCCAGGTGGTGCCAGGTGGTGCCAGGTGGTGCAAGGTGGTGCCAGGTGGTGCCAGGTGGTGCCAGGTGGTGCAAAGTGGTGCAAAGTGGTGCCAGGTGAACAAAGTGGTGCAAGGTGGTGCCAGGTGGTGCAAAGTGGTGCAAAGTGGTGCCAGGTGGTGCCAGGTGGTGCAAGGTGGTGCCAGGTGGTGCAAGGTAGTGCCAGGTGGTGCCAGGTGGTGCAAAGTAGTGCAAGGTGGTGCCAGGTGGTGCAAAGTGGTGCCAAGTGGTGCTAGGTGGTGCAAAGTGGTGCAAAGTGGTGCCAGGTGGTGTAAGGTGGTGCCAGGTGGTGCCAGGTGGTGACAGGTGGTGCAAGGTGGTGCCAGGTGGTGCAAAGTGGTGCAAAGTGGTGCCAGGTGGTGCAAAGTGGTGCAAGGGTGTGCCTGGTGGTGCAAAGTGGTGCAAAGTGGTGCCAGGTGGTGCAAGGTGGTGCCAGGTGGAGCCAGGTGGTGCCAGGTGGTGCAAAGTGGTGCAAAGTGGTGCAAAGTGGTGCCAGGTGGTGCAAAGTGGTGCAAGGTGGTGCCAGGTGGTGCAAGGTGGTGCCAGGTGGTGCCAGGTGGTGCCAGGTGGAGCAAGGTGGTGCCAGGTGGTGCAAAGTGGTGCAAAGTGGTGCCAGGTAGTGCAAAGTGGTGCAAAGTGGTGCCAGGTGGTGCAAAGTGGTGCAAGGTGGTGCCAGGTGGTGCAAAATGGTGCAAGGTGGTGCCAGGTGGTGCCAGGTGGTGCAAGGTGGTGCCAGGTGGTGCAAAGTGGTGCAAAATGGTGCCAGGTGGTGCAAGGTGGTGCCAGGTGGTGCAAGGTGGTGCCAGGTGGTGCAAAGTGGTGCAAAGTGGTGCCAGGTGGTGCAAAGTGGTGCAAGGTGGTGCCAGGTGGTGCAAAGTGGTGCCAGGTGGTGCAAGGTGGTGCCAGGTGGTGCCAGGTGGTGCAAAGTGGTGCAAGGTGGTGCCAGGTAGTGCAAAGGGATGCAAAGTGGTGCCAGGTGGTGCAAGGTGGTGCCAGGTGGTGCCAGGTGGTGCCAGGTGGTGCAAAGTGGTGCAAAGTGGTGCCAGGTGAACAAAGTGGTGCAAGGTGGTGCCAGGTGGTGCAAAGTGGTGCAAAGTGGTGCCAGGTGGTGCCAGGTGGTGCAAGGTGGTGCCAGGTGGTGCAAGGTAGTGCCAGGTGGTGCCAGGTGGTGCAAAGTAGTGCAAGGTGGTGCCAGGTGGTGCAAAGTGGTGCCAAGTGGTGCTAGGTGGTGCAAAGTGGTGCAAAGTGGTGCCAGGTGGTGTAAGGTGGTGCCAGGTGGTGCCAGGTGGTGACAGGTGGTGCAAGGTGGTGCCAGGTGGTGCAAAGTGGTGCAAAGTGGTGCCAGGTGGTGCAAAGTGGTGCAAGGGTGTGCCTGTTGTGCAAAGTGGTGCAAAGTGGTGCCAGGTGGTGCAAGGTGGTGCCAGGTGGAGCCAGGTGGTGCCAGGTGGTGCAAAGTGGTGCAAAGTGGTGCAAAGTGGTGCCAGGTGGTGCAAAGTGGTGCAAGGTGGTGCCAGGTGGTGCAAGGTGGTGCCAGGTGGTGCCAGGTGGTGCCAGGTGGAGCAAGGTGGTGCCAGGTGGTGCAAAGTGGTGCAAAGTGGTGCCAGGTAGTGCAAAGTGGTGCAAAGTGGTGCCAGGTGGTGCAAAGTGGTGCAAGGTGGTGCCAGGTGGTGCAAAATGGTGCAAGGTGGTGCCAGGTGGTGCCAGGTGGTGCAAGGTGGTGCCAGGTGGTGCAAAGTGGTGCAAAATGGTGCCAGGTGGTGCAAAGTGGTGCAAGGTGGTGCCAGGTGGTGCAAAGTGGTGCCAGGTGGTGCAAGGTGGTGCCAGGTGGTGCCAGGTGGTGCAAAGTGGTGCAAGGTGGTGCCAGGTAGTGCAAAGGGATGCAAAGTGGTGCCAGGTGGTGCAAGGTGGTGCCAGGTGGTGCCAGGTGGTGCCAGGTGGTGCAAAGTGGTGCAAAGTGTGCCAGGTGAACAAAGTGGTGCAAGGTGGTGCCAGGTGGTGCAAAGTGGTGCAAAGTGGTGCCAGGTGGTGCCAGGTGGTGCAAGGTGGTGCCAGGTGGTGCAAAGTGGTGCAAAGTGGTGCCAGGTGGTGCAAAGTGGTGCAAGGTGGTGCCAGGTGGTGCAAAGTGGTGCCAGGTGGTGCAAGGTGGTGCCAGGTGGTGCCAGGTGGTGCAAAGTGGTGCAAGGTGGTGCCAGGTAGTGCAAAGGGATGCAAAGTGGTGCCAGGTGGTGCAAGGTGGTGCCAGGTGGTGCCAGGTGGTGCCAGGTGGTGCAAAGTGGTGCAAAGTGGTGCCAGGTGAACAAAGTGGTGCAAGGTGGTGCCAGGTGGTGCAAAGTGGTGCAAAGTGGTGCCAGGTGGTGCCAGGTGGTGCAAGGTGGTGCCAGGTGGTGCAAGGTAGTGCCAGGTGGTGCCAGGTGGTGCAAAGTAGTGCAAGGTGGTGCCAGGTGGTGCAAAGTGGTGCCAAGTGGTGCTAGGTGGTGCAAAGTGGTGCAAAGTGGTGCCAGGTGGTGTAAGGTGGTGCCAGGTGGTGCCAGGTGGTGACAGGTGGTGCAAGGTGGTGCCAGGTGGTGCAAAGTGGTGCAAAGTGGTGCCAGGTGGTGCAAAGTGGTGCAAGGGTGTGCCTGTTGTGCAAAGTGGTGCAAAGTGGTGCCAGGTGGTGCAAGGTGGTGCCAGGTGGAGCCAGGTGGTGCCAGGTGGTGCAAAGTGGTGCAAAGTGGTGCAAAGTGGTGCCAGGTGGTGCAAAGTGGTGCAAGGTGGTGCCAGGTGGTGCAAGGTGGTGCCAGGTGGTGCCAGGTGGTGCCAGGTGGAGCAAGGTGGTGCCAGGTGGTGCAAAGTGGTGCAAAGTGGTGCCAGGTAGTGCAAAGTGGTGCAAAGTGGTGCCAGGTGGTGCAAAGTGGTGCAAGGTGGTGCCAGGTGGTGCAAAATGGTGCAAGGTGGTGCCAGGTGGTGCCAGGTGGTGCAAGGTGGTGCCAGGTGGTGCAAAGTGGTGCAAAATGGTGCCAGGTGGTGCAAAGTGGTGCAAGGTGGTGCCAGGTGGTGCAAAGTGGTGCCAGGTGGTGCAAGGTGGTGCCAGGTGGTGCCAGGTGGTGCAAAGTGGTGCAAGGTGGTGCCAGGTAGTGCAAAGGGATGCAAAGTGGTGCCAGGTGGTGCAAGGTGGTGCCAGGTGGTGCCAGGTGGTGCCAGGTGGTGCAAAGTGGTGCAAAGTGGTGCCAGGTGAACAAAGTGGTGCAAGGTGGTGCCAGGTGGTGCAAAGTGGTGCAAAGTGGTGCCAGGTGGTGCCAGGTGGTGCAAGGTGGTGCCAGGTGGTGCAAGGTAGTGCCAGGTGGTGCCAGGTGGTGCAAAGTAGTGCAAGGTGGTGCCAGGTGGTGCAAAGTGGTGCCAAGTGGTGCTAGGTGGTGCAAAGTGGTGCAAAGTGGTGCCAGGTGGTGTAAGGTGGTGCCAGGTGGTGCCAGGTGGTGACAGGTGGTGCAAGGTGGTGCCAGGTGGTGCAAAGTGGTGCAAAGTGGTGCCAGGTGGTGCAAAGTGGTTCAAGGGTGTGCCTGTTGTGCAAAGTGGTGCAAAGTGGTGCCAGGTGGTGCAAGGTGGTGCCAGGTGGAGCCAGGTGGTGCCAGGTGGTGCAAAGTGGTGCAAAGTGGTGCAAAGTGGTGCCAGGTGGTGCAAAGTGGTGCAAGGTGGTGCCAGGTGGTGCAAGGTGGTGCCAGGTGGTGCCAGGTGGTGCCAGGTGGAGCAAGGTGGTGCCAGGTGGTGCAAAGTGGTGCAAAGTGGTGCCAGGTAGTGCAAAGTGGTGCAAAGTGGTGCCAGGTGGTGCAAAGTGGTGCAAGGTGGTGCCAGGTGGTGCAAAATGGTGCAAGGTGGTGCCAGGTGGTGCCAGGTGGTGCAAGGTGGTGCCAGGTGGTGCAAAGTGGTGCAAAATGGTGCCAGGTGGTGCAAGGTGGTGCCAGGTGGTGCAAGGTGGTGCCAGGTGGTGCAAAGTGGTGCAAAGTGGTGCCAGGTGGTGCAAAGTGGTGCAAGGTGGTGCCAGGTGGTGCAAAGTGGTGCCAGGTGGTGCAAGGTGGTGCCAGGTGGTGCCAGGTGGTGCAAAGTGGTGCAAGGTGGTGCCTGGTAGTGCAAAGTGATGCAAAGTGGTGCCAGGTGGTGCAAGGTGGTGCCAGGTGGTGCAAAGTGGTGCAAAGTGGTGCAAGGTGGTGCCAGGTGGTGCCAGGTGGTGCAAGGTGGTGCCAGGTGGTGCAAAGTGGTGCAAAGTGGTGCAAGGTGGTGCCAGGTGGTGCAAAGTGGTGCAAAGTGGTGCCAGGTGGTGCAAGGTGGTGCCAGGTGGTGCCAGGTGGTGCCAGGTGGTGCCAGGTGGTGCCAGGTGGTGCAAAGTGGTGCAAAGTGGTGCCAGGTGGTGCAAAGTGGTGCAAGGTGGTGCCAGGTGGTGCCAGGTAATGCCAGGTGGTGCAAGGTGGTGCCAGGTGGTGCCAGGTGGTGCCAGGTGGTGCAAAGTGGTGCAAAGTGGTGCCAGGTGAACAAAGTGGTGCAAGGTGGTGCCAGGTGGTGCAAAGTAGTGCGAAGTGGTGCCAGCTGGTGCCAGGTGGTGCAAGGTGGTGCCAGGTGGTGCAAGGTAGTGCCAGGTGGTGCCAGGTGGTGCAAAGTAGTGCAAGGTGGTGCCAGGTGGTGCAAAGTGGTGCCAAGTGGTGCCAGGTGGTGCAAAGTGGTGCAAAGTGGTGCCAGGTGGTGCAAGGTGGTGCCAGGTGGTGCCAGGTGGTGACAGGTGGTGCAAGGTGGTGCCAGGTGGTGCAAAGTGGTGCAAAGTGGTGCCAGGTGGTGCAAAGTGGTGCAAGGGTGTGCCTGGTGGTGCAAAGTGGTGCAAAGTGGTGCCAGGTGGTGCAAGGTGGTGCCAGGTGGTGCCAGGTGGTGCCAGGTGGTGCAAAGTGGTGCAAAGTGGTGCCAGGTGGTGCAAAGTGGTGCAAAGTGGTGCCAGGTGGTGCAAGGTGGTGCCAGGTGGTGCCAGGTGGTGACAGGTGGTGCAAGGTGGTGCCAGGTGGTGCAAAGTGGTGCAAAGTGGTGCCAGGTGGTGCAAAGTGGTGCAAGGGTGTGCCTGGTGGTGCAAAGTGGTGCAAAGTGGTGCCAGGTGGTGCAAGGTGGTGCCAGGTGGTGCCAGGTGGTGCCAGGTGGTGCAAAGTGGTGCAAAGTGGTGCCAGGTGAACAAAGTGGTGCAAGGTGGTGCCAGGTGGTGCAAAGTGGTGCAAAGTGGTGCCAGGTGGTGCCAGGTGGTGCAAGGTGGTGCCAGGTGGTGCAAGGTAGTGCCAGGTGGTGCCAGGTGGTGCAAAGTAGTGCAAGGTGGTGCCAGGTGGTGCAAAGTGGTGCCAAGTGGTGCCAGGTGGTGCCAGGTGGTGCCAGGTGGTGACAGGTGGTGCAAGGTGGTGCCAGGTGGTGCAAAGTGGTGCAAAGTGGTGCCAGGTGGTGCAAAGTGGTGCAAGGGTGTGCCTGGTGGTGCAAAGTGGTGCAAAGTGGTGCCAGGTGGTGCAAGGTGGTGCCAGGTGGTGCCAGGTGGTGCCAGGTGGTGCAAAGTGGTGCAAAGTGGTGCAAAGTGGTGCCAGGTGGTGCCAGGTGGTGCCAGGTGGTGCAAAGTGGTGCAAAGTGGTGCCAGGTAAACAAAGTGGTGCAAGGTGGTGCCAGGTGGTGCAAAGTGGTGCAAAGTGGTGCCAGGTGGTGCCAGGTGTTGCAAGGTGGTGCCAGGTGGTGCAAGGTAGTGCCAGGTGGTGCCAGGTGGTGCAAAGTAGTGCAAGGTGGTGCCAGGTGGTGCAAAGTGGTGCCAAGTGGTGCCAGGTGGTGCAAAGTGGTGCAAAGTGGTGCCAGGTGGTGCAAGGTGGTGCCAGGTGGTGCCAGGTGGTGACAGATGGTGCAAGGTGGTGCCAGGTGGTGCAAAGTGGTGCAAAGTGGTGCCAGGTGGTGCAAAGTGGTGCAAGGGTGTGCCTGGTGGTGCAAAGTGGTGCAAAGTGGTGCCAGGTGGTGCAAGGTGGTGCCAGGTGGTGCCAGGTGGTGCCAGGTGGTGCAAGGTGGTGCCAGGTGGTGCAAGGTGGTGCCTGGTGGTGCAAAGTGGTGCAAAGTGGTGCCAGGTGGTGCAAGGTGGTGCCAGGTGGTGCCAGGTGGTGCAAGGTGGTGCCAGGTGGTGCAAAGTGGTGCAAAGTGGTGCCAGGTGGTGCAAAGTGGTGCAAGGTGGTGCCAGGTGGTGCAAAGTGGTGCAAAGGAGTGCAAGGTGGTGCCAGGTGGTGCAAAGTGGTGCAAAGTGGTGCCAGGTGGTGCAAGGTGGTGCCAGGTGGTGCCAGGTGGTGCCAGGTGGTGCAAAGTGGTGCAAAGTGGTGCCAGGTGAACAAAGTGGTGCAAGGTGGTGCCAGGTGGTGCAAAGTGGTGCAAAGTGGTGCCAGGTGGTGCCAGGTGGTGCAAGGTGGTGCCAGGTGGTGCAAGGTAGTGCCAGGTGGTGCCAGGTGGTGCAAAGTAGTGCAAGGTGGTGCCAGGTGGTGCAAAGTGGTGCCAAGTGGTGCCAGGTGGTGCAAAGTGGTGCAAAGTGGTGCCAGGTGGTGCAAGGTGGTGCCAGGTGGTGCCAGGTGGTGCAAAGTGGTGCAAAGTGGTGCCAGGTGGTGCAAAGTGGTGCAAGGGTGTGCCTGGTGGTGCAAAGTGGTGCAAAGTGGTGCCAGGTGGTGCAAGGTGGTGCCAGGTGGTGCCAGGTGGTGCCAGGTGGTGCAAAGTGGTGCAAAGTGGTGCCAGGTGAACAAAGTGGTGCAAGGTGGTGCCAGGTGGTGCAAAGTGGTGCAAAGTGGTGCCAGGTGGTGCCAGGTGGTGCAAGGTGGTGCCAGGTGGTGCAAGGTAGTGCCAGGTGGTGCCAGGTGGTGCAAAGTAGTGCAAGGTGGTGCCAGGTGGTGCAAAGTAGTGCAAGGTGGTGCCAGGTGGTGCAAAGTGGTGCCAAGTGAGGCCAGGTGGTGCAAAGTGGTGCAAAGTGGTGCCAGGTGGTGCAAGGTGGTTCCAGGTGGTGCCAGGTGGTGACAGGTGGTGCAAGGTGGTGCCAGGTGGTGCAAAGTGGTGCAAAGTGGTGCCAGGTGGTGCAAAGTGGTGCAAGGGTGTGCCTGGTGGTGCAAAGTGGTGCAAAGTGGTGCCAGGTGGTGCAAGGTGGTGCCAGGTGGTGCCAGGTGGTGCCAGGTGGTGCAAGGTGGTGCCAGGTGGTGCAAGGTGGTGCCTGGTGGTGCAAAGTGGTGCAAAGTGGTGCCAGGTGGTGCAAGGTGGTGCCAGGTGGTGCCAGGTGGTGCCAGGTGGTGCAAGGTGGTGCCAGGTGGTGCAAAGTGGTGCAAAGTGGTGCCAGGTAGTGCAAAGTGGTGCAAGGTGGTGCCAGGTGGTGCAAAGTGGTGCAAAGTGGTGCCAGGTGGTGCAAGGTGGTGCCAGGTGGTGCCAGGTGGTGCCAGGTGGTGCCAGGTGGTGCCAGGTGGTGCCAGGTGGTGCCAGGTGGTGCCAAGTGGTGCAAAGTGGTGCAAAGTGGTGCCAGGTGGTGCAAAGTGGTGCAAGGGTGTGCCTGGTGGTGCAAAGTGGTGCAAGGTGGTGCAAGGTGGTGCCAGGTGGTGCCAGGTGGTGCCAGGTGGTGCAAAGTGGTGCAAAGTGGTGCAAAGTGGTGCCAGGTGGTGCCAGGTGGTGCCAGGTGGTGCAAAGTGGTGCAAAGTGGTGCCAGGTGGTGCCAGGTGGTGCAAGGTGGTGCCAGGTGGTGCAAGGTAGTGCCAGGTGGTGCCAGGTGGTGCAAAGTAGTGCAAGGTGGTGCCAGGTGG
>OX030965.1:500000-507500 GCA_943735955.1 Piscicola geometra
CCGACGCTAGGTCATGCGATCAGCCGTAATTTATTCAGAGTCACCAAAATTTAAGAGCCGAATCTTTGAGACAAGCATATAACTACTGGCAGGATCAACCAGGTAATACACGAGCAAGAAGACTAGCGTCGCTGGCCTAAAGTCGACGAGTCTTCTAGTCGCCTTCGATAGTCGTCGCCGCTAGTAAAAGCGGCTATATCGAAGATAATTTATCAGCTTCGAATCTCTGCTTTACCGAGATCGAGTGATGATGATAGGAGATCACGCGCTTATTGCCGCTAATAGACGTCCCCTTGAACGGTTTGCCTATCTTAAGCGAATAAGCAGCGCATCAGGCCAGTGGGGAATAACAAACGTTCAAGGTGCTTTTTGAGAAACTCGTTTCGAGCTCAAAATATTTGATCGGTCAGTCTTTTTATAATCGTTTACAGATTATAATCGCGTTTCAATGGGACCCAAGCCGGTGAAGGCATGTTTTCTCGCGCATTCGACCGGAGCGGTGAGGATCTCGGCCTAGCGTGGAATTTCATTGCCGGTGAAAAATTTTTTAAATAAAAATTTTAAAAAATCTTTCGTTCAATCATGAGACAAATCTCAAAATAAGTTCATTTGACAAGAGTTGCCATTTGAAACTTTATTATCTTGAGTTTCGAAGCATGCCTATACCTATAGAATATACAAGAGTTAACTAGCGTGAGACATCGAGTTTCAATTTTTGTGAAACGAAAATAAGGCCGTATAAGAGACGATAAGATTGAAACAATTTTATTTTAACTGCTGTCTATATCAACCAACACCTTTCATCGTCTTCATCGTCTAATTCGTCTTCACCGTCTTCATCGTCTTCATCGTCTTCACCGTCTTCACCGTCTTCACCGTCTTCACCGTCTTCATCGTCTTCACCGTCTTCACCGTCTTCACCGTCTTCACCGTCTTCATCGTCTTCACCGTCTTCATCGTCTTCATCGTCTTCACCGTCTTCACCGTCTTCTCCGTCTTCTCCGTCTTCATCGTTCGTCTTCATCGTCTTCACCGTCTTCACCGTCTTCATCGTCTTCATCGTCTTCACCGTCTTCATCGTCTTCATCGTCTTCATCGTCTTCATCGTCTTCATCGTCTTCATCGTCTTCACCGTCTTCATCGTCTTCATCGTCTTCATCGTCTTCATCGTCTTGCAACCATACTTCCCCCGGAATCAAAAATCTTTAGTTTCCCGGAGACTGCCCGCGGGGTCATATCTACCCTTTTTCCTTAACTAAGGGGGGTGAATAAAGCTAAAAAAAATTAAATTACGATAAATAGACGATAAGATCGAAACGAGTTGTTAATACACTAAGTGAGCGGTCATCGAGGGAGATAGGAGATGCGACAGCGGATGCCGTTGAAAAACTTGAAAGTCTTAGAAAATTAAGAGTAAATTTACAGATTATAATCGCGTTTCAATGGGACACAAGCCGGTGAAGGCATGTTTTCTCGCGCATTCGACCGGAGCGGCGAGGATCTCGGCCTAGCGTGGAATTTCATTGCCAGTGAAAAAAATTTTAAAATGAAATTTTAAAAAAATCTTTCGTTCAATCATGAGACAAATTTGCGCGCCTGCTGCCTTCCTTGGATGTGGTAGCCGTTTCTCATGCTCCCTCTCCGGAATCGAACCCTGATTCCCCGTTACCCGTTACAACCGTGGTAAGCATATCACATACCATCGAAAGTTGATAGGGCACACACTTGAAAGATCTGTCGCCGACGCTAGGTCATGCGATCAGCCGTAATTAATTCAGAGTCACCAAAATTTACGAGCCGAATCTTTGAGACAAGCATATAACTACTGGCAGGATCAACCAGGTAATACACGAGCAAGAAGACTAGCGTCGCTAGCCTAAAGTCGACGAGTCTTCTAGTCGCCTTCGATAGTCGTCGCCGCTAGTAAAAGCGGCTATATCGAAGATAATTTATCAGCTTCGAATCTCTGCTCTACCGAGATCGAGTGATGATGATAGGAGATCACGCGCTTATTGCCACTAATAGACGTCCCCTTGAACGGTTAGCCTATCTTAAGCGAATAAGCAGCGCATCAGGCCAGTGGGGAATAACAAACGTTCAAGGTGCTTTTTGAGAAACTCGTTTCGAGCTCAAAATATTTGATCGGTCAGTCTTTTTATAATCGTTTACAGATTATAATCGCGTTTCAATGGGACCCAAGCCGGTGAAGGCATGTTTTCTCGCGCATTCGACCGGAGCGGCGAGGATCTCGGCCTAGCGTGGAATTTCATTGCCAGTGAAAAAATTTTTAAAATGAAATTTTTAAAAAATCTTTCGTTCAATCATGAGACAAATTTGCGCGCCTGCTGCCTTCCTTGGATGTGGTAGCCGTTTCTCATGCTCCCTCTCCGGAATCGAACCCTGATTCCCCGTTACCCGTTACAACCGTGGTAAGCATATCACATACCATCGAAAGTTGATAGGGCACACACTTGAAAGATCTGTCGCCGACGCTAGGTCATGCGATCAGCCGTAATTAATTCAGAGTCACCAAAATTTACGAGCCGAATCTTTGAGACAAGCATATAACTACTGGCAGGATCAACCAGGTAATACACGAGCAAGAAGACTAGCGTCGCTGGCCTAAAGTCGACGAGTCTTCTAGTCGCCTTCGATAGTCGTCGCCGCTAGTAAAAGCGGCTATATCGAAGATAATTTATCAGCTTCGAATCTCTGCTTTACCGAGATCGAGTGATGATGATAGGAGATCACGCGCTTATTGCCGCTAATAGACGTCCCCTTGAACGGTTAGCCTATCTTAAGCGAATAAGCAGCGCATCAGGCCAGTGGGGAATAACAAACGTTCAAGGTGCTTTTTGAGAAACTCGTTTCGAGCTCAAAATATTTGATCGGTCAGTCTTTTTATAATCGTTTACAGATTATAATCGCGTTTCAATGGGACCCAAGCCGGTGAAGGCATGTTTTCTCGCGCATTCGACCGGAGCGGCGAGGATCTCGGCCTAGCGTGGAATTTCATTGCCAGTGAAAAATTTTTTACAATGAAATTTTTAAAAAATCTTTCGTTCAATCATGAGACAAATTTGCGCGCCTGCTGCCTTCCTTGGATGTGGTAGCCGTTTCTCATGCTCCCTCTCCGGAATCGAACCCTGATTCCCCGTTACCCGTTACAACCGTGGTAAGCATATCACATACAATCGAAAGTTGATAGGGCACACACTTGAAAGATCTGTCGCCGACGCTAGGTCATGCGATCAGCCGTAATTAATTCAGAGTCACCAAAATTTACGAGCCAAATCTTTGAGACAAGCATATAACTACTGGCAGGATCAACCAGGTAATACACGAGCAAGAAGACTAGCGTCGCTGGCCTAAAGTCGACGAGTCTTCTAGTCGCCTTCGATAGTCGTCGCCGCTCGTAAAAGCGGCAATATCGAAGATAATTTATCAGCTTCGAATCTCTGCTTTACCGAGATCGAGTGATGATGATAGGAGATCACGCGCTTATTGCCGCTAATAGACGTCCCCTTGAACGGTTAGCCTATCTTAAGCGAATAAGCAGCGCATCAGGCCAGTGGGGAATAACAAACGTTCAAGGTGCTTTTTGAGAAACTCGTTTCGAGCTCAAAATATTTGATCGGTCAGTCTTTTTATAATCGTTTACAGATTATAATCGCGTTTCAATGGGACCCAAGCCGGTGAAGGCATGTTTTCTCGCGCATTCGACCGGAGCGGCGAGGATCTCGGCCTAGCGTGGAATTTCATTGCCAGTGAAAAATTTTTTACAATGAAATTTTTAAAAAATCTTTCGTTCAATCATGAGACAAATTTGCGCGCCTGCTGCCTTCCTTGGATGTGGTAGCCGTTTCTCATGCTCCCTCTCCGGAATCGAACCCTGATTCCCCGTTACCCGTTACAACCGTGGTAAGCATATCACATACAATCGAAAGTTGATAGGGCACACACTTGAAAGATCTGTCGCCGACGCTAGGTCATGCGATCAGCCGTAATTAATTCAGAGTCACCAAAATTTACGAGCCAAATCTTTGAGACAAGCATATAACTACTGGCAGGATCAACTAGGTAATACACGAGCAAGAAGACTAGCGTCGCTGGCCTAAAGTCGACGAGTCTTCTAGTCGCCTTCGATAGTCGTCGCCGCTCGTAAAAGCGGCAATATCGAAGATAATTTATCAGCTTCGAATCTCTGCTTTACCGAGATCGAGTGATGATGATAGGAGATCACGCGCTTATTGCCGCTAATAGACGTCCCCTTGAACGGTTAGCCTATCTTAAGCGAATAAGCAGCGCATCAGGCCAGTGGGGAATAACAAACGTTCAAGGTGCTTTTTGAGAAACTCGTTTCGAGCTCAAAATATTTGATCGGTCAGTCTTTTTATAATCGTTTACAGATTATAATTGCGTTTCAATGGGACCCAAGCCGGTGAAGGCATGTTTTCTCGCGCATTCGACCGGAGCGGTGAGGATCTCGGCCTAGCGTGGAATTTCATTGCCGGTGAAAAATTTTAAAATAAAAATTTTAAAAAATCTTTTGTTCAATCATGAGACAAATCTCAAAACCAGTTCATTTGACAAGAGTTGCCATTTGAAACTTTATTATCTTGAGTTTCGAAGCATGCCTATACCTATAGAATATACAAGAGTTAACTAGCGTGAGACATCGAGTTTCAATTTTTGTGAAACGAAAATAAGGCCGTATAAGAGACGATAAGATTGAAACAATTTTATTTTAACTGCTGTCTATATCAACCAACACCTTTCATCGTCTTCATCGTCTTCATCGTCTTCACCGTCTTCATCGTCTTCATCGTCTTCACCGTCTTCATCGTCTTCATCGTCTTCACCGTCTTCACCGTCTTCACCGTCTTCATCGTCTTCATCGTCTTCACCGTCTTCACCGTCTTCACCGTCTTCACCGTCTTCATCGTCTTCACCGTCTTCACCGTCTTCATCGTCTTCATCGTCTTCACCGTCTTCACCGTCTTCACCGTCTTCATCGTCTTCACCGTCTTCATCGTCTTCATCGTCTTCACCGTCTTCACCGTCTTCATCGTCTTCACCGTCTTCATCGTCTTCATCGTTCGTCTTCACCGTCTTCACCGTCTTCATCGTCTTCACCGTCTTCATCGTCTTCACCGTCTTCATCGTCTTCATCGTTCGTCTTCACCGTCTTCATCGTCTTCACCGTCTTCATCGTCTTCATCGTTCGTCTTCACCGTCTTCACCGTCTTCATCGTCTTCACCGTCTTCATCGTCTTCACCGTTTTCATCGTCTTCATCGTCTTCACCGTCTTCATCGTCTTCATCGTTCGTCTTCACCGTCTTCACCGTCTTCATCGTCTTCACCGTCTTCATCGTCTTCACCGTCTTCATCGTCTTCATCGTCTTCACCATCTTCATCGTCTTCACCGTCTTCATCGTCTTCATCGTTCGTCTTCACCGTCTTCACCGTCTTCATCGTCTTCACCGTCTTCATCGTCTTCACCGTTTTCATCGACTTCATCGTCTTCACCGTCTTCATCGTCTTCATCGTTCGTCTTCACCGTCTTCACCGTCTTCACCGTCTTCACCGTCTTCACCGTCTTCACCGTCTTCACCGTCTTCTCCGTCTTCATCGTTCGTCTTCATCTTCTTCACCGTCTTCACCGTCTTCACCGTCTTCACCGTCTTCACCGTCTTCATCATCTTCATCGTCTTCACCGTCTTCATCGTCTTCACCGTCTTCATCGTCTTCATCGTTCGTCTTCACCGTCTTCACCGTCTTCATCGTCTTCACCGTCTTCATCGTCTTCACCGTCTTCATCGTCTTCATCGTCTTCACCATCTTCATCGTCTTCACCGTCTTCATCGTCTTCATCGTTCGTCTTCACCGTCTTCATCGTCTTCACCGTCTTCACCGTCTTCATCGTCTTCACCGTCTTCATCGTCTTCACCGTCTTCATCGTCTTCATCGTTCGTCTTCACCGTCTTCACCGTCTTCATCGTCTTCACCGTCTTCATCGTCTTCACCGTCTTCATCGTCTTCATCGTCTTCACCATCTTCATCGTCTTCACCGTCTTCATCGTCTTCATCGTTCGTCTTCACCGTCTTCATCGTCTTCACCGTCTTCACCGTCTTCATCGTCTTCATCGTCTTCATCGTCTTCATCGTCTTCATCGTCTTCATCGTCTTCATCGTCTTCATCGTCTTCATCGTCTTCACCGTCTTCATCGTCTTCATCGTCTTGCAACCATACTTCCCCCGGAATCAAAAATCTTTGGTTTCCCGGAGACTGCCCGCGGGGTCATATCTACCCTTTTTCCTTAACTAAGGGGGGTGAATAAAGCAAAAAAAAATTAAATTACGATAAATAGACGATAAGATCGAAACGAGTTGTTAATACACTAAGTGAGCGGTCATCGAGGGAGATAGGAGATGCGACGGCGGATGCCGTTGAAAAACTTGAAAGTCTTAGAAAATTAAGAGTAAATTTACAGATTATAATCGCGTTTCAATGGGACCCAAGCCGATTAAAGCATGTTTTCTCGCGCATTCGACCGGAGCGGCGAGGATCTCGGCCTAGCGTGGAATTTCATTGCCAGTGAAAAAAATTTTAAAATGAAGTTTTTAAAAAATCTTTCGTTCAATCATGAGACAAATTTGCGCGCCTGCTGCCTTCCTCGGATGTGGTATCCGTTTCTCATGCTCCCTCTCCGGAATCGAACCCTGATTCCCCGTTACACGTTACAACCACGGTAAGCATATCACATACCATCGAAAGTTGATAGGGCACACACTTGAAAGATCTGTCGCCGACGCTAGGTCGTGCGATCAGCCGTAATTTATTCAGAGTCACCAAAATTTACGAGACGAATCTTTGAGACAAGCATATAACTACTGGCAGGATCAACCAGGTAATACACGAGCAAGAAGACTAGCGTCGCTGGCCTAAAGTCGACGAGTCTTCTAGTCGCCTTCGATAGTCGTCGCCGCTAGTAAAAGCGGCTATATCGAAGATAATTTATCAGCTTCGAATCTCTGCTTTACCGAGATCGAGTGATGATGATAGGAGATCACGCGCTTATTGCCTCTAATAGACGTCCCCTTGAACGGTTAGCCTATCTTAAGCGAATAAGCAGCGCATCAGGCCAGTGGGGAATAACAAACGTTCAAGGTGCTTTTTGAGAAACTCGTTTCGAGCTCAAAATATTTGATCGGTCATTCTTTTTATAATCGTTTACAGATTATAATCGCGTTTCAATGGGACCCAAGCCGGTGAAGGCATGTTTTCTCGCGCATTCGACCGGAGCGGCGAGGATCTCGGCCTAGCGTGGAATTTCATTGCCAGTGAAAAATTTTTTACAATGAAATTTTAAAAAAATCTTTCGTTCAATCATGAGACAAATTTGCGCGCCTGCTGCCTTCCTCGGATGTGGTAGCCGTTTCTCATGCTCCCTCTCCGGAATCGAACCCTGATTCCCCGTTACCCGTTACAACCGTGG
>OX030965.1:510000-637500 GCA_943735955.1 Piscicola geometra
TCACCGTCTTCATCGTCTTCACCGTCTTCACCGTCTTCATCGTCTTCATCGTCTTCACCGTCTTCACCGTCTTCACCGTCTTCATCGTCTTCACCGTCTTCATCGTCTTCATCGTCTTCACCGTCTTCACCGTCTTCATCGTCTTCACCGTCTTCATCGTCTTCATCGTTCGTCTTCACCGTCTTCACCGTCTTCATCGTTCGTCTTCACCGTCTTCACCGTCTTCATCGTCTTCACCGTCTTCATCGTCTTCACCGTTTTCATCGTCTTCATCGTCTTCACCGTCTTCATCGTCTTCATCGTTCGTCTTCACCGTCTTTACCGTCTTCATCGTCTTCATCGTCTTCACCGTCTTCATCGTCTTCATCGTCTTCACCGTCTTCACCGTCTTCACCGTCTTCACCGTCTTCATCGTCTTCACCGTCTTCATCGTCTTCATCGTCTTCACCGTCTTCATCGTCTTCACCGTCTTCATCGTCTTCATCGTTCGTCTTCACCGTCTTCATCGTCTTCATCGTTCGTCTTCACCGTCTTCACCGTCTTCACCGTCTTCACCGTCTTCATCGTCTTCATCGTCTTCATCGTCTTCACCGTCTTCATCGTCTTCATCGTTCGTCTTCACCGTTTTCACCGTCTTCATCGTCTTCACCGTCTTCATCGTCTTCACCGTCTTCATCGTCTTCACCGTCTTCACCGTCTTCACCGTCTTCATCGTCTTCACCGTCTTCACCGTCTTCATCGTCTTCATCGTCTTCACCGTCTTCACCGTCTTCACCGTCTTCACCGTCTTCACCGTCTTCATCGTATTCACCGTCAACATCGTCTTCATCGTCTTCACCGTCTTCATCGTCTTCACCGTCTTCATCGTCTTCATCGTTCGTCTTCACCGTCTTCACCGTCTTCACCGTCTTCACCGTCTTCATCGTCTTCATCGTCTTCATCGTCTTCACCGTCTTCATCGTCTTCATCGTTCGTCTTCACAGTCTTCATCGTCTTCACCGTTTTCATCGTCTTCACCGTCTTCATCGTCTTCATCGTCTTCACCATCTTCATCGTCTTCACCGTCTTCATCGTCTTCATCGTTCGTCTTCACCGTCTTCACCGTCTTCATCGTCTTCACCGTCTTCATCGTCTTCACCGTCTTCATCGTCTTCACCGTCTTCATCGTCTTCATCGTTCGTCTTCACCGTCTTCACCGTCTTCACCGTCTTCACCGTCTTCACCGTCTTCACCGTCTTCTCCGTCTTCATCGTTCGTCTTCATCTTCTTCACCGTCTTCACCGTCTTCACCGTCTTCATCGTCTTCATCGTCTTCATCGTCTTCATCGTCTTCATCGTCTTCATCGTCTTCATCGTCTTCATCGTCTTCACCGTCTTCATCGTCTTCATCGTCTTCATCGTCTTCATCGTCTTCATCGTCTTGCAACCATACTTCCCCCGGAATCAAAAATCTTTGGTTTCCCGGAGACTGCCCGCGGGGTCATATCTACCCTTTTTCCTTAACTAAGGGGAGTGAATAAAGCAAAAAAAAATTAAATTACGATAAATAGACGATAAGATCGAAACGAGTTGTTAATACACTAAGTGAGCGGTCATCGAGGGAGATAGGAGATGCGACGGCGGATGCCGTTGAAAAACTTGAAAGTCTTAGAAAATTAAGAGTAAATTTACAGATTATAATCGCGTTTCAATGGGACCCAAGCCGATTAAAGCATGTTTTCTCGCGCATTCGACCGGAGCGGCGAGGATCTCGGCCTAGCGTGGAATTTCATTGCCAGTGAAATTTTTTTAAAAATGAAGTTTTTAAAAAATCTTTCGTTCAATCATGAGACAAATTTGCGCGCCTGATGCCTTCCTTGGATGTGGTAGCCGTTTCTCATGCTCCCTCTCCGGAATCAAACCCTGATTCCCCGTTACCCGTTACAACCATGGTAAGCATATCACATACCATCGAAAGTTGATAGGGCACACACTTGAAAGATCTGTCGCCGACGCTAGGTCGTGCGATCAGCCGTTATTTATTCAGAGTCACCAAAATTTACGAGCCGAATCTTTGAGACAAGCATATAACTACTGGCAGGATCAACCAGGTAATACACGAGCAAGAAGACTAGCGTCGCTGGCCTAAAGTCGACGGGTCTTCTAGTCGCCTTCGATAGTCGTCGCCGCTCGTAAAAGCGGCTATATCGAAGATAATTTATCAGCTTCGAATCTCTGCTTTACCGAGATCGAGTGATGATGATAGGAGATCACGCGCTTATTGCCGCTAATAGACGTCCCCTTGAACGGTTAGACTATCTTAAGCGAATAAGCAGCGCATCAGGCCAGTGGGGAATAACAAACGTTCAAGGTGCTTTTTGAGAAACTCGTTTCGAGCTCAAAATATTTGATCGGTCAGTCTTTTTATAATCGTTTACAGATTATAATCGCGTTTCAATGGGACCCAAGCCGGTGAAGGCATGTTTTCTCGCGCATTCGACCGGAGCGGTGAGGATCTCGGCCTAGCGTGGAATTTCATTGCCGGTGAAAAATTTTTAAAATAAAAAAATTAAAAAATCTTTCGTTCAATCATGAGACAAATTTGCGCGCCTGCTGCCTTCCTTGGATGTGGTAGCCGTTTCTCATGCTCCCTCTCCGGAATCGAACCCTGATTCCCCGTTACCCGTTACAACCGTGGTAAGCATGTCACATACCATCGAAAGTTGATAGGGCACACACTTGAAAGATCTGTCGCCGACGCTAGGTCGTGCGATCAGCCGTAATTTATTCAGAGTCACCAAAATTTACGAGCCGAATCTTTGAGACAAGCATATAACTACTGGCAGGATCAACCAGGTAATACACGAGCAAGAAGACTAGCGTCGCTGGCCTAAAGTCGACGAGTGTTCTAGTCGCCTTCGATAGTCGTCGCCGCTAGTAAAAGCGGCTATATCGAAGATAATTTATCAGCTTCGAATCTCTGCTTTACCGAGATCGAGTGATGATGATAGGAGATCACGCGCTTATTGCCGCTAATAGACGTCCCCTTGAACGGTTAGCCTATCTTAAGCGAATAAGCAGCGCATCAGGCCAGTGGGGAATAACAAACGTTCAAGGTGCTTTTTGAGAAACTCGTTTCGAGCTCAAAATATTTGATCGGTCAGTCTTTTTATAATCGTTTACAGATTATAATCGCGTTTCAATGAGACCCAAGCCGCTGAAGGCATGTTTTCTCGCGCATTCGACCGGAGCGGTGAGGATCTCGGCCTAGCGTGGAATTTCATTGCCGGTGAAAAATTTTTAAAATAAAAAATTTAAAAAATCTTTCGTTCAATCATGAGACAAATTTGCGCGCCTGCTGCCTTCCTTGGATGTGGTAGCCGTTTCTCATGCTCCCTCTCTGGAATCGAACCCTGATTCCCCGTTACCCGTTACAACCGTGGTAAGCATATAACATACCATCGAAAGTTGATAGGGCACACACTTGAAAGATCTGTCGCCGACGCTAGGTCGTGCGATCAGCCGTAATTTATTCAGAGTCACCAAAATTTACGAGCCGAATCTTTGAGACAAGCATATAACTACTGGCAGGATCAACCAGGTAATACACGAGCAAGAAGACTAGCGTCGCTGGCCTAAAGTCGACGAGTCTTCTAGTCGCCTTCGATAGTCGTCGCCGCTCGTAAAAGCGGCTATATCGAAGATAATTTATCAGCTTCGAATCTCTGCTTTACCGAGATCGAGTGATGATGATAGGAGATCACGCGCTTATTGCCGCTAATAGACGTCCCCTTGAACGGTTAGCCTATCTTAAGCGAATAAGCAGCGCATCAGGCCAGTGGGAAATAACAAACGTTCAAGGTGCTTTTTGAGAAACTCGTTTCGAGCTCAAAATATTTGATCGGTCAGTCTTTTTATAATCGTTTACAGATTATAATCGCGTTCCAATGGGACCCAAGCCGGTGAAGGCATGTTTTCTCGCGCATTCGACCGGAGCGGTGAGGATCTCGGCCTAGCGTGGAATTTCATTGCCAGTGAAAAATTTTTAAAATAAAAATTTTAAAAAATCTTTCGTTCAATCATGAGACAAATCTCAAAATGAGTTCATTTGACAAGAGTTGCCATTTGAAACTTTATTATCTTGAGTTTCGAAGCATGCCTATACCTATAGAATATACAAGAGTTAACTAGCGTGAGACATCGAGTTTCAATTTTTGTGAAACGAAAATAAGGCCGTATAAGAGACGATAAGATTGAAACAATTTTATTTTAACTGCTGTCTATATCAACCAACACCTTTCATCGTCTTCATCGTCTTCATCGTCTTCACCGTCTTCATCGTCTTCATCGTCTTCACCGTCTTCACCGTCTTCACCGTCTTCACCGTCTTCATCGTCTTCATCGTCTTCATCGTCTTCACCGTCTTCACCGTCTTCATCGTCTTCACCGTCTTCATCGTTCGTCTTCACAGTCTTCACCGTCTTCATCGTCTTTACCGTCTTCATCGTCTTCACCGTCTTCACCGTCTTCACCGTCTTCACCGTCTTCATCGTCTTCACCGTCTTCATCGTCTTCACCGTCTTCATCGTCTTCATCGTTCGTCTTCACCGTCTTCATCGTCTTCACCGTTTTCATCGTCTTCACCGTCTTCATCGTCTTCATCGTTCGTCTTCACCGTCTTCACCGTCTTCATCGTCTTCACCGTCTTCATCGTCTTCACCGTTTTCATCGTCTTCATCGTCTTCACCGTCTTCATCGTCTTCATCGTTCGTCTTCACCGTCTTTACCGTCTTCATCGTCTTCACCGTCTTCACCGTCTTCATCGTCTTCATCGTCTTCACCGTCTTCACCGTCTTCACCGTCTTCACCGTCTTCATCGTCTTCACCGTCTTCATCGTCTTCATCGTCTTCACCGTCTTCACCGTCTTCACCGTCTTCACCGTCTTCATCGTTTTCACCGTCTTCATCGTCTTCATCGTCTTCACCGTCTTCATCGTCTTCACCGTCTTCATCGTCTTCATCGTTCGTCTTCACCGTCTTCATCGTCTTCATCGTTCGTCTTCACCGTCTTCACCGTCTTCACCGTCTTCACCGTCTTCATCGTCTTCATCGTCTTCATCGTCTTCACCGTCTTCATCGTCTTCATCGTTCGTCTTCACCGTTTTCACCGTCTTCATCGTCTTCACCGTCTTCATCGTCTTCACCGTCTTCATCGTCTTCACCGTCTTCACCGTCTTCACCGTCTTCATCGTCTTCACCGTCTTCACCGTCTTCATCGTCTTCATCGTCTTCACCGTCTTCACCGTCTTCACCGTCTTCATCGTATTCACCGTCAACATCGTCTTCATCGTCTTCACCGTCTTCATCGTCTTCACCGTCTTCATCGTCTTCATCGTTCGTCTTCACCGTCTTCACCGTCTTCACCGTCTTCACCGTCTTCACCGTCTTCATCGTCTTCATCGTCTTCATCGTCTTCACCGTCTTCATCGTCTTCATCGTTCGTCTTCACCGTCTTCAACGTCTTCATCGTCTTCACCGTCTTCATCGTCTTCATCGTCTTCACCGTCTTCATCGTCTTCACCGTCTTCACCGTCTTCACCGTCTTCACCGTCTTCACCGTCTTCATCGTCTTCATCGTCTTCACCGTCTTCACCGTCTTCACCGTCTTCACCGTCTTAATCGTATTCACCGTCAACATCGTCTTCATCGTCTTCACCGTCTTCATCGTCTTCACCGTCTTCATCGTCTTCACCGTCTTCATCGTCTTCATCGTTCGTCTTCACCGTCTTCACCGTCTTCACCGTCTTCACCGTCTTCACCGTCTTCACCGTCTTCATCGCCTTCACCGTCTTCATCGTCTTCACCGTCTTCATCGTCTTCATCGTTCGTCTTCACCGTCTTCATCGTCTTCACCGTCTTCATCGTCTTCACCGTCTTCATCGTCTTCATCGTTCGTCTTCACCGTCTTCACCGTCTTTATCGTCTTCACCGTCTTCATCGTCTTCACCGTTTTCATCGTCTTCACCGTCTTCATCGTCTTCATCGTTCGTCTTCACCGTCTTCACCGTCTTCATCGTCTTCACCGTCTTCATCGTCTTCACCGTCTTCATCGTCTTCACCGTCTTCATCGTCTTCACCGTCTTCACCGTCATCACCGTCTTCACCGTCTTCACCGTCTTCTCCGTCTTCATCGTCTTCACTGTCTTCACTGTCTTCACCGTCTTCATCGTCTTCATCGTCTTCACCGTCTTCATCGTCTTCATCGTCTTCATCGTCTTCATCGTCTTCATCGTCTTCATCGTCTTCATCGTCTTCACCGTCTTCATCGTCTTCACCGTCTTCACCGTCTTCACCGTCTTCACCGTCTTCACCGTCTTCATCGTCTTCACCGTCTTCACCGTCTTCATCGTCTTCATCGTCTTCACCGTCTTCACCGTCTTCACCGTCTTCACCGTCTTCATCGTCTTCACCGTCTTCATCGTCTTCATCGTCTTCACCGTCTTCATCGTCTTCACCGTCTTCATCGTCTTCATCGTTCGTCTTCACCGTCTTCACCGTCTTCATCGTCTTCGCCGTCTTCATCGTCTTCATCGTCTTCATCGTTCGTCTTCACCGTCTTCATCGTCTTCACCGTCTTCATCGTCTTCACCGTCTTCATCGTCTTCACCGTCTTCATCGTCTTCATTTGTTCGTCTTCACCGTCTTCACCGTCTTCATCGTCTTCACCGTCTTCATCGTCTTCACCGTTTTCATCGTCTTCATCGTCTTCATCGTTCGTCTTCACCGTCTTCACCGTCTTCATCGTCTTCACCGTCTTCATCGTCTTCACCGTCTTCACCGTCTTCACCGTCTTCACCGTCTTCACCGTCTTCACCGTCTTCACCGTCTTCACCGTCTTCACCGTCTTCACCGTCTTCATCGTCTTCACCGTCTTCATCGTCTTTATCGTCATCATCGTTCGCCTTCATCGTCTTCACCGTCTTCACCGTCTTCATCGTCTTCACCGTCTTCATCGTCTTCATCGTCTTCATCGTCTTCATCGTCTTCATCGTCTTCATCGTCTTCATCGTCTTCACCGTCTTCATCGTCTTCATCGTCTTCATCGTCTTGCAACCATTCTTCCCCCGGAATCAAAAATCTTTGGTTTCCCGGAGACTGCCCGCGGGGTCATATCTACCTTTTTTCCTTAACTAAGGGGAGTGAATAAAGCAATAAAAAATTTAATTACGATAAATAGACGATAAGATCGAAACGAGTTGTTAATACACCAAGTGAGCGGTCATCGAGGGAGATAGGAGATGCGACGGCGGATGGCGTTGAAAAACTTGAAAGTCTTAAAAAATTAAGAGTAAATTTACAGATTATAATCGCGTTTCAATGGGACCCAAGCCGATTAAAGCATGTTTTCTCGCGCATTCGACCGGTGCGGCGAGGATCTCGGCCTAGCGTGGAATTTCATTGCCAGTGAAAAAAATTTTTAAATGAAATTTAAAAAAAATCTTTCGTTCAATCATGAGACAAATTTGCGCGCCTGCTGCCTTCCTTGGATGTGGTAGCCGTTTCTCATGCTCCTTCTCCGGAATCAAACCCTGATTCCCCGTTACCCGTTACAACCATGGTAAGCATATCACATACCATCGAAAGTTGATAGGGCACACACTTGAAAGATCTGTCGCCGACGCTAGGTCGTGCGATCAGCCGTTATTTATTCAGAGTCACCAAAATTTACGAGCCGAATCTTTGAGACAAGCATATAACTACTGGCAGGATTAACCAGGTAATACACGAGCAAGAAGACTAGCGTCGCTGGCCTAAAGTCGACGAGTCTTCTAGTCGCCTTCGATAGTCGTCGCCGCTCGTAAAAGCGGCTATATCGAAGATAATTTATCAGCTTCGAATCTCTGCTTTACCGAGATCGAGTGATGATGATAGGAGATCACGCGCTTATTGCCGCTAATAGACGTCCCCTTGAACGGTTAGCCTATCTTAAGCGAATAAGCAGCGCATCAGGCCAGTGGGGAATAACAAACGTTCAAGGTGCTTTTTGAGAAACTCGTTTCGAGCTCAAAATATTTGATCGGTCAGTCTTTTTATAATCGTTTACAGATTATAATCGCGTTTCAATGGGACCCAAGCCGGTGAAGGCATGTTTTCTCGCGCATTCGACCGGAGCGGTGAGGATCTCGGCCTAGCGTGGAATTTCATTGCCGGTGAAAAAATTTTTAAATAAAAAATTTAAAAAATCTTTCGTACAATCATGAGACAAATCTCAAAATAAGTTCATTTGACAAGAGTTGCCATTTGAAACTTTATTATCTTGAGTTTCGAAGCATGCCTATACCTATAGAATATACAAGAGTTAACTAGCGTGAGACATCAAGTTTCAATTTTTGTGAAACGAAAATAAGGCCGTATAAGAGACGATAAGATTGAAACAACTGCTGTCTATATCAACCAACACCTTTCATCGTCTTCATCGTCTTCACCGTCTTCACCGTCTTCACCGTCTTCATCGTCTTAACCGTCTTCATCGTCTTCATCGTCTTCACCGTCTTCACCGTCTTCATCGTCTTCACCGTCTTCATCGTTCGTCTTCACGGTCTTCACCGTCTTCATCGTCTTTAACGTCTTCATCGTCTTCACCGTCTTCATCGTCTTCACCGTCTTCACCGTCTTCACCGTCTTCACCGTCTTCATCGTCTTCACCGTCTTCATCGTCTTCACCGTCTTCATCGTCTTCATCGTTCGTCTTCATCGTCTTCATCGTCTTCATCGTCTTTACCGTCTTTACCGTTTTCATCGTTCGTCTTCACCGTCTTCACAATCTTCATCGTCTTCACCGTCTTCATCGTCTTCATCGTCTTCACCGTTTTCATCGTCTTCATCGTCTTCACCGTCTTCACCGTCTTCACCGTCTTCATCGTCTTCACCGTCTTCATCGTCTTCACCGTCTTCATCGTCTTCACCGTCTTCACCGTCTTCACCGTCTTCATCGTCTTCACCGTCTTCACCGTCTTCATCGTCTTCATCGTCTTCACCGTCTTCACCGTCTTCACCGTCTTCACCGTCTTCATCGTCTTCACCGTCTTCATCGTCTTCATCGTCTTCACCGTCTTCATCGTCTTCATCGTCTTCATCGTCTTCATCGTCTTCACCGTCTTCACCGTCTTCACCGTCTTCACCGTCTTCACCGTCTTCACCGTCTTCACCGTCTTCACCGTCTTCATCGTCTTCACCGTCTTCATCGTCTTTAACGTCTTCATCGTCTTCACCGTCTTTATCGTCTTCACCGTCTTCACCGTCTTCACCGTCTTCACCGTCTTCACCGTCTTCATCGTCTTCACCGTCTTCATCGTCTTCACCGTCTTCCTCGTCTTCATCGTTCGTCTTCACCGTCTTCATCGTCTTCACCGTCTTCATCGTCTTCACCGTCTTCATCGTCTCCATCGTCTTCACCGTCTTCACCGTCTTCATCGTCTTCACCGTCTTCACCGTCTTCACCGTCTTCACCGTCTTCACCGTCTTCACCGTCTTCATCGTCTTCACCGTCTTCACCGTCTTCACCGTCTTCACCGTCTTCATCGTCTTCATCGTCTTCATCGTCTTCACCGTCTTCATCGTCTTCATCGTTCGTCTTCACCGTCTTCACCGTCTTCATCGTCTTCACCGTCTTCACCGTCTTCACCGTCTTCATCGTCTTCATCGTCTTCACCGTCTTCATCGTCTTCATCGTCTTCATCGTTCGTCTTCACCGTCTTCACCGTCTTCATCGTCTTTAACGTCTTCATCGTCTTCACCGTCTTTATCGTCTTCACCGTCTTCACCGTCTTCACCGTCTTCACCGTCTTCACCGTCTTCATCGTCTTCACCGTCTTCATCGTCTTCACCGTCTTCCTCGTCTTCATCGTTCGTCTTCACCGTCTTCATCGTCTTCACCGTCTTCATCGTCTTCACCGTCTTCATCGTCTCCATCGTCTTCACCGTCTTCACCGTCTTCATCGTCTTCACCGTCTTCACCGTCTTCACCGTCTTCACCGTCTTCACCGTCTTCACCGTCTTCATCGTCTTCACCGTCTTCACCGTCTTCACCGTCTTCACCGTCTTCATCGTCTTCATCGTCTTCATCGTCTTCACCGTCTTCATCGTCTTCATCGTTCGTCTTCACCGTCTTCACCGTCTTCATCGTCTTCACCGTCTTCACCGTCTTCACCGTCTTCACCGTCTTCATCGTCTTCATCGTCTTCACCGTCTTCATCGTCTTCATCGTCTTCATCGTTCGTCTTCACCGTCTTCACCGTCTTCATCGTCTTCACCGTCTTCACCGTCTTCATCGTCTTCACCGTTTTCATCGTCTTCATCGTCTTCACCGTCTTCATCGTCTTCATCGTTCGTCTTCACCGTCTTCACCGTCTTCATCGTCTTCATCGTCTTCATTGTCTTCACCGTCTTCATCGTCTTCATCGTCTTCATCGTCTTCATCGTCTTCACCGTCTTCACCGTCTTCATCGTCTTCACCGTCTTCACCGTCTTCACCGTCTTCACCGTCTTCACCGTCTTCATCGTCTTCACCGTCTTCATCGTCTTCATCGTCTTCACCGTCTTCACCGTCTTCATCGTTCGTCTTCACCGTCTTCACCGTCTTCACCGTCTTCACCGTCTTCATCGTCTTCACCGTCTTCATCGTCTTCATCGTCTTCATCGTCTTCACCGTCTTCACCGTCTTCATCGTCTTCACCGTCTTCATCGTTCGTCTTCACCGTCTTCACCGTCTTCACCGTCTTCACCGTCATCACCGTCTTAACCGTCTTCACCGTCTTTAACGTCTTCATCGTCTTTAACGTCTTCATCGTCTTCACCGTCTTCATCGTCTTCACCGTCTTCACCGTCTTCATCGTTCGTCTTCACCGTCTTCATCGTCTTCACCGTCTTCATCGTCTTCACCGTCTTCATCGTCTTCACCGTCTTCATCGTCTTCATCGTTCGTCTTCACCGTCTTCATCGTTTTCACCGTTTTCATCGTCTTCATCGTCTTCACCGTCTTCATCGTCTTCATCGTTCGTCTTCACCGTCTTCACCGTCTTCACCGTCTTCATCGTCTTCACCGTCTTCATCGTCTTCACCGTCTTCATCGTCTTCACCGTCTTCACCGTCTTCACCGTCTTCATCGTCTTCACCGTCTTCACCGTCTTCATCGTTTTCATCGTCTTCACCGTCTTCACCGTCTTCACCGTCTTCACCGTCTTCATCGTCTTCACCGTCTTCATCGTCTTTATCGTCTTCACCGTCTTCATCGTCTTCACCGTTTTCACCGTCTTCATCGTCTTCATCGTTCGTCTTCACCTTCTTCACCGTCTTCATCGTCTTCACCGTCTTCATCGTCTTCACCGTCTTCATCGTCTTCATCGTCTTCACCGTCTTCATCGTCTTCACCGTCTTCACCGTCTTCATCGTCTTCACCGTCTTCATCGTCTTCACCGTCTTCACCGTCTTCACCGTCTTCACCGTCTTCATCGTCTTCACCGTCTTCATCGTCTTCACCGTCTTCATCGTCTTCACCGTCTTCATCGTCTTCATCGTTCGTCTTCACCGTCTTCATCGTCTTCACCGTCTTCATCGTCTTCACCGTCTTCATCGTCTTCACCGTCTTCATCGTCTTCACCGTCTTCATCGTCTTCATCGTTCGTCTTCATCGTCTTCACCGTCTTCATCGTCTTCACCGTCTTCATCGTCTTCACCGTCTTCATCGTCTTCATCGTTCGTCTTCACCGTCTTCATCGTCTTTACCGTCTTCATCGTCTTCAGCGTCTTCATCGTCTTCATCGTTCGTCTTCATCGTCTTCACCGTCTTCATCGTCTTCACCGTCTTCATCGTCTTCATCGTTCGTCTTCACCGTCTTCATCGTCTTCACCGTCTTCATCGTCTTCACCGTCTTCATCGTCTTCACCGTCTTCATCGTCTTCATCGTTCGTCTTCATCGTCTTCACCGTCTTCATCGTCTTCACCGTCTTCATCGTCTTCACCGTTTTCATCGTCTTCATCGTCTTCACCGTCTTCATCGTCTTCATCGTTCGTCTTCACCGTCTTCACCGTCTTCACCGTCTTCATCGTCTTCACTGTCTTCATCGTCTTCACCGTCTACACCGTCTTCATCGTCTTTACCGTCTTCACCGTCTTCATCGTCTTCATCGTTCGTCTTCACCGTCTTCATCGTCTTCACCGTCTTCACCGTCTTCATCGTCTTCATCGTCTTCATCGTCTTCATCGTCTTCATCGTCTTCATCGTCTTCACCGTCTTCATCGTCTTCACCGTCTTCATCATCTTCATCGTCTTCACCGTCTTCATCGTCTTCACCGTCTTCACCGTCTTCATCGTCTTCACCGTCTTCATCGTCTTCACCGTCTTCACCGTCTTCACCGTCTTCACCGTCTTCATCGTCTTCACCGTCTTCATCGTCTTCACCGTCTTCATCGTCTTCACCGTCTTCATCGTCTTCATCGTTCGTCTTCACCGTCTTCATCGTCTTCACCGTCTTCATCGTCTTCACCGTCTTCATCGTCTTCACCGTCTTCATCGTCTTCACCGTCTTCATCGTCTTCACCGTCTTCATCGTCTTCATCGTTCGTCTTCATCGTCTTCACCGTCTTCATCGTCTTCACCGTCTTCATCGTCTTCATCGTTCGTCTTCACCGTCTTCATCGTCTTTACCGTCTTCATCGTCTTCAGCGTCTTCATCGTCTTCATCGTTCGTCTTCATCGTCTTCACCGTCTTCATCGTCTTCACCGTCTTCATCGTCTTCATCGTTCGTCTTCACCGTCTTCATCGTCTTCACCGTCTTCATCGTCTTCACCGTCTTCATCGTCTTCACCGTCTTCATCGTCTTCATCGTTCGTCTTCATCGTCTTCACCGTCTTCATCGTCTTCACCGTTTTCATCGTCTTCATCGTCTTCACCGTCTTCATCGTCTTCATCGTTCGTCTTCACCGTCTTCACCGTCTTCACCGTCTTCATCGTCTTCACCGTCTTCATCGTCTTCACCGTCTACACCGTCTTCATCGTCTTCACCGTCTTCACCGTCTTCACCGTCTTCACCGTCTTCACCGTGAAAATTTTTTAAAATAAAAATTTTAAAAAATCCTTCGTTCAATCATGAGACAAATCTCAAAATAAGTTCATTTGACAAGAATTGCCATTTGAAACTTTATTATCTTGAGTTTCGAAGCATGCCAATACCTATAGAATATACAAGAGTTAACTAGCGTGAGACATCGAGTTTCAATTTTTGTGAAACGAAAATAAGGCCGTATAAGAGACGATAAGATTGAAACAATTTTCTTTTAACTGCTGTCTATATCAACCAACACCTTTCATCGTCTTCATCGTCTTCACCGTCTTCATCGTCTTCATCGTCTTCTTCGTCTTCACCGTCTTCACCGTCTTCATCGTCTTCATCGTCTTCACCGTCTTCACCGTCTTCACCGTCTTCACCGTCTTCATCGTCTTCACCGTCTTCATCGTCTTCATCGTCTTCACCGTCTTCATCGTCTTCACCGTCTTCATCGTCTTCACCGTCTTCCTCGTCTTCATCGTTCGTCTTCACCGTCTTCATCGTCTTCACCGTCTTCATCGTCTTCACCGTCTTCATCGTCTCCATCGTCTTCACCGTCTTCACCGTCTTCATCGTCTTCACCGTCTTCACCGTCTTCACCGTCTTCACCGTCTTCACCGTCTTCATCGTCTTCACCGTCTTCACCGTCTTCACCGTCTTCACCGTCTTCATCGTCTTCATCGTCTTCATCGTCTTCACCGTCTTCATCGTCTTCATCGTTCGTCTTCACCGTCTTCACCGTCTTCATCGTCTTCACCGTCTTCACCGTCTTCACCGTCTTCACCGTCTTCACCGTCTTCACCGTCTTCACCGTCTTCATCGTCTTCACCGTCTTCATCGTCTTCATCGTTCGTCTTCACCGTCTTCACCGTCTTCATCGTCTTCACCGTCTTCACCGTCTACATCGTCTTCACCGTCTTCATCGTCTTCACCGTCTTCATCGTCTTCATCGTTCGTCTTCACCGTCTTCACCGTCTTCATCGTCTTCATCGTCTTCATCGTCTTCACCGTCTTCATCGTCTTCATCGTCTTCATCGTCTTCATCGTCTTCACCGTCTTCACCGTCTTCATCGTCTTCACCGTCTTCACCGTCTTCACCGTCTTCACCGTCTTCATCGTCTTCACCGTCTTCATCGTCTTCATCGTCTTCACCGTCTTCACCGTCTTCATCGTCTTCACCGTCTTCATCGTTCGTCTTCACCGTCTTCATCGTTCGTCTTCACCGTCTTCACCGTCTTCATCGTCTTCACCGTCTTCATCGTCTTCATCGTCTTCATCGTCTTCACCGTCTTCACCGTCTTCACCGTCTTCATCGTCTTCACCGTCCTCACCGTCTTCATCGTCTTCACCGTCTTCATCGTCTTCATCGTTCGTCTTCACCGTCTTCATCGTCTTCACCGTCTTCATCGTCTTCACCGTCTTCATCGTCTTCACCGTCTTCATCGTCTTCATCGTTCGTCTTCATCGTCTTCACCGTCTTCACCGTCTTCACCGTCTTCATCGTCTTCATCGTTCGTCTTCACCGTCTTCATCGTCTTCACCGTCTTCATCGTCTTCACCGTCTTCATCGTCTTCACCGTCTTCATCGTCTTCATCGTTCGTCTTCATCGTCTTCACCGTCTTCATCGTCTTCACCGTCTTCATCGTCTTCATCGTTCGTCTTCACCGTCTTCATCGTCTTCACCGTCTTCATCGTCTTCACCGTCTTCATCGTCTTCACCGTCTTCATCGTCTTCATCGTTCGTCTTCATCGTCTTCACCGTCTTCATCGTCTTCACCGTCTTCATCGTCTTCACCGTTTTCATCGTCTTCATCGTCTTCACCGTCTTCATCGTCTTCATCGTTCGTCTTCACCGTCTTCACCGTCTTCACCGTCTTCATCGTCTTCACCGTCTTCATCGTCTTCACCGTCTTCATCGTCTTCACCGTCTTCACCGTCTTCACCGTCTTCACCGTCTTCACCGTCTTCACCGTGAAAATTTTTTAAAATAAAAATTTTAAAAAATCCTTCGTTCAATCATGAGACAAATCTCAAAATAAGTTCATTTGACAAGAATTGCCATTTGAAACTTTATTATCTTGAGTTTCGAAGCATGCCAATACCTATAGAATATACAAGAGTTAACTAGCGTGAGACATCGAGTTTCAATTTTTGTGAAACGAAAATAAGGCCGTATAAGAGACGATAAGATTGAAACAATTTTCTTTTAACTGCTGTCTATATCAACCAACACCTTTCATCGTCTTCATCGTCTTCACCGTCTTCATCGTCTTCATCGTCTTCTTCGTCTTCACCGTCTTCACCGTCTTCATCGTCTTCATCGTCTTCATCGTCTTCACCGTCTTCACCGTCTTCACCGTCTTCACCGTCTTCATCGTCTTCACCGTCTTCATCGTCTTCATCGTCTTCACCGTCTTCACCGTCTTCATCGTCTTCATCGTCTTCATCGTTCGTCTTCACCGTCTTCATCGTCTTCATCGTTCGTCTTCACCGTCTTCATCGTCTTCACCGTCTTCATCGTCTTCACCGTCTTCATCGTCTTCATCGTTCGTCTTCACCGTCTTCACCGTCTTCATCGTCTTCACCGTCTTCATCATCTTCACCGTTTTCATCGTCTTCATCGTCTTCACCGTCTTCATCGTCTTCATCGTTCGTCTTCACCGTCTTCACCGTCTTCATCGTCTTCACCGTCTTCATCGTCTCCACCGTCTTCATCGTCTTCATCGTCTTCGCCGTTTTCATCGTCTTCACCGTCTTCATCGTCTTCATCGTTCGTCTTCACCGTCTTCACCGTCTTCATCGTCTTCACCGTTTTCATCGTCTTCACCGTCTTCATCGTCTTTACCGTCTTCATCGTCTTCACCGTCTTCATCGTCTTCATCGTCTTCACCGTCTTCACCGTCTTCACCGTCTTCATCGTCTTCACCGTCTTCATCGTCTTCACCGTCTTCATCGTCTTCATCGTTCGTCTTCACCGTCTTCATCGTCTTCACCGTCTTCATCGTCTTCACCGTTTTCATCGTCTTCATCGTCTTCACCGTCTTCATCGTCTTCATCGTTCGTCTTCACCGTCTTCACCGTCTTCATCGTCTTCACCGTCTTCATCGTCTTCACCGTCTTCATCGTCTTCATCGTCTTCGCCGTCTTCATCGTCTTCACCGTCTTCATCGTCTTCATCGTTCGTCTTCACCGTCTTCACCGTCTTCATCGTCTTCACCGTTTTCATCGTCTTCACCGTCTTCACCGTCTTCATCGTCTTTACCGTCTTCATCGTCTTCATCGTTCGTCTTCACCGTCTTCACCGTCTTCATCGTCTTCATCGTCTTCATCGTCTTCATTGTTTTCACCGTCTTCATCGTCTTCATCGTCTTCATCGTCTTCATCGTCTTCATCGTCTTCATCGTCTTCATCGTCTTCACCGTCTTCACCGTCTTCACCGTCTTCATCGTCTTCACCGTCTTCATCGTCTTCATCGTCTTCACCGTCTTCACCGTCTTCATCGTCTTCACCGTCTTCATCGTTCGTCTTCACCGTCTTCACCGTCTTCACCGTCTTCACCGTCTTCATCGTCTTTAACGTCTTCATCGTCTTTAACGTCTTTAACGTCTTCATCGTCTTTAACGTCTTCATCGTCTTCACCGTCTTCATCGTCTTCACCGTCTTCACCGTCTTCACCGTCTTCATCGTCTTCATCGTCTTCACCGTCTTCATCGCCTTCACCGTCTTCATCGTCTTCATCGTTCGTCTTCACCGTCTTCATCGTCTTCACCGTCTTCACCGTCTTCATCGTCTTCATCGTTCGTCTTCACCGTCTTCACCGTCTTCATCGTCTTCACCGTTTTCATCGTCTTCACCGTCTTCATCGTCTTCATCGTTCGTCTTCACCGTCTTCACAGTCTTCATCGTCTTCACCGTCTTCATCGTCTTCACCGTCTTTAACGTCTTCATCGTCTTCACCGTCTTCATCGTCTTCATCGTCTTCACCGTCTTCACCGTCTTCACCGTCTTCACCGTCTTCATCGTCTTCACCGTCTTCATCGCCTTCACCGTCTTCATCGTCTTCATCGTTCGTCTTCACCGTTTTCATCGTCTTCATCGTCTTCACCGTCTTCATCGTCTTCATCGTTCCTCTTCACCGTCTTCACCGTCTTCATCGTCTTCATCGTCTTCATCGTCTTCATTGTCTTCACCGTCTTCATCGTCTTCATTGTCTTCACCGTCTTCATCGTCTTCATCGTCTTCATCGTCTTCACCGTCTTCACCGTCTTCATCGTCTTCATCGTCTTCACCGTCTTCACCGTCTTCACCGTCTTCACCGTCTTCATCGTCTTCACCGTCTTCATCGTCTTCATCGTCTTCACCGTCTTCACCGTCTTCATCGTCTTCACCGTCTTCATCGTTCGTCTTCACCGTCTTCACCGTCTTCACCGTCTTCATCGTCTTTAACGTCTTCATCGTCTTCATCGTCTTTAACGTCTTCACCGTCTTCACCGTCTTCATCGTCTTTAACGTCTTCATCGTCTTCATCGTCTTTAACGTCTTCATCGTCTTCACCGTCTTCATCGTCTTCACCGTCTTCATCGTCTTCACCGTCTTCACCGTCTTCATCGTCTTCATCGTCTTCACCGTCTTCATCGTCTTCATCGTCTTCACCGTCTTCATCGTCTTCATCGTTCGTCTTCACCGTCTTCATCGTCTTCACCGTCTTCATCGTCTTCACCGTCTTCATCGTCTTCACCGTCTTCATCGTCTTCATCGTTCGTCTTCACCGTCTTCACCGCCTTCATCGTCTTCACCGTTTTCATCGTCTTCATCGTCTTCACCGTCTTCATCGTCTTCATCGTTCGTCTTCACCGTCTTCACCGTCTTCATCGTCTTCACCGTCTTCATCGTCTTCATCGTCTTCACCGTCTTCACCGTCTTCACCGTCTTCACCGTCTTCATCGTCTTCACCGTCTTCACCGTCTTCATCGTTTTCATCGTCTTCACCGTCTTCACCGTCTTCACCGTCTTCACCGTCTTCATCGTCTTCATCGTTCGTCTTCATCGTCTTCACCGTCTTCATCGTCTTCACCGTCTTCATCGTCTTCACCGTTTTCATCGTCTTCATCGTCTTCACCGTCTTCATCGTCTTCATCGTTCGTCTTCACCGTCTTCACCGTCTTCACCGTCTTCATCGTCTTCACCGTCTTCATCGTCTTCACCGTCTTCACCGTCTTCATCGTCTTCACCGTCTTCACTGTCTTCACCGTCTTCACCGTGAAAAATTTTTTAAATAAAAATTTTGAAAAATCTTTCGTTCAATCATGAGACAAATCTCAAAATAAGTTCATTTGACAAGAATTGCCATTTGAAACTTTATTATCTTGAGTTTCGAAGCATGCCTATACCTATAGAATATACAAGAGTTAACTAGCGTGAGACATCGAGTTTCAATTTTTGTGAAACGAAAATAAGGCCGTATAAGAGACGATAAGATTGAAACAATTTTATTTTAACTGCTGTCTATATCAACCAACACCTTTCACCGTCTTCATCGTCTTCACCGTCTTCATCGTCTTCACCGTCTTCATCGTCTTCATCGTTCGTCTTCACCGTCTTCATCGTCTTCACCGTCTTCATCGTCTTTACCGTCTTCATCGTCTTCATCGTTCGTCTTCACCGTCTTCACAGTCTTCATCGTCTTCACCGTTTTCATCGTCTTCACCGTTTTTTTCGTCTTCATCGTCTTCACCGTCTTCATCGTCTTCATGGTTCGTCTTCACCGTCTTCACCGTCTTCATCGTCTTCACCGTCTTCATCGTCTTCACCGTCTTCATCGTCTTCACCGTCTTCATCGTCTTCACCGTCTTCACCGTCTTCACCGTCTTCATCGTCTTCACCGTCTTCACCGTCTTCATCGTCTTCACCGTCTTCACCGTCTTCACCGTCTTCATCGTCTTCATCGTCTTCACCGTCTTCACCGTCTTCACCGTCTTCACCGTCTTCACCGTCTTCATCGTCTTCATCGTCTTCACCGTCTTCACCGTCTTCACCGTCTTCACCGTCTTCATCGTCTTCACCGTCTTCATCGTCTTCATCGTCTTCACCGTCTTCACCGTCTTCATCGTCTTCACCGTCTTCATCGTTCGTCTTCACCGACTTCACCGTCTTCATCGTCTTCACCGTCTTCACCGTCTTCACCGTCTTCACCGTCTTCATCGTCTTCACCGTCTTCATCGTCTTTACCGTCTTCATCGTCTTCATCGTTCGTCTTCACCGTCTTCATCGTCTTCACCGTCTTCATCGTCTTCACCGTCTTCATCGTCTTCATCGTTCGTCTTCACCGTCTTCACCGTCTTCATCGTCTTCACCGTCTTCATCGTCTTCACCGTTTTCATCGTCTTCATCGTCTTCACCGTCTTCATCGTCTTCATCGTTCGTCTTCACCGTCTTCACCGTCTTCATCGTCTTCACCGTCTTCATCGTCTTCACCGTCTTCACCGTCTTCATCGTCTTCACCGTCTTCACCGTCTTCACCGTCTTCATCGTCTTCACCGTCTTCACCGTCTTTATCGTCTTTATCGTCTTCATCGTCTTCATCGTCTTCATCGTCTTCATCGTCTTCATCGTCTTCATCGTCTTCATCGTCTTCATCGTCTTCATCGTCTTCACCGTCTTCATCGTCTTCACCGTCTTCACCGTCTTCACCGTCTTCATCGTCTTCACCGTCTTCACCGTCTTTATCGTCTTCATCGTCTTCACCGTCTTCATCGTCTTCATCGTTCTTCTTCACCGTCTTCACCGTCTTCATCGTCTTCACCGTCTTCATCGTCTTCACCGTCTTCATCGTCTTCACCGTCTTCACCGTCTTCACCGTCTTCATCGTTCGTCTTCACCGTCTTCACCGTCTTCACCGTCTTCACCGTCTTCACCGTCTTCACCGTCTTCATCGTCTTCACCGTCTTCATCGTCTTCATCGTCTTTACCGTCTTCATCGTCTTCATCGTTCGTCTTCACCGTCTTCATCGTCTTCACCGTCTTCATCGTCTTCATCGTTCGTCTTCACCGTCTTCACCGTCTTCATCGTCTTCACCGTCTTCATCGTCTTCACCGTTTTCATCGTCTTCATCGTCTTCACCGTCTTCATCGTCTTCATCGTTCGTCTTCACCGTCTTCACCGTCTTCATCGTCTTCACCGTCTTCATCGTCTTCACCGTCTTCACCGTCTTCATCGTCTTCACCGTCTTCACCGTCTTCACCGTCTTCATCGTCTTCACCGTCTTCACCGTCTTTATCGTCTTTATCGTCTTCATCGTCTTCATCGTCTTCATCGTCTTCATCGTCTTCATCGTCTTCATCGTCTTCATCGTCTTCATCGTCTTCATCGTCTTCATCGTCTTCACCGTCTTCATCGTCTTCACCGTCTTCACCGTCTTCACCGTCTTCATCGTCTTCACCGTCTTCACCGTCTTTATCGTCTTCATCGTCTTCACCGTCTTCATCGTCTTCATCGTTCGTCTTCACCGTCTTCACCGTCTTCATCGTCTTCACCGTCTTCATCGTCTTCACCGTCTTCATCGTCTTCACCGTCTTCACCGTCTTCACCGTCTTCATCGTTCGTCTTCACCGTCTTCACCGTCTTCACCGTCTTCACCGTCTTCACCGTCTTCACCGTCTTCATCGTCTTCACCGTCTTCATCGTCTTCATCGTCTTCATCGTCTTCACCGTCTTCACCGTCTTCATCGTCTTCACCGTCTTCATCGTTCGTCTTCACCGTCTTCACCGTCTTCACCGTCTTCACCGTCTTCACCGTCTTTAACGTCTTCATCGTCTTTAACGTCTTCATCGTCTTTAACGTCTTCATCGTCTTTAACGTCTTCATCGTCTTTAACGTCTTCATCGTCTTTAACGTCTTCATCGTCTTCACCGTCTTCACCGTCTTCACCGTCTTCACCGTCTTCATCGTCTTCACCGTCTTCATCGCCTTCACCGTCTTCATCGTCTTCATCGTTCGTCTTCACCGTCTTCATCGTCTTCACCGTCTTCATCGTCTTCATCGTCTTCACCGTCTTCATCGTCTTCATCGTTCGTCTTCACCGTCTTCACCGTCTTCATCGTCTTCACCGTTTTCATCGTCTTCATCGTCTTCACCGTCTTCATCGTCTTCATCGTTCGTCTTCACCGTCTTCACCGTCTTCACCGTCTTCATCGTCTTCACCGTCTTCATCGTCTTCATCGTTCGTCTTCACCGTCTTCACCGTCTTCACCGTCTTCATCGTCTTCACCGTCTTCATCGTCTTCACCGTCTTCATCGTCTTCACCGTCTTCACCGTCTTCATCGTCTTCACCGTCTTCACCGTCTTCATCGTTCGTCTTCACCGTCTTCATCGTCTTCACCGTCTTCATCGTCTTCACCGTCTTCATCGTCTTCACCGTCTTCATCGTCTTCATCGTTCGTCTTCACCGTCTTCACCGTCTTCACCGTCTTCACCGTCTTCACCGTCTTCACCGTCTTCATCGTCTTCACCGTCTTCATCGTCTTCATCGTCTTTACCGTCTTCATCGTCTTCATCGTTCGTCTTCACCGTCTTCATCGTCTTCACCGTCTTCATCGTCTTCATCGTTCGTCTTCACCGTCTTCACCGTCTTCATCGTCTTCACCGTCTTCATCGTCTTCACCGTTTTCATCGTCTTCATCGTCTTCACCGTCTTCATCGTCTTCATCGTTCGTCTTCACCGTCTTCACCGTCTTCATCGTCTTCACCGTCTTCATCGTCTTCACCGTCTTCACCGTCTTCATCGTCTTCACCGTCTTCACCGTCTTCACCGTCTTCATCGTCTTCACCGTCTTCACCGTCTTTATCGTCTTTATCGTCTTCATCGTCTTCATCGTCTTCATCGTCTTCATCGTCTTCATCGTCTTCATCGTCTTCATCGTCTTCATCGTCTTCATCGTCTTCATCGTCTTCACCGTCTTCATCGTCTTCACCGTCTTCACCGTCTTCACCGTCTTCATCGTCTTCACCGTCTTCACCGTCTTTATCGTCTTCATCGTCTTCACCGTCTTCATCGTCTTCATCGTTCGTCTTCACCGTCTTCACCGTCTTCATCGTCTTCACCGTCTTCATCGTCTTCACCGTCTTCATCGTCTTCACCGTCTTCACCGTCTTCACCGTCTTCATCGTTCGTCTTCACCGTCTTCACCGTCTTCACCGTCTTCACCGTCTTCACCGTCTTCACCGTCTTCATCGTCTTCACCGTCTTCATCGTCTTCATCGTCTTCATCGTCTTCACCGTCTTCACCGTCTTCATCGTCTTCACCGTCTTCATCGTTCGTCTTCACCGTCTTCACCGTCTTCACCGTCTTCACCGTCTTCACCGTCTTTAACGTCTTCATCGTCTTTAACGTCTTCATCGTCTTTAACGTCTTCATCGTCTTTAACGTCTTCATCGTCTTTAACGTCTTCATCGTCTTTAACGTCTTCATCGTCTTCACCGTCTTCACCGTCTTCACCGTCTTCACCGTCTTCATCGTCTTCATCGCCTTCACCGTCTTCATCGTCTTCATCGTTCGTCTTCACCGTCTTCATCGTCTTCACCGTCTTCATCGTCTTCATCGTCTTCACCGTCTTCATCGTCTTCATCGTTCGTCTTCACCGTCTTCACCGTCTTCATCGTCTTCACCGTTTTCATCGTCTTCATCGTCTTCACCGTCTTCATCGTCTTCATCGTTCGTCTTCACCGTCTTCACCGTCTTCACCGTCTTCATCGTCTTCACCGTCTTCATCGTCTTCACCGTCTTCACCGTCTTCATCGTCTTCACCGTCTTCACCGTCTTCATCGTTTTCATCGTTTTCATCGTCTTCACCGTCTTCACCGTCTTCATCGTCTTCATCGTCTTCACCGTCTTCATCGTCTTTATCGTCTTCACCGTCTTCATCGTCTTCATCGTCTTCACCGTCTTCATCGTCTTCATCGTTCGTCTTCACCGTCTTCACCGTCTTCACCGTCTTCACCGTCTTCATCGTCTTCATCGTTTTCATCGTCTTCACCGTCTTCATCGTCTTCATCGTTCGTCTTCACCGTCTTCACCGTCTTCATCGTCTTCACCGTCTTCATCGTCTTCACCGTCTTCATCGTCTTCATCGTCTTCAACGTCTTCATCGTCTTCACCGTCTTCACCGTCTTCATCGTCTTCACCGTCTTCATCGTCTTCACCGTCTTCACCGTCTTCACCGTCTTCATCGTCTTCACCGTCTTCATCGTCTTCACCGTCTTCATCGTCTTCACCGTTTTCATCGTCTTCATCGTTCGTCTTCACCGTCTTCATCGTCTTCACCGTCTTCATCGTCTTCACCGTCTTCATCGTCTTCACCGTCTTCATCGTCTTCACCGTCTTCATCGTCTTCATCGTTCGTCTTCACCGTCTTCACCGTCTTCACCGTCTTCATCGTCTTCACCGTCTTCATCGTCTTCACCGTCTTCATCGTCTTCACCGTCTTCACCGTCTTCATCGTCTTCACCGTCTTCACCGTCTTCATCGTTTTCATCGTTTTCATCGTCTTCACCGTCTTCACCGTCTTCATCGTCTTCATCGTCTTCACCGTCTTCACCGTCTTCATCGTCTTTAACGTCTTTAACGTCTTCATCGTCTTCACCGTCTTCATCGTCTTCACCGTCTTCACCGTCTTCACCGTCTTCACCGTCTTCACCGTCTTCATCGTCTTCATCGTCTTCACCGTCTTTATCGCCTTCACCGTCTTCATCGTCTTCATCGTTCGTCTTCACCGTCTTCATCGTTCGTCTTCACCGTCTTCATCGTCTTCACCGTCTTCATCGTCTTCACCGTCTTCATCGTCTTCACCGTCTTCATCGTCTTCATCGTTCGTCTTCACCGTCTTCACCGCCTTCATCGTCTTCACCGTTTTCATCGTCTTCATCGTCTTCACCGTCTTCATCGTCTTCATCGTTCGTCTTCACCGTCTTCACCGTCTTCATCGTCTTCACCGTCTTCATCGTCTTCATCGTCTTCACCGTCTTCACCGTCTTCACCGTCTTCACCGTCTTCATCGTCTTCACCGTCTTCACCGTCTTCATCGTTTTCATCGTTTTCATCGTCTTCACCGTCTTCACCGTCTTCACCGTCTTCACCGTCTTCATCGTCTTCATCGTTCGTCTTCATCGTCTTCACCGTCTTCATCGTCTTCACCGTCTTCATCGTCTTCACCGTTTTCATCGTCTTCATCGTCTTCACCGTCTTCATCGTCTTCATCGTTCGTCTTCACCGTCTTCACCGTCTTCACCGTCTTCACCGTCTTCATCGTCTTCACCGTCTTCATCGTCTTCACCGTCTTCACCGTCTTCATCGTCTTCACCGTCTTCACCGTCTTCATCGTCTTCACCGTCTTCACCGTCTTCATCGTTTTCATCGTTTTCATCGTCTTCACCGTCTTCACCGTCTTCATCGTCTTCATCGTCTTCATCGTCTTTATCGTCTTCACCGTCTTCATCGTCTTCACCGTCTTCATCGTCTTCATCGTTCGTCTTCACCGTCTTCACCGTCTTCACCGTCTTCACCGTCTTCACCGTCTTCATCGTCTTCATCGTTTTCATCGTCTTCACCGTCTTCATCGTCTTCATCGTTCGTCTTCACCGTCTTCACCGTCTTCATCGTCTTCACCGTCTTCATCGTCTTCACCGTCTTCATCGTCTTCATCGTCTTCACCGTCTTCATCGTCTTCACCGTCTTCACCGTCTTCATCGTCTTCACCGTCTTCATCGTCTTCACCGTCTTCACCGTCTTCACCGTCTTCACCGTCTTCATCGTCTTCACCGTCTTCATCGTCTTCACCGTCTTCATCGTCTTCACCGTTTTCATCGTCTTCATCGTTCGTCTTCACCGTCTTCATCGTCTTCACCGTCTTCATCGTCTTCACCGTCTTCATCGTCTTCACCGTCTTCATCGTCTTCACCGTCTTCATCGTCTTCATCGTTCGTCTTCACCGTCTTCACCGTCTTCACCGTCTTCATCGTCTTCACCGTCTTCATCGTCTTCACCGTCTTCATCGTCTTCACCGTCTTCACCGTCTTCATCGTCTTCACCGTCTTCACCGTCTTCATCGTTTTCATCGTTTTCATCGTCTTCACCGTCTTCACCGTCTTCATCGTCTTCATCGTCTTCACCGTCTTCACCGTCTTCATCGTCTTTAACGTCTTTAACGTCTTCATCGTCTTCACCGTCTTCATCGTCTTCACCGTCTTCACCGTCTTCACCGTCTTCACCGTCTTCACCGTCTTCATCGTCTTCATCGTCTTCACCGTCTTCATCGCCTTCACCGTCTTCATCGTCTTCATCGTTCGTCTTCACCGTCTTCATCGTTCGTCTTCACCGTCTTCATCGTCTTCACCGTCTTCATCGTCTTCACCGTCTTCATCGTCTTCACCGTCTTCATCGTCTTCATCGTTCGTCTTCACCGTCTTCACCGCCTTCATCGTCTTCACCGTTTTCATCGTCTTCATCGTCTTCACCGTCTTCATCGTCTTCATCGTTCGTCTTCACCGTCTTCACCGTCTTCATCGTCTTCACCGTCTTCATCGTCTTCATCGTCTTCACCGTCTTCACCGTCTTCACCGTCTTCACCGTCTTCATCGTCTTCACCGTCTTCACCGTCTTCATCGTTTTCATCGTTTTCATCGTCTTCACCGTCTTCACCGTCTTCACCGTCTTCACCGTCTTCATCGTCTTCATCGTTCGTCTTCATCGTCTTCACCGTCTTCATCGTCTTCACCGTCTTCATCGTCTTCACCGTTTTCATCGTCTTCATCGTCTTCACCGTCTTCATCGTCTTCATCGTTCGTCTTCACCGTCTTCACCGTCTTCACCGTCTTCACCGTCTTCATCGTCTTCACCGTCTTCATCGTCTTCACCGTCTTCACCGTCTTCATCGTCTTCACCGTCTTCACCGTCTTCACCGTGAAAAATTTTTTAAATAAAAATTTTAAAAAATCTTTCGTTCAATCATGAGACAAATCTCAAAATAAGTTCATTTGACAAGAATTGCCATTTGAAACTTTATTATCTTGAGTTTCGAAGCATGCCTATACCTATAGAATATACAAGAGTTAACTAGCGTGAGACATCGAGTTTCAATTTTTGTGAAACGAAAATAAGGCCGTATAAGAGACGATAAGATTGAAACAATTTTCTTTTAACTGCTGTCTATATCAACCAACACCTTTCATCGTCTTCATCGTCTTCATCGTCTTCACCGTCTTCATCGTCTTCATCGTCTTCTTCGTCTTCACCGTCTTCACCGTCTTCATCGTCTTCATCGTCTTCACCGTCTTCACCGTCTTCACCGTCTTCACCGTCTTCATCGTCTTCACCGTCTTCATCGTCTTCATCGTCTTCACCGTCTTCACCGTCTTCATCGTCTTCATCGTCTTCATCGTTCGTCTTCACCGTCTTCATCGTCTTCATCGTTCGTCTTCACCGTCTTCATCGTCTTCACCGTCTTCATCGTCTTCATCGTTCGTCTTCACCGTCTTCACCGTCTTCATCGTCTTCACCGTCTTCATCATCTTCACCGTTTTCATCGTCTTCATCGTCTTCACCGTCTTCATCGTCTTCATCGTTCGTCTTCACCGTCTTCACCGTCTTCATCGTCTTCACCGTCTTCATCGTCTCCACCGTCTTCATCGTCTTCATCGTCTTCGCCGTTTTCATCGTCTTCACCGTCTTCATCGTCTTCATCGTTCGTCTTCACCGTCTTCACCGTCTTCATCGTCTTCACCGTTTTCATCGTCTTCACCGTCTTCATCGTCTTTACCGTCTTCATCGTCTTCACCGTCTTCATCGTCTTCACCGTCTTCACCGTCTTCACCGTCTTCACCGTCTTAATCGTCTTCACCGTCTTCATCGTCTTCACCGTCTTCATCGTCTTCATCGTTCGTCTTCACCGTCTTCACCGTCTTCATCGTCTTCACCGTCTTCATCGTCTTCACCGTTTTCATCGTCTTCATCGTCTTCACCGTCTTCATCGTCTTCATCGTTCGTCTTCACCGTCTTCACCGTCTTCATCGTCTTCACCGTCTTCATCGTCTTCACCGTCTTCATCGTCTTCATCGTCTTCGCCGTCTTCATCGTCTTCACCGTCTTCATCGTCTTCATCGTTCGTCTTCACCGTCTTCACCGTCTTCATCGTCTTCACCGTTTTCATCGTCTTCACCGTCTTCACCGTCTTCATCGTCTTTACCGTCTTCATCGTCTTCATCGTTCGTCTTCACCGTCTTCACCGTCTTCATCGTCTTCATCGTCTTCATCGTCTTCATTGTCTTCACCGTCTTCATCGTCTTCATCGTCTTCCTCGTCTTCATCGTCTTCATCGTCTTCATCGTCTTCATCGTCTTCACCGTCTTCACCGTCTTCACCGTCTTCATCGTCTTCACCGTCTTCATCGTCTTCATCGTCTTCACCGTCTTCACCGTCTTCATCGTCTTCACCGTCTTCATCGTTCGTCTTCATCGTTCGTCTTCACCGTCTTCACCGTCTTCATCGTCTTTAACGTCTTCATCGTCTTTAACGTCTTTAACGTCTTCATCGTCTTTAACGTCTTCATCGTCTTCACCGTCTTCATCGTCTTCACCGTCTTCACCGTCTTCACCGTCTTCATCGTCTTCATCGTCTTCACCGTCTTCATCGCCTTCACCGTCTTCATCGTCTTCATCGTTCGTCTTCACCGTCTTCATCGTCTTCACCGTCTTCACCGTCTTCATCGTCTTCATCGTTCGTCTTCACCGTCTTCACCGTCTTCATCGTCTTCACCGTTTTCATCGTCTTCACCGTCTTCATCGTCTTCATCGTTCGTCTTCACCGTCTTCACCGTCTTCATCGTCTTCACCGTCTTCATCGTCTTCACCGTCTTTAACGTCTTCATCGTCTTCACCGTCTTCATCGTCTTCATCGTCTTCACCGTCTTCACCGTCTTCACCGTCTTCACCGTCTTCATCGTCTTCACCGTCTTCATCGCCTTCACCGTCTTCATCGTCTTCATCGTTCGTCTTCACCGTTTTCATCGTCTTCATCGTCTTCACCGTCTTCATCGTCTTCATCGTTCGTCTTCACCGTCTTCACCGTCTTCATCGTCTTCATCGTCTTCATCGTCTTCATTGTCTTCACCGTCTTCATCGTCTTCATTGTCTTCACCGTCTTCATCGTCTTCATCGTCTTCATCGTCTTCACCGTCTTCACCGTCTTCATCGTCTTCATCGTCTTCACCGTCTTCACCGTCTTCACCGTCTTCACCGTCTTCATCGTCTTCACCGTCTTCATCGTCTTCATCGTCTTCACCGTCTTCACCGTCTTCATCGTCTTCACCGTCTTCATCGTTCGTCTTCACCGTCTTCACCGTCTTCACCGTCTTCATCGTCTTTAACGTCTTCATCGTCTTCATCGTCTTTAACGTCTTCACCGTCTTCACCGTCTTCATCGTCTTTAACGTCTTCATCGTCTTCATCGTCTTTAACGTCTTCATCGTCTTCACCGTCTTCATCGTCTTCACCGTCTTCATCGTCTTCACCGTCTTCACCGTCTTCATCGTCTTCATCGTCTTCACCGTCTTCATCGTCTTCACCGTCTTCATCGTCTTCATCGTTCGTCTTCACCGTCTTCATCGTCTTCACCGTCTTCATCGTCTTCACCGTCTTCATCGTCTTCACCGTCTTCATCGTCTTCATCGTTCGTCTTCACCGTCTTCACCGCCTTCATCGTCTTCACCGTTTTCATCGTCTTCATCGTCTTCACCGTCTTCATCGTCTTCATCGTTCGTCTTCACCGTCTTCACCGTCTTCATCGTCTTCACCGTCTTCATCGTCTTCATCGTCTTTACCGTCTTCATCGTCTTCATCGTTCGTCTTCAGCGTCTTCACAGTCTTCATCGTCTTCACCGTCTTCATCGTCTTCACCGTTTTTTTCGTCTTCATCGTCTTCACCGTCTTCATCGTCTTCATGGTTCGTCTTCACCGTCTTCACCGTCTTCATCGTCTTCACCGTCTTCATCGTCTTCACCGTCTTCATCGTCTTCACCGTCTTCATCGTCTTCACCGTCTTCACCGTCTTCACCGTCTTCATCGTCTTCACCGTCTTCACCGTCTTCATCGTCTTCACCGTCTTCACCGTCTTCACCGTCTTCATCGTCTTCACCGTCTTCACCGTCTTCACCGTCTTCACCGTCTTCACCGTCTTCACCGTCTTCATCGTCTTCATCGTCTTCACCGTCTTCACCGTCTTCACCGTCTTCACCGTCTTCATCGTCTTCACCGTCTTCATCGTCTTCATCGTCTTCACCGTCTTCACCGTCTTCATCGTCTTCACCGTCTTCATCGTTCGTCTTCACCGACTTCACCGTCTTCATCGTCTTCACCGTCTTCACCGTCTTCACCGTCTTCACCGTCTTCATCGTCTTCACCGTCTTCATCGTCTTTACCGTCTTCATCGTCTTCATCGTTCGTCTTCACCGTCTTCATCGTCTTCACCGTCTTCATCGTCTTCACCGTCTTCATCGTCTTCATCGTTCGTCTTCACCGTCTTCACCGTCTTCATCGTCTTCACCGTCTTCATCGTCTTCACCGTTTTCATCGTCTTCATCGTCTTCACCGTCTTCATCGTCTTCATCGTTCGTCTTCACCGTCTTCACCGTCTTCACCGTCTTCATCGTCTTCACCGTCTTCATCGTCTTCACCGTCTTCATCGTCTTCACCGTCTTCACCGTCTTCACCGTCTTCATCGTCTTCACCGTCTTCACCGTCTTTATCGCCTTCATCGTCTTCATCGTCTTCATCGTCTTCATCGTCTTCATCGTCTTCATCGTCTTCATCGTCTTCATCGTCTTCATCGTCTTCATCGTCTTCATCATCTTGCAACCATACTTCCCCCGGAATCAAAAATCTTTGGTTTCCCGGAGACTGCCCGCGGGGTCATATCTACCCTTTTTCCTTAACTAAGGGGGGTGAATAAAGCAAAAAAAAATTTAATTACGATAAATAGACGATAAGATCGAAACGAGTTGTTAATACACTAAGTGAGCGGTCATCGAGGGAGATAGGAGATGCGACGGCGGATGCCGTTGAAAAACTTGAAAGTCTTAGAAAATTAAGAGTAAATTTACAGATTATAATCGCGTTTGAATGGGACCCAAGCCAATTAAAGCATGTTTTCTCGCGCATTCGACCGGAGCGGCGAGGATCTCGGCCTAGCGTGGAATTTCATTGCCAGTGAAAAAATTTTAAAAATGAAGTTTTTAAAAAATCTTTCGTTCAATCATGAGACAAATTTGCGCGCCTGCTGCCTTCCTTGGATGTGGTAGCCGTTTCTCATGCTCCCTCTCCGGAATCGAACCCTGATTCCCCGTTACACGTTACAACCATGGTAAGCATATCACATACCATCGAAAGTTAATAGGGCACACACTTGAAAGATCTGTCGCCGACGCTAGGTCATGCGATCAGCCGTTATTTATTCAGAGTCACCAAAATTTACGAGCCGAATCTTTGAGACAATCATATAACTACTGGCAGGATCAACCAGGTAATACACGAGCAAGAAGACTAGCGTCGCTGGCCTAAAGTCGACGAGTCTTCTAGTCGCCTTCGATAGTCGTCGCCGCTCGTAAAAGCGGCTATATCGAAGATAATTTATCAGCTTCGAATCTCTGCTTTACCGAGATCGAGTGATGATGATAGGAGATCACGCGCTTATTGCCGCTAATAGACGTCCCCTTGAACGGTTAGCCTATCTTAAGCGAATAAGCAGCGCATCAGGCCAGTGGGGAATAACAAACGTTCAAGGTGCTTTTTGAGAAACTCGTTTCGAGCTCAAAATATTTGATCGGTCGGTCTTTTTATAATCGTTTATAGATTATAATCGCGTTTCAATGGGACCCAAGCCGGTGAAGGCATGTTTTCTCGCGCATTCGACCGGAGCGGCGAGGATCTCGGCCTAGCGTGGAATTTCATTGCCAGTGAAAAAAATTTTAAAATGAAGTTTTTAAAAAATCTTTCGTTCAATCATGAGACAAATTTGCGCGCCTGCTGCCTTCCTTGGATGTGGTAGCCGTTTCTCATACTCCCTCTCCGGAATCGAACTCTGATTCCCCGTTACACGTTACAACCATGGTAAGCATATCACATACCATCGAAAGTTGATAGGGCACACACTTGAAAGATCTGTCGCCGACGCTAGGTCATGCGATCAGCCGTTATTTATTCAGAGTCACCAAAATTTACGAGCCGAATCTTTGAGACAAGCATATAACTACTGGCAGGATCAACCAGGTAATACACGAGCAAGAAGACTAGCGTAGCTGGCCTAAAGTCGACGAGTCTTCTTGTCGCCTTCGATAGTCGTCGCCGCTAGTAAAAGCGGCTATATCGATGATAATTTATCAGCTTCGAATCTCTGCTTTACCGAGATCGAATGATGATGATAGGAGATCACGCGCTTATTGCCGCTAATAGACGTCCCCTTGAACGGTTAGCCTATCTTAAGCGAATAAGCAGCGCATCAGGCCAGTGGGGAATAACAAACGTTCAAGGTGCTTTTTGAGAAACTCGTTTCGAGCTCAAAATATTTGATCGGTCGGTCTTTTTATAATCGTTTATAGATTATAATCGCGTTTCAATGGGACCCAAGCCGGTGAAGGCATGTTTTCTCGCGCATTCGAACGGAGCGGCGAGGATCTCGGCCTAGCGTGGAATTTCATTGCCAGTGAAAAAATTTTTAAAATGAAGTTTTTAAAAAATCTTTCGTTCAATCATGAGACAAATTTGCGCGCCTGCTGCCTTCCTTGGATGTGGTAGCCGTTTCTCATACTCCCTCTCCGGAATCGAACTCTGATTCCCCGTTACACGTTACAACCATGGTAAGCATATCACATACCATCGAAAGTTGATAGGGCACACACTTGAAAGATCTGTCGCCGACGCTAGGTCATGCGATCAGCCGTTATTTATTCAGAGTCACCAAAATTTACGAGCCGAATCTTTGAGACAAGCATATAACTACTGGCAGGATCAACCAGGTAATACACGAGCAAGAAGACTAGCGTAGCTGGCCTAAAGTCGACGAGTCTTCTTGTCGCCTTCGATAGTCGTCGCCGCTAGTAAAAGCGGCTATATCGATGATAATTTATCAGCTTCGAATCTCTGCTTTACCGAGATCGAATGATGATGATAGGAGATCACGCGCTTATTGCCGCTAATAGACGTCCCCTTGAACGGTTAGCCTATCTTAAGCGAATAAGCAGCGCATCAGGCCAGTGGGGAATAACAAACGTTCAAGGTGCTTTTTGAGAAACTCGTTTCGAGCTCAAAATATTTGATCGGTCAGTCTTTTTATAATCGTTTACAGATTATAATCGCGTTTCAATGGGACCCAAGCCGGTGAAGGCATGTTTTCTCGCGCATTCTACCGGAGCGGTGAGGATCTCGGCCTAGCGTGGAGTTTCATTGCCGGTGAAAAATTTTTTAAATAAAAATTTCAAAAAATCTTTCGTTCAATCATGAGACAAATCTCAAAATAAGTTCATTTGACAAGAGTTGCCATTTGAAACTTTATTATCTTGAGTTTCGAAGCATGCCTATACCTATAGAATATACAAGAGTTAACTAGCGTGAGACATCGAGTTTCAATTTTTGTGAAACGAAAATAAGGCCGTATAAGAGACGATAAGATTGAAATAATTTTATTTTAACTGCTGTCTATATCAACCAACACCTTTCATCGTCTTCATCGTCTTCATCGTCTTCACCGTCTTCATCGTCTTCATCGTCTTCATCGTCTTCACCGTCTTCACCCTCTTCACCGTCTTCATCGTCTCCATCGTCTTCACCGTCTTCACCGTCTTCACCGTCTTCATCGTCTTCATCGTCTTCACCGTCTTCATCGTCTTCATCGTCTTCACCGTCTTCACCGTCTTCATCGTCTTCACCGTCTTCATCGTTCGTCTTCACCGACTTCACCGTCTTCATCGTCTTTAACGTCTTTATCGTCTTCATCGTCTTCCCCGTCTTCATCGTCTTCACCGTCTTCACCGTCTTCACCGTCTTCACCGTCTTCATCGTCTTCACCGTCTTCATCGTCTTCACCGTCTTCATCGTCTTCATCGTTCGTCTTCACCGTCTTCATCGTCTTCACCGTCTTCATCGTCTTCACCGTCTTCATCGTCTTCACCGTCTTCATCGTCTTCATCGTTCGTCTTCACCGTCTTCACCGTCTTCATCGTCTTCACCGTCTTCACCGTCTTCATCGTCTTCACCGTTTTCATCGTCTTCATCGTCTTCACCGTCTTCATCGTCTTCATCGTTCGTCTTCACCGTCTTCACCGTCTTCATCGTCTTCACCGTCTTCATCGTCTTCACCGTCTTCATCGTCTTCACCGTCTTCATCGTCTTCACCGTCTTCACCGTCTTCACCGTCTTCATCGTCTTCACCGTCTTCACCGTCTTCATCGTCTTCATCGTCTTCATCGTCTTCATCGTCTTCATCGTCTTCATCGTCTTCATCGTCTTCATCGTCTTCATCATCTTGCAACCATACTTCCCCCGGAATCAAAAATCTTTGGTTTCCCGGAGACTGCCCGCGGGGTCATATCTAACCTTTTTCCTTAACTAAGGGGGGTGAATAAAGCAAAAAAAAATTTAAATACGATAAATAGACGATAAGATCGAAACGAGTTGTTAATACACTAAGTGAGCGGTCATCGAGGGAGATAGGAGATGCGACGGCGGATGCCGTTGAAAAACTTGAAAGTCTTAGAAAATTAAGAGTAAATTTACAGATTATAATCGCGTTTGAATGGGACCCAAGCCGATTAAAGCATGTTTTCTCGCGCATTCGACCGGAGCGGCGAGGATCTCGGCCTAGCGTGGAATTTCATTGCCCGTGAAAATTTTTTAAAAATGAAGTTTTTAAAAAATCTTTCGTTCAATCATGAGACAAATTTGCGCGCCTGCTGCCTTCCTTGGATGTGGTAGCCGTTTCTCATGCTCCCTCTCCGGAATCAAACCCTGATTCCCCGTTACCCGTTACAACCATGGTAAGCATATCACATACCATCGAAAGTTGATAGGGCACACACTTGAAAGATCTGTCGCGGACGCTAGGTCGTGCGATCAGCCGTTATTTATTCAGAGTCACCAAAATTTACGAGCCGAATCTTTGAGACAAGCATATAACTACTGGCAGGATCAACCAGGTAATACACGAGCAAGAAGACTAGCGTCGCTGGCCTAAAGTCGACGAGTCTTCTAGTCGCCTTCGATAGTCGTCGCCGCTCGTAAAAGCGGCTATATCGAAGATAATTTATCAGCTTCGAATCTCTGCTTTACCGAGATCGAGTGATGATGATAGGAGATCACGCGCTTATTGCCGCTAATAGACGTCCCCTTGAACGGTTAGCCTATCTTAAGCGAATAAGCAGCGCATCAGGCCAGTGGGGAATAACAAACGTTCAAGGTGCTTTTTGAGAAACTCGTTTCGAGCTCATAATATTTGATTTGTCAGTCTTTTTATAATCGTTTACAGATTATAATCGCGTTTCAATGGGACCCAAGCCGGTGAAGGCATGTTTTCTCGCGCATTCGACCGGAGCGGCGAGGATCTCGGCCTAGCGTGGAATTTCATTGCCAGTGAAAAATTTTTTACAATGAAATTTTTAAAAAATCTTTCGTTCAATCATGAGACAAATTTGCGCGCCTGCTGCCTTCCTTGGATGTGGTAACCGTTTCTCATGCTCCCTCTCCGGAATCGAACCCTGATTCCCCGTTACACGTTACAACCATGGTAAGCATATCACATACCATCGAAAGTTGATAGGGCACACACTTGAAAGATCTGTCGCCGACGCTAGGTCATGCGATCAGCCGTTATTTATTCAGAGTCACCAAAATTTACGAGCCGAATCTTTGAGACAAGCATATAACTACTGGCAGGATCAACCAAGTAATACACGAGCAAGAAGACTAGCGTCGCTGGCCTAAAGTCGACGAGTCTTCTAGTCGCCTTCGATAGTCGTCGCCGCTCGTAAAAGCGGCTATATCGAAGATAATTTATCAGCTTCGAATCTCTGCTTTACCGAGATCGAGTGATGATGATAGGAGATCACGCGCTTATTGCCGCTAATAGACGTCCCCTTGAACGGTTAGCCTATCTCAAGCGAATAAGCAGCGCATCAGGCCAGTGGGGAATAACAAACGTTCAAGGTGCTTTTTGAGAAACTCGTTTCGAGCTTAAAATATTTGATCGGTCAGTCTTTTTATAATCGTTTACAGATTATAATCGCGTTTCAATGGGACCCAAGCCGGTGAAGGCATGTTTTCTCGCGCATTCGACCGGAGCGGTGAGGATCTCGGCCTAGCGTGGAGTTTCATTGCCGGTGAAAAATTTTTTTAATAAAAATTTTAAAAAATCTTTCGTTCAATCATGAGACAAATCTCAAAATAAGTTCATTTGACAAGAGTTGCCATTTGAAACTTTATTATCTTGAGTTTCGAAGCATGCCTATACCTATAGAATATACAAGAGTTAACTAGCGTGAGACATCGAGTTTCAATTTTTGTGAAACGAAAATAAGGCCGTATAAGAGACGATAAGATTGAAATAATTTTATTTTAACTGCTGTCTATATCAACCAACACCTTTCATCGTCTTCATCGTCTTCATCGTCTTCACCGTCTTCATCGTCTTCATCGTCTTCATCGTCTTCACCGTCTTCACCCTCTTCACCGTCTTCATCGTCTCCATCGTCTTCACCGTCTTCACCGTCTTCACCGTCTTCATCGTCTTCATCGTCTTCACCGTCTTCATCGTCTTCATCGTCTTCACCGTCTTCACCGTCTTCATCGTCTTCACCGTCTTCATCGTTCGTCTTCACCGACTTCACCGTCTTCATCGTCTTTAACGTCTTTATCGTCTTCATCGTCTTCCCCGTCTTCATCGTCTTCACCGTCTTCACCGTCTTCACCGTCTTCACCGTCTTCATCGTCTTCACCGTCTTCATCGTCTTCACCGTCTTCATCGTCTTCATCGTTCGTCTTCACCGTCTTCATCGTCTTCACCGTCTTCATCGTCTTCACCGTCTTCATCGTCTTCACCGTCTTCATCGTCTTCATCGTTCGTCTTCACCGTCTTCACCGTCTTCATCGTCTTCACCGTCTTCACCGTCTTCATCGTCTTCACCGTTTTCATCGTCTTCATCGTCTTCACCGTCTTCATCGTCTTCATCGTTCGTCTTCACCGTCTTCACCGTCTTCATCGTCTTCACCGTCTTCATCGTCTTCACCGTCTTCATCGTCTTCACCGTCTTCATCGTCTTCACCGTCTTCACCGTCTTCACCGTCTTCATCGTCTTCACCGTCTTCACCGTCTTCATCGTCTTCATCGTCTTCATCGTCTTCATCGTCTTCACCGTCTTCATCGTCTTCATCGTCTTCACCGTCTTCACCGTCTTCATCGTCTTCACCGTCTTCATCGTCTTCATCGTTCGTCTTCACCGTCTTCATCGTCTTCACCGTCTTCATCGTCTTCACCGTCTTCATCGTCTTCACCGTCTTCACCGTCTTCACCGTCTTCATCGTCTTCATCGTCTTCATCGTCTTCACCGTCTTCACCGTCTTCATCGTCTTCATCGTCTTCACCGTCTTCATCGTCTTCACCGTCTTCACCGTCTTCACCGTCTTCATCGTCTTCACCGTCTTCATCGTCTTCATCGTCTTCACCGTCTTCACCGTCTTCATCGTATTCACCGTCTTCATCGTCTTCATCGTTCGTCTTCACCGTCTTCACCGTCTTCATCGTCTTCACCGTCTTCATCGTCTTCACCGTCTTCACCGTCTTCACCGTCTTCACCGTCTTCACCGTCTTCACCGTCTTCATCGTCTTCACCGTCTTCACCGTCTTCACCGTCTTCACCGTCTTCATCGTCTTCACCGTCTTCATCGTCTTCATCGTCTTCATCGTCTTCACCGTCTTCACCGTCTTCATCGTCTTCATCGTCTTCATCGTCTTCACCGTCTTCATCCTCTTCACCGTCTTCATCGTCTTCACCGTCTTCACCGTCTTCACCGTCTTCATCGTCTTCATCGTCTTCATCGTCTTCACCGTCTTCACCGTCTTCATCGTCTTCATCGTCTTCACCGTCTTCACCGTCTTCATCGTCTTCACCGTCTTCATCGTCTTCATCGTCTTCACCGTCTTCACCGTCTTCATCGTATTCACCGTCTTCATCGTCTTCTTCGTCTTCACCGTCTTCATCGTCTTCACCGTCTTCACCGTCTTCACCGTCTTCACCGTCTTCACCGTCTTCACCGTCTTCATCGTCTTCACCGTCTTCACCGTCTTCACCGTCTTCACCGTCTTCATCGCCTTCACCGTCTTCATCGTCTTCATCGTCTTCACCGTCTTCACCGTCTTCATCGTCTTCATCGTCTTCACCGTCTTCACCGTCTTCACCATCTTCACCATCTTCACCGTCTTCACCGTCTTCAACGTCTTCATCGTCTTCACCGTCTTCATCGTCTTCATCGTTCGTCTTCACCGTCTTCATCGTCTTCGTCGTCTTCATCGTCTTCACCGTCTTCACCGTCTTCATCGTCTTCATCGTCTTCACCGTCTTCACCGTCTTCACCGTCTTCACCGTCTTCATCGTCTTCACCGTCTTCATCGTCTTCATCGTCTTCACCGTCTTCACCGTCTTCACCGTCTTCACCGTCTTCACCGTCTTCACCGTCTTCTCCGTCTTCATCGTTCGTCTTCATCGTTCGTCTTCATCGTCTTCACCGTCTTCACCGTCTTCATCGTCTTCATCGTCTTCACCGTCTTCATCGTCTTCATCGTCTTCATCGTCTTCATCGTCTTCACCGTCTTCATCGTCTTCATCGTCTTCATCGTCTAGCAACCATACTTTCCCCGGAATCAAAAATCTTTGGTTTCCCGGAGACTGCCCGCGGGGTCATATCTACCCTTTTTCCTTAACTAAGGGGGGTGAATAAAGCAATAAAAAATTTAAATACGATAAATAGACGATAAGATCGAAACGAGTTGTTTATACACTAAGTGAGCGGTCATCGAGGGAGATAGGAGATGCGACGGCGGATGCCGTTGAAAAACTTGAAAGTCTTAGAAAATAAAGAATAAATTTACAGATTATAATCGCGTTTCAATGGGACCCAAGCCGATTAAAGCATGTTTTCTCGCGCATTCGACCGGAGCGGCGAGGATCTCGGCCTAGCGTGGAATTTCATTGCCCGTGAAAATTTTTTTAAAATGAAGTTTTTAAAAAATCTTTCGTTCAATCATGAGACAAATTTGCGCGCCTGCTGCCTTCCTTGGATGTGGTAGCCGTTTCTCATGCTCCCTCTCCGGAATCGAACCCTGATTCACCGTTACCCGTTACAACCGTGGTAAGCATATCACATACCATCGAAAGTTGATAGGGCACACACTTGAAAGATCTGTCGCCGACGCTAGGTCGTGCGATCAGCCGTAATTTATTCAAAGTCACCAAAATTTACGAGCCGAATCTTTGAGACAAGCATATAACTACTGGCAGGATCAACCAGGTAATACACGAGCAAGAAGACTAGCGTCGCTGGCCTTAAGTCGACGAGTCTTCTAGTCGCCTTCGATAGTCGTCGCCGCTCGTAAAAGCGGCTATATCGAAGATAATTTATCAGCTTCGAATCTCTGCTTTACCGAGATCGAGTGATGATGATAGGAGATCACGCGCTTATTGCCGCTAATAGACGTCCCCTTGAACGGTTAGCCCATCTTAAGCGAATAAGCAGCGCATCAGGCCAGTGGGGAATAACAAACGTTCAAGGTGCTTTTTGAGAAACTCGTTTCGAGTTCAAAATATTTGATCGGTCAGTCTTTTTATAATCGTTTACAGATTATAATCGCGTTTCAATGGCACCCAAGCCGGTGAAGGCATGTTTTCTCGCGCATTCGACCGGAGCGGTGAGGATCTCGGCCTAGCGTGGAATTTCATTGCCGGTGAAAAATTTTTTAAATAAAAATTTTAAAAAATCTTTCGTTCAATCATGAGACAAATCTCAAAATAAGTTCATTTGACAAGAGTTGCCATTTGAAACTTTATTATCTTGAGTTTCGAAGCATGCCTATACCTATAGAATATACAAGAGTTAACTAGCGTGAGACATCGAGTTTCAATTTTTGTGAAACGAAAATAAGGCCGTATAAGAGACGATAAGATTGAAACAATTTTATTTTAACTGCTGTCTATATCAACCAACACCTTTCATCGTCTTCATCGTCTTCATCGTCTTCACCGTCTTCATCGTCTTCATCGTCTTCATCGTCTTCACCGTCTTCACCGTCTTCACCGTCTTCATCGTCTTCATCGTCTTCACCGTCTTCATCGTCTTCATCGTCTTCATCGTCTTCACCGTCTTCACCGTCTTGATCGTCTTCATCGTTTCACCGTCTTCACCGTCTTTATCGTCTTCACCGTCTTCATTGTCTTCATCGTTCGTCTTCACCGTCTTCACCGTCGTCATCGTCTTCACCGTCTTCACCGTCTTCATCGTCTTCACCGTCTTCATCTTTCGTCTTCACCGTCTTTATCGTCTTCATCGTCTTTACCGTCTTCACCGTCTTCACCGTCTTCACCGTCTTCATCGTCTTCACCGTCTTCATCGTCTTCATCGTTCGTCTTCACCGTCTTCACCGTCTTCATCGTCTTCACCGTCTTCATCGTCTTCACCGTCTTCATCGTCTTCACCGTTTTCATCGTCTTCATCGTCTTCACCGTCTTCATCGTCTTCATCGTTCGTCTTCACCGTCTTCACCGTCTTCATCGTCTTCACCGTCTTCATCGTCTTCACCGTCTTCATCGTCTTCATCGTCTTCACCGTCTTCACCGTCTTCACCGTCTTCACCGTCTTCACCGTCTTCACCGTCTTCACCGTCTTCACCGTCTTCTCCGTCTTCACCGTCTTCATCGTCTTCATCGTCTTTACCGTCTTCATCGTCCTCATCGTCTTCATCGTCTTCATCGTCTTCATCGTCTTCATCGTCTTCACCGTCTTCATCGTCTTCATCGTCTTCATCGTCTTCATCGTCTTCATCGTCTTGCAACCATACTTCCCCCGGAATCAAAAATCTTTGGTTTCCCGGAGACTGCCCGCGGGGTCATATCTACCCTTTTTCCTTAACTAAGGGGGGTGAATAAAGCAAAAAAAAATTTAATTACGATAAATAGACGATAAGATCGAAACGAGTTGTTAATACACTAAGTGAGCGGTCATCGAGGGAGATAGGAGATGCGACGGCGGATGCCGTTGAAAAACTTGAAAGTCTTAGAAAATTAAGAGTAAATTTACAGATTATAATCGCGTTTCAATGGGACCCAAGCCGATTAAAGCATGTTTTCTCGCGCATTCGACCGAAGCGGCGAGGATCTCGGCCTAGCGTGGAATTTCATTGCCAGTGAAAGATTTTTTAAAATGAAATTTTTAAAAAATCTTTCGTTCAATCATGAGACAAATTTGCGTGCCTGCTGCCTTCCTTGGATGTGGTAGCCGTTTCTCATGCTCCCTCTCCGGAATCAAACCCTGGTTCCCTGTTACCCGTTACAACCATGGTAAGCATATCACATACCATCGAAAGTTGATAGGGCACACACTTGAAAGATCTGTCGCCGACGCTAGGTCGTGCGATCAGCCGTTATTTATTCAGAGTCACCAAAATTTACGAGCCGAATCTTTGAGACAAGCAAATAACTACTGGCAGGATCAACCAAGTAATACACGAGCAAGAAGACTAGCGTCGCTGGCCTAAAGTCGACGAGTCTTCTAGTCGCCTTCGATAGTCGTCGCCGCTCGTAAAAGCGGCTATATCAAAGATAATTTATCAGCTTCGAATCTCTGCTTTACCGAGATCGAGTGATGATGATAGGAGATCACGCGCTTTTTGCCGCTAATAGACGTCCTCTTGAACGGTTAGCCTATCTTAAGCGAATAAGCAGCGCATCAGGCCAGTGGGGAATAACAAACGTTCAAGGTGCTTTTTGAGAAACTCGTTTCGAGCTCAAAATATTTGATCGGTCGGTCTTTTTATAATCGTTTACAGATTATAATCGCGTTTCAATGGGACCCAAGCCGGTGAAGGCATGTTTTCTCGCGCATTCGACCGGAGCGGCGAGGATCTCGGCCTAGCGTGGAATTTCATTGCCAGTGAAAAAAATTTTTAAATGAAGTTTTAAAAAATCTTTCGTTCAATCATGAGACAAATTTGCGCGCCTGCTGCCTTCCTTGGATGTGGTAGCCGTTTCTCATGCTCCCTCTCCGGAATCGAACCCTGATTCACCGTTACCCGTTACAACCGTGGTAAGCATATCACATACCATCGAAAGTTGATAGGGCACACACTTGAAAGATCTGTCGCCGACGCTAGGTCGTGCGATCAGCCGTAATTTATTCAAAGTCACCAAAATTTACGAGCCGAATCTTTGAGACAAGCATATAACTACTGGCAGGATCAACCAGGTAATACACGAGCAAGAAGACTAGCGTCGCTGGCCTTAAGTCGACGAGTCTTCTAGTCGCCTTCAATAGTCGTCGCCGCTCGTAAAAGCGGCTATATCGAAGATAATTTATCAGCTTCGAATCTCTGCTTTACCGAGATCGAGTGATGATGATAGGAGATCACGCGCTTATTGCCGCTAATAGACGTCCCCTTGAACGGTTAGCCTATCTTAAGCGAATAAGCAGCGCATCAGGCCAGTGGGGAATAACAAACGTTCAAGGTGCTTTTTGAGAAACTCGTTTCGAGTTCAAAATATTTGATCATTCAGTCTTTTTATAATCGTTTACAGATTATAATCGCGTTTCAATGGCACCCAAGCCGGTGAAGGCATGTTTTCTCGCGCATTCGACCGGAGCGGTGAGGATCTCGGCCTAGCGTGGAATTTCATTGCCGGTGAAAAATTTTTTAAATAAAAATTTTAAAAAATCTTTCGTTCAATCATGAGACAAATCTCAAAATAAGTTCATTTGACAAGAGTTGCCATTTGAAACTTTATTATCTTGAGTTTCGAAGCATGCCTATACCTATAGAATATACAAGAGTTAACTAGCGTGAGACATCGAGTTTCAATTTTTGTGAAACGAAAATAAGGCCGTATAAGAGACGATAAGATTGAAACAATTTTATTTTAACTGCTGTCTATATCAACCAACACCTTTCATCGTCTTCATCGTCTTCATCGTCTTCACCGTCTTCATCGTCTTCATCGTCTTCATCGTCTTCACCGTCTTCACCGTCTTCACCGTCTTCATCGTCTTCATCGTCTTCACCGTCTTCATCGTCTTCATCGTCTTCATCGTCTTCACCGTCTTCACCGTCTTCATCGTCTTCATCGTTTCACCGTCTTCACCGTCTTCACCGTCTTTATCGTCTTCACCGTCTTCATCGTCTTCATCGTTCGTCTTCACCGTCTTCACCGTCTTCATCGTCTTCACCGTCTTCACCGTCTTCATCGTCTTCACCGTCTTCATCTTTCGTCTTCACCGTCTTCATCGTCTTCATCGTCTTTACCGTCTTCACCGTCTTCACCGTCTTCACCGTCTTCATCGTCTTCACCGTCTTCATCGTCTTCATCGTTCGTCTTCACCGTCTTCACCGTCTTCATCGTCTTCACCGTCTTCATCGTCTTCACCGTCTTCATCGTCTTCACCGTTTTCATCGTCTTCATCGTCTTCACCGTCTTCATAGTCTTCATCGTTCGTCTTCACCGTCTTCACCGTCTTCATCGTCTTCACCGTCTTCATCGTCTTCACCGTCTTCATCGTCTTCATCGTCTTCACCGTCTTCACCGTCTTCACCGTCTTCACCGTCTTCACCGTCTTCACCGTCTTCACCGTCTTCACCGTCTTCTCCGTCTTCACCGTCTTCATCGTCTTCATCGTCTTCACCGTCTTCATCGTCCTCATCGTCTTCATCGTCTTCATCGTCTTCATCGTCTTCATCGTCTTCACCGTTTTCATCGTCTTCATCGTCTTCATCGTCTTCATCGTCTTGCAACCATACTTCCCCCGGAATCAAAAATCTTTGGTTTCCCGGAGACTGCCCGCGGGGTCATATCTACCCTTTTTCCTTAACTAAGGGGGGTGAATAAAGCAAAAAAAATTTTAATTACGATAAATAGACGATAAGATCGAAACGAGTTGTTAATTCACTAAGTGAGCGGTCATCGAGGGAGATAGGAGATGCGACGGCGGATGCCGTTGAAAAACTTGAAAGTCTTAGAAAATTAAGAGTAAATTTACAGATTATAATCGCGTATCAATGGGACCCAAGCCGATTAAAGCATGTTTTCTCGCGCATTCGACCGGAGCGGCGAGGATCTCGGCCTAGCGTGGAATTTCATTGCCAGTGAAAGATTTTTTAAAATGAAGTTTTTAAAAAATCTTTCGTTCAATCATGAGACAAATTTGCGTGCCTGCTGCCTTCCTTGGATGTGGTAGCCGTTTCTCATGCTCCCTCTCCGGAATCAAACCCTGGTTCCCTGTTACCCGTTACAACCATGGTAAGCATATCACATACCATCGAAAGTTGATAGGGCACACACTTGAAAGATCTGTCGCCGACGCTAGGTCGTGCGATCAGCCGTTATTTATTCAGAGTCACCAAAATTTACGAGCCGAATCTTTGAGACAAGCAAATAACTACTGGCAGGATCAACCAAGTAATACACGAGCAAGAAGACTAGCGTCGCTGGCCTAAAGTCGACGAGTCTTCTAGTCGCCTTCGATTGTCGTCGCCGCTCGTAAAAGCGGCTATATCAAAGATAATTTATCAGCTTCGAATCTCTGCTTTACCGAGATCGAGTGATGATGATAGGAGATCACGCGCTTTTTGCCGCTAATAGACGTCCTCTTGAACGGTTAGCCTATCTTAAGCGAATAAGCAGCGCATCAGGCCAGTGGGGAATAACAAACGTTCAAGGTGCTTTTTGAGAAACTCGTTTCGAGCTCAAAATATTTGATCGGTCGGTCTTTTTATAATCGTTTACAGATTATAATCGCGTTTCAATGGGACCCAAGCCGGTGAAGGCATGTTTTCTCGCGCATTCGACCGGAGCGGCGAGGATCTCGGCCTAGCGTGGAATTTCATTGCCAGTGAAAAAAATTTTTAAATGAAGTTTTAAAAAATCTTTCGTTCAATCATGAGACAAATTTGCGCGCCTGCTGCCTTCCTCGGATGTGGTATCCGTTTCTCATGCTCCCTCTCCGGAATCGAACCCTGATTCCCCGTTACACGTTACAACCACGGTAAGCATATCACATACCATCGAAAGTTGATAGGGCACACACTTGAAAGATCTGTTGCCGACGCTAGGTCGTGCGATCAGCCGTTATTTATTCAGAGTCACCAAAATTTACGAGCCGAATCTTTGAGACAAGCATATAACTAGTGGCAGGATCAACCAAGTAATACACGAGCAAGAAGACTAGCGTCGCTGGCCTAAAGTTGACGAGTCTCCTAGTCGCCTTCGATAGTCGTCGCCGCTCGTAAAAGCGGCTATATCAAAGATAATTTATCAGCTTCAAATCTCTGCTTTACCGAGATCGAGTGATGATGATAGGAGATCACGCGCTTATTGCCGCTAATAGACGTCCTCTTGAACGGTTAGCCTATCTTAAGCGAATAAGCAGCGCATCAGGCCAGTGGGGAATAACAAACGTTCAAGGTGCTTTTTGAGAAACTCGTTTCGAGCTCAAAATATTTGATCGGTCGGTCTTTTTATAATCGTTTACAGATTATAATCGCGTTTCAATGGGACCCAAGCCGGTGAAGGCATGTTTTCTCGCGCATTCGACCGGAGCGGCGAGGATCTCGGCCTAGCGTGGAATTTCATTGCCAGTGAAAAAAATTTTAAAATGAAGTTTTAAAAAATCTTTCGTTCAATCATGAGACAAATTTGCGCGCCTGCTGCCTTCCTTGGATGTGGTAGCCGTTTCTCATGCTCCCTCTCCGGAATCGAACCCTGATTCCCCGTTACACGTTACAACCACGGTAAGCATATCACATACCATCGAAAGTTGATAGGGCACACACTTGAAAGATCTGTCGCCGACGCTAGGTCATGCGATCAGCCGTTATTTATTCAGAGTCACCAAAATTTACGAGCCGAATCTTTGAGACAAGCATATAACTACTGGCAGGATCAACCAGGTAATACACGAGCAAGAAGACTAGCGTCGCTGGCCTAAAGTCGACGAGTCTTCTAGTCGCCTTCGATAGTCGTCGCCGCTAGTAAAAGCGGCTATATCGAAGATAATTTATCAGCTTCGAATCTCTGCTTTACCGAGATCGAGTGATGATGATAGGAGATCACGCGCTTATTGCCGCTATTAGACGTCCCCTTGAACGGTTAGCCTATCTTAAGCGAATAAGCAGCGCATCAGGCCAGTGGGGAATAACAAACGTTCAAGGTGCTTTTCGAGAAACTCGTTTCGAGCTCAAAATATTTGATCGGTCAGTCTTTTTATAATCGTTTACAGATTATAATCGCGTTTCAATGGCACCCAAGCCGGTGAAGGCATGTTTTCTCGCGCATTCGACCGGAGCGGCGAGGATCTCGGCCTAGCGTGGAATTTCATTGCCAGTGAAAAAAAAATTTTAATGAAATTTTTAAAAAATCTTTTGTTCAATCATGAGACAAATCTCAAAATAAGTTCATTTGACAAGAGTTGCCATTTGAAACTTTATTATCTTGAGTTTCGAAGCATGCCTATACCTATAGAATATACAAGAGTTAACTAGCGTGAGACATCGAGTTTCAATTTTTGTGAAACGAAAATAAGGCCGTATAAGAGACGATAAGATTGAAACAATTTTATTTTAACTGCTGTCTATATCAACCAACACCTTTCATCGTATTCATCGTCTTCATCGTCTTCACCGTCTTCATCGTCTTCATCGTCTTCATCGTCTTCACCGTCTTCACCGTCTTCATCGTCTTCATCGTCTTCATCGTCTTCACCGACTTCATCGTCTTCATCGTCTTCACCGTCTTCATCGTCTTCACCGTCTTCATCGTCTTCATCTTTCGTCTTCACCGTCTTCACCGTCTTCATCGTCTTTACCGTCTTCATCGTCTTCACCGTCTTCATCGTCTTCACCGTCTTTACCGTCTTCACCGTCTTCACCGTCTTCACCGTCTTCATCGTCTTCATCGTCTTCACCGTCTTCATCGTCTTCACCGTCTTCATCGTCTTCATCGTTCGTCTTCACCGTCTTCACCGTCTTCATCGTCTTCACCGTCTTCATCGTCTTCACCGTCTTCATCGTCTTCATCGTTTTCATCGTCTTCATCGTCTTCACCGTCTTCATCGTCTTCATCGTTCGTCTTCACCGTCTTCATCGTCTTCACCGTCTTCATCGTCTTCACCGTCTTCATCGTCTTCATCGTCTTCACCGTCTTCATCGTCTTCACCGTCTTCATCGTCTTCATCGTTCGTCTTCACCGTCTTCACCGTCTTCATCGTCTTCACCGTCTTCATCGTCTTCACCGTTTTCATCGTCTTCATCGTCTCCACCGTCTTCATCGTCTTCATCGTTCGTCTTCACCGTCTTCACCGTCTTCATCGTCTTCACCGTCTTCATCGTCTTCACCGTCTTCATCGTCTTCACCGTCTTCATCGTCTTCACCGTCTTCATCGTCTTCACCGTCTTCACCGTCTTCACCGTCTTCACCGTCTTCACCGTCTTCTCCGTCTTCATCGTTCGTCTTCATCGTCTTCACCGTCTTCACCGTCTTCATCGTCTTCATCGTCCTCACCGTCTTCATCGTCTTCATCGTCTTCATCGTCCTCACCGTCTTCATCGTCTTCATCGTCTTCATCGTCTTCATCGTCTTCATCGTCTTCATCGTCTTCACCGTCTTCATCGTCTTCACCGTTTTCATCGTCTTCATCGTCTTCACCGTCTTCATCGTCTTCATCGTTCGTCTTCACCGTCTTCACCGTCTTCATCGTCTTCACCGTCTTCATCGTCTTCACCGTCTTCATCGTCTTCATCGTCTTCGCCGTCTTCATCGTCTTCACCGTCTTCATCGTCTTCATCGTTCGTCTACACCGTTTTCACCGTCTTCATCGTCTTCACCGTCTTCATCGTCTTCACCGTTTTCATCGTCTTCATCGTCTTCACCGTCTTCATCGTCTTCATCGTTCGTCTTCACCGTCTTCACCGTCTTCATCGTCTTCACCGTCTTCATCGTCTTCACCGTCTTCATCGTCTTCACCGTCTTCACCGTCTTCACCGTCTTCACCGTCTTCACCGTCTTCACCGTCTTCACCGTCTTCACCGTCTTCTCCGTCTTCATCGTTCGTCTTCATCGTCTTCACCGTCTTCACCGTCTTCATCGTCTTCATCGTCTTCACCGTCTTCATCGTCTTCATCGTCTTCATCGTCTTCATCGTCTTCATCGTCTTCATCGTCTTCACCGTCTTCATCGTCTTCATCGTCTTCATCGTCTTCACCGTCTTCATCGTCTTCATCGTCTTCATCGTCTTCATCGTCTTGCAACCATACTTCCCCCGGAATCAAAAATCTTAGGTTCCACGGAGACTGCCCGCGGGGTCATATCTACCCTTTTTTCTTAACTAAGGGGAGTGAATAAAGCAATAAAAATTTTAATTACGATAAATAGACGATAAGATCGAAACGAGTTGTTAATACACTAAGTGAGCGGTCATCGAGGGAGATAGGAGATGCGACGGCGGATGCCGTTGAAAAACTTGAAAGTCTTAGAAAATTAAGAGTAAATTTACAGATTATAATCGCGTTTCAATGGGACCCAAGCCGATTAAAGCATGTTTTCTCGCGCATTCGACCGAAGCGGCGAGGATCTCGGCTTAGCGTGGAATTTCATTGCCAGTGAAATTTTTTAAAAAATGAAGTTTTTAAAAAATCTTTCGTTCAATCATGAGACAAATTTGCGCGCTTGCTGCCTTCCTTGGGTGTGGTAGCCGTTTCTCATGCTCCCTCTCCGGAATCAAACCCTGATTCCCTGTTACCCGTTACAACCATGGTAAGCATATCACATACCATCGAAAGTTGATAGGGCACACACTTGAAAGATCTGTCGCCGACGCTAGGTCGTGCGATCAGCCGTTATTTATTCAGAGTCACCAAAATTTACGAGCCGAATCTTTGAGACAAGCATATAACTACTGGCAGGATCAACCAGGTAATACACGAGCAAGAAGACTAGCGTCGCTGGCCTAAAGTCGACGAGTCTTCTAGTCGCCTTCGATAGTCGTCGCCGCTCGTAAAAGCGGCTATATCGAAGATAATTTATCAGCTTCGAATCTCTGCTTTACCGAGATCGAGTGATGATGATAGGAGATCACGCGCTTATTGCCGCTAATAGACGTCCCCTTGAACGGTTAGCCTATCTTAAGCGAATAAGCAGCGCATCAGGCCAGTGGGGAATAACAAACGTTCAAGGTGCTTTTTGAGAAACTCGTTTCGAGCTCAAAATATTTGATCGGTCAGTCTTTTTATAATCGTTTAAAGATTATAATCGCGTTTCAATGGGACCCAAGCCGGTGAAGGCAGCTTTTCTCGCGCATTCGACCGGAGCGGCGAGGATCTCGGCCTAGCGTGGAATTTCATTGCCAGTGAAAAATTTTTTAAAATGAAGTTTTTAAAAAATCTTTCGTTCAATCATGAGACAAATTTGCGCGCCTGCTGCCTTCCTTGGATGTGGTAGCCGTTTCTCATGCTCCCTCTCCGGAATCGAACCCTGATTCTCCGTTACACGTTACAACCATGGTAAGCATATCACATACCATCGAAAGTTGATAGGGCACACACTTGAAAGATCTGTCGCCGACGCTAGGTCATGCGATCAGCCGTTATTTATTCAGAGTCACCAAAATTTACGAGCCGAATCTTTGAGACAAGCATATAACTACTGGCAGGATCAACCAAGTAATACACGAGCAAGAAGACTAGCGTCGCTGGCCTAAAGTCGACGAGTCTTCTAGTCGCCTTCGATAGTCGTCGCCGCTCTTAAAAGCGGCTATATCGAAGATAATTTATCAGCTTCGAATCTCTGCTTTACCGAGATCGAGTGATGATGATAGGAGATCACGCGCTTATTGCCGCTAATAGACGTCCCCTTGAACGGTTAGCCTATCTTAAGCGAATAAGCAGCGCATCAGGCCAGTGGGGAATAACAAACGTTCAAGGTGCTTTTTGAGAAACTCGTTTCGAGCTCAAAATATTTGATCGGTCAGTCTTTTTATAATCGTTTACAGATTATAATCGCGTTTCAATGGGACCCAAGCCGGTGAAGGCATGTTTTCTCGCGCATTCGACCGGAGCGGCGAGGATCTCGGCCTAGCGTGGAATTTCATTGCCAGTGAAAAAATTTTTAAAATGAAATTTTTAAAAAATCTTTCGTTCAATCATGAGACAAATTTGCGCGCCTGCTGCCTTCCTTGGATGTGGTAGCCGTTTCTCATGCTCCCTCTCCGGAATCGAACCCTGATTCCCCGTTACCCGTTACAACCGTGGTAAGCATATCACATACCATCGAAAGTTGATAGGGCACACACTTGAAAGATCTGTCGCCGACGCTAGGTCGTGCGATCAGCTGTAATTTATTCAGAGTCACCAAAATTTACGAGCCGAATCTTTGAGACAAGCATATAACTACTGGCAGGATCTCGGCCTAGCGTGGAATTTCATTGCCGGTGAAAAATTTTTAAAATAAAAATTTAAAAAAATCTTTCGTTCAATCTTGAGACAAATCTCAAAATAAGTTTATTTGACAAGAGTTGCCATTTGAAACTTTATTATCTTGAGTTTCAAAGCATGCCTATACCTATAGAATATACAAGAGTTAACTAGCGTGAGACATGGAGTTTCAATTTTTGTGAAACGAAAATAAGGCCGTATAAGAGACGATAAGATTGAAACAATTTTATTTTAACTGCTGTCTATATCAACCAACACCTTTCATCGTCTTCATCGTCTTCATCGTCTTCACCGTCTTCATCGTCTTCATCGTCTTCATCGTCTTCACCGTCTTCACCGTCTTCATCGTCTTCATCGTCTTCACCGTCTTCACCGTCTTCACCGTCTTCACCGTCTTCATCGTCTTCACCGTCTTCATCGTCTTCATCGTCTTCACCGTCTTCATCGTCTTCACCGTCTTCATCGTCTTCATTGTTCGTCTTCACCGTCTTCACCGTCTTCATCGTCTTCACCGTCTTAACCGTCTTCACCGTTTTCACCGTCTTCATCGTCTTCACCGTCTTCATCGTCTTCACCGTCTTCATCGTCTTCATCGTCTTCACCGTCTTCACCGTCTTCACCGTCTTCACCGTCTTCATCGTCTTCACCGTCTTCATCGTCTTCACCGTCTTCATCGTCTTCACCGTCTTCATCGTCTTCACCGTCTTCATCGTCTTCACCGTTCGTCTTCATCGTCTTCATCTTCTTCACCGTCTTCACCGTCTTCACCGTCTTCACCGTCTTCATCGTCTTCATCGTCTTCATCGTTTTCACCGTCTTCACCGTCTTCATCGTCTTCAACGTCTTCATCGTCTTCACCGTCTTCATCGTCTTCACCGTCTTCATCGTCTTCACCGTCTTCATCGTCTTCACCGTCTTCACCGTCTCCATCGTCTTCATCGTCTTCACCGTCTTCACCGTCTTCACCGTCTTCACCGTCTTCATCGTCTTCACCGTCTTCACCGTCTTCACCGTCTTCATCGTCTTCATCGTCTTCACCGTCTTCACCGTCTTCATCGTCTTCACGGTCTTCATCGTCTTCATCGTCTTCACCGTCTTAACCGTCTTCACCGTTTTCACCGTCTTCATCGTCTTCACCGTCTTCACCGTCTTCATCGTCTTCATCGTCTTCATCGTCTTCACCGTCTTCACCGTCTTCACCGTCTTCATCGTCTTCATCGTCTTCACCGTCTTCATCGTCTTCACCGTCTTCATCGTCTTCACCGTCTTCATCGTCTTCACCGTCTTCATCGTCTTCACCGTTCGTCTTCATCGTCTTCATCGTCTTCACCGTCTTCACCGTCTTCACCGTCTTCACCGTCTTCATCGTCTTCATCGTCTTCATCGTTTTCACCGTCTTCACCGTCTTCACCGTCTTCACCGTCTTCATCGTCTTCATCGTCTTCATTGTCTTCACCGTCTTCACCGTCTTCACCGTCTTCATCGTCTTCATCGTCTTCATCGTCTTCATCGTCTTCACCGTCTTCATCGTCTTCACCGTCTTCACCGTCTTCACCGTCTTCATCGTCTTCACCGTATTCATCGTCTTCACCGTCTTCATCGTCTTCACCGTCTTCACCGTCTTCACCGTCTTCACCGTCTTCATCGTCTTCATCGTCTTCATCGTTTTCACCGTCTTCACCGTCTTCATCGTCTTCAACGTCTTCATCGTCTTCACCGTCTTCATCGTCTTCACCGTCTTCATCGTCTTCACCGTCTTCATCGTCTTCACCGTCTTCACCGTCTCCATCGTCTTCATCGTCTTCACCGTCTTCACCGTCTTCACCGTCTTCACCGTCTTCATCGTCTTCACCGTCTTCACCGTCTTCACCGTCTTCATCGTCTTCATCGTCTTCACCGTCTTCACCGTCTTCATCGTCTTCACCGTCTTCACCGTCTCCATCGTCTTCATCGTCTTCACCGTCTTCACCGTCTTCACCGTCTTCACCGTCTTCATCGTCTTCACCGTCTTCACCGTCTTCACCGTCTTCATCGTCTTCATCGTCTTCACCGTCTTCACCGTCTTCATCGTCTTCACGGTCTTCATCGTCTTCATCGTCTTCACCGTCTTAACCGTCTTCACCGTTTTCACCGTCTTCATCGTCTTCACCGTCTTCACCGTCTTCATCGTCTTCATCGTCTTCATCGTCTTCACCGTCTTCACCGTCTTCATCGTCTTCATCGTCTTCACCGTCTTCATCGTCTTCACCGTCTTCATCGTCTTCACCGTCTTCATCGTCTTCACCGTCTTCATCGTCTTCACCGTTCGTCTTCATCGTCTTCATCGTCTTCACCGTCTTCACCGTCTTCACCGTCTTCACCGTCTTCATCGTCTTCATCGTCTTCATCGTTTTCACCGTCTTCACCGTCTTCACCGTCTTCACCGTCTTCATCGTCTTCATCGTCTTCATTGTCTTCACCGTCTTCACCGTCTTCACCGTCTTCATCGTCTTCATCGTCTTCATCGTCTTCATCGTCTTCACCGTCTTCATCGTCTTCACCGTCTTCATCGTCTTCACCGTCTTCACCGTCTTCACCGTCTTCATCGTCTTCACCGTATTCATCGTCTTCACCGTCTTCATCGTCTTCACCGTCTTCATCGTCTTCACCGTCTTCATCGTCTTCATCGTCTTCATCGTTCGTCTTCACCGTCTTCACCGTCTTCATCGTCTTCACCGTCTTCATCGTCTTCACCGTCTTCACCGTCTTCATAGTCTTCACCGTCTTCACCGTATTCACCGTCTTTATCGTCTTTATCGTCTTCATCGTCTTCACGGTCTTCATCGTCTTCACCGTCTTCATCGTCTTCACAGTCTTCATCGTCTTCATCGTTCGTCTTCACCGTCTTCACCGTCTTCATCGTCTTCACCGTCTTCATCGTCTTCACCGTCTTCACCGTCTTCATCGTCTTCACCGTCTTCACCGTATTCACCGTCTTTATCGTCTTTATCGTCTTCATCGTCTTCACCGTCTTCACCGTCTTCACCGTCTTCACCGTCTTCACCGTTTTCATCGTCTTCATCGTATTCATCGTCTTCATCGTCTTCATCGTCTTCACCGTCTTCATCGTCTTCATCGTCTTCATCGTCTTCATCGTTTTCACCGTCTTCACCGTCTTCACTGTCTTCACCGTCTTCGTTGTCTTCATCGTCTTCATCGTCTTCACCGTCTTCATCGTCTTCATCGTCTTCACCGTCTTCATCGTCTTCATCGTTCGTCTTCATCGTCTTCATCGTCTTCACCGTCTTCACCGTCTTCACCGTCTTCACCGTCTTCATCGTCTTCATCGTCTTCATCGTTTTCACCGTCTTCACCGTCTTCATCGTCTTCACCGTCTTCATCGTCTTCATCGTCTTCACCGTCTTCACCGTATTCATCGTCTTCACCGTCTTCATCGTCTTCACCGTCTTCATCGTCTTCACCGTCTTCATCGTCTTCATCGTCTTCATCGTTCGTCTTCACCGTCTTCACCGTCTTCATCGTCTTCACCGTCTTCATCGTCTTCACCGTCTTCACCGTCTTCATAGTCTTCACCGTCTTCACCGTATTCACCGTCTTTATCGTCTTTATCGTCTTCATCGTCTTCACGGTCTTCATCGTCTTCACCGTCTTCATCGTCTTCACCGTCTTCATCGTCTTCATCGTTCGTCTTCACCGTCTTCACCGTCTTCATCGTCTTCACCGTCTTCATCGTCTTCACCGTCTTCACCGTCTTCATCGTCTTCACCGTCTTCACCGTATTCACCGTCTTTATCGTCTTTATCGTCTTCATCGTCTTCACCGTCTTCACCGTCTTCACCGTCTTCACCGTCTTCACCGTTTTCATCGTCTTCATCGTATTCATCGTCTTCATCGTCTTCATCGTCTTCACCGTCTTCATCGTCTTCATCGTCTTCATCGTCTTCATCGTTTTCACCGTCTTCACCGTCTTCACTGTCTTCACCGTCTTCGTTGTCTTCATCGTCTTCATCGTCTTCACCGTCTTCATCGTCTTCATCGTCTTCACCGTCTTCATCGTCTTCATCGTCTTCACCGTCTTCACCGTCTTCACCGTCTTCATCGTCTTCATCGTTTTCACCGTCTTCACCGTCTTCATCGTCTTCACCGTCTTCATCGTCTTCATCGTCTTCACCGTCTTCACCGTCTTCATCGTCTTCACCGTCTTCATCGTCTTCATCGTCTTCATCGTCTTCATCGTCTTCACTGTCTTCACCCTCTTCATCGTCTTCACGGTCTTCATCGTCTTCATCGTCTTCACCGTCTTCACCGTCTTCACCGTCTTCACCGTCTTCACCGTCTTCATCGTCTTCATCGTCTTCACCGTCTTCACCGTCTTCACCGTCTTCACCGTCATCATCGTCTTCATCGTCTTCATCGTCTTCATCGTCTTCATCGTCTTCACCGTCTTCACCGTCTTCATCGTCTTCATCGTCTTCATCGTTTTCATCTTCTTCACCGTCTTCACCGTCTTCACCGTCTTCACCGTCTTCACCGTCTTCACCGTCTTCACCGTCTTCACCGTCTTCACCGTCTTCATCGTCTTGATCGTCTTGATCGCCTTCACCGTCTTCATCGTCTTCATCGTCTTCACCGTCTTCATCGTCTTCATCGTCTTCACCGTCTTCACCGTCTTCACCGTCTTCATCGTCTTCATCGTTTTCACCGTCTTCACCGTCTTCATCGTCTTCACCGTCTTCATCGTCTTCATCGTCTTCACCGTCTTCACCGTCTTCATCGTCTTCACCGTCTTCATCGTCTTCATCGTTCGTCTTCATCGTCTTCATCGTCTTCACCGTCTTCACCGTCTTCACCGTCTTCACCGTCTTCATCGTCTTCATCGTCTTCATCGTTTTCACCGTCTTCACCGTCTTCACCGTCTTCACCGTCTTCATCGTCTTCATCGTCTTCATTGTCTTCACCGTCTTCACCGTCTTCACCGTCTTCATCGTCTTCATCGTCTTCATCGTCTTCATCGTCTTCACCGTCTTCATCGTCTTCACCGTCTTCATCGTCTTCACCGTCTTCACCGTCTTCACCGTCTTCACCGTCTTCATCGTCTTCACCGTCTTCACCGTCTTCATCGTCTTCATCGTCTTCACCGTCTTCACCGTCTTCATCGTCTTCACGGTCTCATCGTCTTCATCGTCTTCACCGTCTTCACCGTCTTTACCGTCTTCAGCGTCTTCATCGTCTTCATCGTCTTCACCGTTTTCACCGTCTTCATCGTCTTCATCGTCTTCATCGTCTTCACCGTCTTCACCGTCTTCACCGTCTTCACCGTCTTCACCGTCTTCATCGTCTTCACCGTCTTCATCGTCTTCACCGTCTTCATCGTCTTCACCGTCTTCATCGTCTTCACCGTTCGTCTTCATCGTCTTCATCGTCTTCACCGTCTTCACCGTCTTCACCGTCTTCACCGTCTTCATCGTCTTCATCGTCTTCATCGTTTTCACCGTCTTAACCGTCTTCACCGTTTTCACCGTCTTCATCGTCTTCACCGTCTTCACCGTCTTCATCGTCTTCATCGTCTTCATCGTCTTCACCGTCTTCACCGTCTTCACCGTCTTCACCGTCTTCATCGTCTTCATCGTCTTGACCGTCTTCATCGTCTTCACCGTCTTCATCGTCTTCACTGTCTTCATCGTCTTCACCGTCTTCATCGTCTTCACCGTTCGTCTTCATCGTCTTCATCGTCTTCACCGTCTTCACCGTCTTCACCGTCTTCACCGTCTTCATCGTCTTCATCGTCTTCATCGTTTTCACCGTCTTCACCGTCTTCACCGTCTTCACCGTCTTCATCGTCTTCATCGTCTTCATTGTCTTCACCGTCTTCACCGTCTTCACCGTCTTCATCGTCTTCATCGTCTTCATCGTCTTCATCGTCTTCACCGTCTTCATCGTCTTCACCGTCTTCATCGTCTTCACCGTCTTCACCGTCTTCATCGTCTTCACCGTATTCATCGTCTTCACCGTCTTCATCGTCTTCACCGTCTTCATCGTCTTCACCGTCTTCATCGTCTTCATCGTCTTCATCGTTCGTCTTCACCGTCTACACCGTCTTCATCGTCTTCACCGTCTTCATCGTCTTCACCGTCTTCACCGTCTTCATCGTCTTCACCGTCTTCACCGTATTCACCGTCTTCATCGTCTTTATCGTCTTCATCGTCTTCACCGTTTTCATCGTCTTCATCGTCTTCACCGTCTTCATCGTCTTCAACGTCTTCATCGTCTTCACCGTCTTCATCGTCTTCACCGTCTTCATCGTCTTCACCGTCTTCATCGTCTTCACCGTCTTCATCGTCTTCACCGTCTTCACCGTCTTCATCGTCTTCACCGTCTTCATCGTCTTCACCGTCTTCACCGTCTTCATCGTCTTCACCGTCTTCACCGTATTCACCGTCTTTATCGTCTTTATCGTCTTCATCGTCTTCACCGTCTTAACCGTCTTCACCGTCTTCACCGTCTTCACCGTCTTCATCGTCTTCATCGTCTTCATCGTCTTCATCGTCTTCACCGTCTTCATCGTCTTCATCGTCTTCATCGTCTTCATCGTCTTCACCGTCTTCACCGTCTTCACCGTCTTCACCGTCTTCACCGTCTTCGTTGTCTTCATCGTCTTCATCGTCTTCACCGTCTTCATCGTCTTCATCGTCTTCACCGTCTTCATCGTCTTCATCGTCTTCACCGTCTTCACCGTCTTCACCGTCTTCATCGTCTTCATCGTTTTCACCGTCTTCACCGTCTTCATCGTCTTCACCGTCTTCATCGTCTTCATCGTCTTCACCGTCTTCACCGTCTTCATCGTCTTCACCGTCTTCATCGTCTTCATCGTCTTCATCGTCTTCATCGTCTTCACCGTCTTCACCGTCTTCATCGTCTTCACGGTCTTCATCGTCTTCATCGTCTTCACCGTCTTCACCGTCTTCACCGTCTTCACCGTCTTCACCGTCTTCATCGTCTTCATTGTCTTCACCGTCTTCACCGTCTTCACCGTCTTCACCGTCATCATCGTCTTCATCGTCTTCATCGTCTTCATCGTCTTCATCGTCTTCACCGTCTTCACCGTCTTCATCGTCTTCATCGTCTTCATCGTTTTCATCTTCTTCACCGTCTTCACCGTCTTCACCGTCTTCACCGTCTTCACCGTCTTCACCGTCTTCACCGTCTTCACCGTCTTCATCGTCTTCATCGTCTTCATCGACTTCACCGTCTTCATCGTCTTCATCGTCTTCACCGTCTTCATCGTCTTCATCGTCTTCACCGTCTTCACCGTCTTCACCGTCTTCATCGTCTTCATCGTTTTCACCGTCTTCACCGTCTTCATCGTCTTCACCGTCTTCACCGTCTTCATCGTCTTCATCGTCTTCATCGTTTTCACCGTCTTAACCGTCTTAACCGTTTTCACCGTCTTCATCGTCTTCACCGTCTTCACCGTCTTCATCGTCTTCATCGTCTTCATCGTCTTCACCGTCTTCACCGTCTTCACCGTCTTCACCGTCTTCATCGTCTTCATCGTCTTCACCGTCTTCATCGTCTTCACCGTCTTCATCGTCTTCACTGTCTTCATCGTCTTCACCGTCTTCATCGTCTTCACCGTTCGTCTTCATCGTCTTCATCGTCTTCACCGTCTTCACCGTCTTCACCGTCTTCACCGTCTTCATCGTCTTCATCGTCTTCATCGTTTTCACCGTCTTCACCGTCTTCACCGTCTTCACCGTCTTCATCGTCTTCATCGTCTTCATTGTCTTCACCGTCTTCACCGTCTTCACCGTCTTCATCGTCTTCATCGTCTTCATCGTCTTCATCGTCTTCACCGTCTTCATCGTCTTCACCGTCTTCATCGTCTTCACCGTCTTCACCGTCTTCACCGTCTTCATCGTCTTCATCGTCTTCATCGTCTTCACCGTCTTCACCGTCTTCACCGTCTTCACCGTCTTCATCGTCTTCATCGTCTTGACCGTCTTCATCGTCTTCACCGTCTTCATCGTCTTCACTGTCTTCATCGTCTTCACCGTCTTCATCGTCTTCACCGTTCGTCTTCATCGTCTTCATCGTCTTCACCGTCTTCACCGTCTTCACCGTCTTCACCGTCTTCATCGTCTTCATCGTCTTCATCGTTTTCACCGTCTTCACCGTCTTCACCGTCTTCACCGTCTTCATCGTCTTCATCGTCTTCATTGTCTTCACCGTCTTCACCGTCTTCACCGTCTTCATCGTCTTCATCGTCTTCATCGTCTTCATCGTCTTCACCGTCTTCATCGTCTTCACCGTCTTCATCGTCTTCACCGTCTTCACCGTCTTCATCGTCTTCACCGTATTCATCGTCTTCACCGTCTTCATCGTCTTCACCGTCTTCATCGTCTTCACCGTCTTCATCGTCTTCATCGTCTTCATCGTTCGTCTTCACCGTCTACACCGTCTTCATCGTCTTCACCGTCTTCATCGTCTTCACCGTCTTCACCGTCTTCATCGTCTTCACCGTCTTCACCGTATTCACCGTCTTCATCGTCTTTATCGTCTTCATCGTCTTCACCGTTTTCATCGTCTTCATCGTCTTCACCGTCTTCATCGTCTTCAACGTCTTCATCGTCTTCACCGTCTTCATCGTCTTCACCGTCTTCATCGTCTTCACCGTCTTCATCGTCTTCACCGTCTTCATCGTCTTCACCGTCTTCACCGTCTTCATCGTCTTCACCGTCTTCATCGTCTTCACCGTCTTCACCGTCTTCATCGTCTTCACCGTCTTCACCGTATTCACCGTCTTTTTCGTCTTTATCGTCTTCATCGTCTTCACCGTCTTAACCGTCTTCACCGTCTTCACCGTCTTCACCGTCTTCATCGTCTTCATCGTCTTCATCGTCTTCATCGTCTTCACCGTCTTCATCGTCTTCATCGTCTTCATCGTCTTCATCGTCTTCACCGTCTTCACCGTCTTCACCGTCTTCACCGTCTTCACCGTCTTCACCGTCTTCGTTGTCTTCATCGTCTTCATCGTCTTCACCGTCTTCATCGTCTTCATCGTCTTCACCGTCTTCATCGTCTTCATCGTCTTCACCGTCTTCACCGTCTTCACCGTCTTCATCGTCTTCATCGTTTTCACCGTCTTCACCGTCTTCATCGTCTTCACCGTCTTCATCGTCTTCATCGTCTTCACCGTCTTCACCGTCTTCATCGTCTTCACCGTCTTCATCGTCTTCATCGTCTTCATCGTCTTCATCGTCTTCACCGTCTTCACCGTCTTCATCGTCTTCACGGTCTTCATCGTCTTCATCGTCTTCACCGTCTTCATCGTTTTCATCTTCTTCACCGTCTTCACCGTCTTCACCGTCTTCACCGTCTTCACCGTCTTCACCGTCTTCACCGTCTTCACCGTCTTCATCGTCTTCATCGTCTTCATCGCCTTCACCGTCTTCATCGTCTTCATCGTCTTCACCGTCTTCATCGTCTTCATCGTCTTCACCGTCTTCACCGTCTTCACCGTCTTCATCGTCTTCATCGTTTTCACCGTCTTCACCGTCTTCATCGTCTTCACCGTCTTCACCGTCTTCATCGTCTTCATCGTCTTCATCGTTTTCACCGTCTTAACCGTCTTCACCGTTTTCACCGTCTTCATCGTCTTCACCGTCTTCACCGTCTTCATCGTCTTCATCGTCTTCATCGTCTTCACCGTCTTCACCGTCTTCACCGTCTTCACCGTCTTCATCGTCTTCATCGTCTTCACCGTCTTCATCGTCTTCACCGTCTTCATCGTCTTCACTGTCTTCATCGTCTTCACCGTCTTCATCGTCTTCACCGTTCGTCTTCATCGTCTTCATCGTCTTCACCGTCTTCACCGTCTTCACCGTCTTCACCGTCTTCATCGTCTTCATCGTCTTCATCGTTTTCACCGTCTTCACCGTCTTCACCGTCTTCACCGTCTTCATCGTCTTCATCGTCTTCATTGTCTTCACCGTCTTCACCGTCTTCACCGTCTTCATCGTCTTCATCGTCTTCATCGTCTTCATCGTCTTCACCGTCTTCATCGTCTTCACCGTCTTCATCGTCTTCACCGTCTTCACCGTCTTCATCGTCTTCACCGTATTCATCGTCTTCACCGTCTTCATCGTCTTCACCGTCTTCATCGTCTTCACCGTCTTCATCGTCTTCATCGTCTTCATCGTTCGTCTTCACCGTCTACACCGTCTTCATCGTCTTCACCGTCTTCATCGTCTTCACCGTCTTCACCGTCTTCATCGTCTTCACCGTCTTCACCGTATTCACCGTCTTCATCGTCTTTATCGTCTTCATCGTCTTCACCGTTTTCATCGTCTTCATCGTCTTCACCGTCTTCATCGTCTTCAACGTCTTCATCGTCTTCACCGTCTTCATCGTCTTCACCGTCTTCATCGTCTTCACCGTCTTCATCGTCTTCACCTTCTTCATCGTCTTCACCGTCTTCATCGTCTTCATCGTTCGTCTTCACCGTCTTCACCGTCTTCATCGTCTTCACCGTCTTCATCGTCTTCACCGTCTTCACCGTCTTCATCGTCTTCACCGTCTTCACCGTATTCACCGTCTTTATCGTCTTTATCGTCTTCATCGTCTTCACCGTCTTCACCGTCTTCACCGTCTTCACCGTCTTCATCGTCTTCATCGTCTTCATCGTCTTCATCGTCTTCACCGTCTTCATCGTCTTCATCGTCTTCATCGTCTTCATCGTCTTCACCGTATTCACCGTCTTCAACGTCTTCACCGTCTTCACCGTCTTCGTTGTCTTCATCGTCTTCATCGTCTTCACCGTCTTCATCGTCTTCATCGTCTTCACCGTCTTCATCGTCTTCATCGTCTTCACCGTCTTCACCGTCTTCACCGTCTTCATCGTCTTCATCGTTTTCACCGTCTTCACCGTCTTCATCGTCTTCACCGTCTTCATCGTCTTCACCGTCTTCACCGTCTTCACCGTCTTCACCGTCTTCACTGTCTTCATCGTCTTCATCGTTCGTCTTCACCGTCTTCATCGTCTTCATCGTCTTCACCGTCTTTATCGTCTTCATCGTCTTCACCGTCTTCCTCGTCTTCATCGTTCGTCTTCACCGTCTTCATCGTCTTCATCGTTTTCACCGTCTTCATCATCTTCACCGTCTTCATCGTCTTCATCGTCTTCACCGTCTTCACCGTCTTCACCGTCTTCACCGTCTTCATCGTCTTCACCGTCTTCACCGTCTTCACCGTCTTCACCGTCTTCACCGTCTTCACCGTCTTCACTGTCTTCATCGTCTTCATCGTTCGTCTTCACCGTCTTCACCGTCTTCACCGTCTACACCGTTTCATCGTCTTCACCGTCTTCATCGTCTTCATCGTCTTCACCGTCTTCATCGTCTTCATCGTCTTCATCGTTCGTCTTCACCGTCTTCACCGTCTTCACCGTCTTCACTGTCTTCATCGTCTTCATCGTTCGTCTTCACCGTCTTCATCGTCTTCATCGTCTTCACCGTCTTTATCGTCTTCATTGTCTTCACCGTCTTCACCGTCTTCATCGTCTTCATCGTCTTCACCGTCTTCATCATCTTCACCGTCTTCATCGTCTTCATCGTCTTCACCGTCTTCACCGTCTTCACCGTCTTCACCGTCTTCATCGTCTGCACCGTCTTCACCGTCTTCACCGTCTTCATCGTCTTCACTGTCTTCACCGTCTTCATCGTCTTCACCGTCTTCATCGTCTTCACTGTCTTCACCGTCTTCATCGTCTTCATCGTCTTCATCGTCTTCATCGTCTTCACCGTCTTCATCGTCTTCACCGTCTTCACCGTCTTCATCGTCTTCACCGTCTTCACCGTCTTCACCGTCTTCACCGTCTTCATCGTCTTCACCGTCTTCATCGTCTTCATCGTCTTCACCGTCTTCACCGTCTTCACCGTCTTCACCGTCTTCATCGTCTTCACCGTCTTCACCGTCTTCACCGTCTTCACCGTCTTCATCGTCTTCATCGTCTTCATCGTTTTCACCGTCTTCACCGTCTTCACCGTCTTCACCGTCTTCATCGTCTTCATCGTCTTCATTGTCTTCACCGTCTTCACCGTCTTCACCGTCTTCATCGTCTTCATCGTCTTCATCGTCTTCATCGTCTTCACCGTCTTCATCGTCTTCACCGTCTTCATCGTCTTCACCGTCTTCACCGTCTTCATCGTCTTCACCGTATTCATCGTCTTCACCGTCTTCATCGTCTTCACCGTCTTCATCGTCTTCACCGTCTTCATCGTCTTCATCGTCTTCATCGTTCGTCTTCACCGTCTACACCGTCTTCATCGTCTTCACCGTCTTCATCGTCTTCACCGTCTTCACCGTCTTCATCGTCTTCACCGTCTTCACCGTATTCACCGTCTTCATCGTCTTTATCGTCTTCATCGTCTTCACCGTTTTCATCGTCTTCATCGTCTTCACCGTCTTCATCGTCTTCAACGTCTTCATCGTCTTCACCGTCTTCATCGTCTTCACCGTCTTCATCGTCTTCACCGTCTTCATCGTCTTCACCGTCTTCATCGTCTTCACCGTCTTCACCGTCTTCATCGTCTTCACCGTCTTCATCGTCTTCACCGTCTTCACCGTCTTCATCGTCTTCACCGTCTTCACCGTATTCACCGTCTTTATCGTCTTTATCGTCTTCATCGTCTTCACCGTCTTAACCGTCTTCACCGTCTTCACCGTCTTCACCGTCTTCATCGTCTTCATCGTCTTCATCGTCTTCATCGTCTTCACCGTCTTCATCGTCTTCATCGTCTTCATCGTCTTCATCGTCTTCACCGTCTTCACCGTCTTCACCGTCTTCACCGTCTTCACCGTCTTCACCGTCTTCGTTGTCTTCATCGTCTTCATCGTCTTCACCGTCTTCATCGTCTTCATCGTCTTCACCGTCTTCATCGTCTTCATCGTCTTCACCGTCTTCACCGTCTTCACCGTCTTCATCGTCTTCATCGTTTTCACCGTCTTCACCGTCTTCATCGTCTTCACCGTCTTCATCGTCTTCATCGTCTTCACCGTCTTCACCGTCTTCATCGTCTTCACCGTCTTCATCGTCTTCATCGTCTTCATCGTCTTCATCGTCTTCACCGTCTTCACCGTCTTCATCGTCTTCACGGTCTTCATCGTCTTCATCGTCTTCACCGTCTTCACCGTCTTCACCGTCTTCACCGTCTTCACCGTCTTCATCGTCTTCATTGTCTTCACCGTCTTCACCGTCTTCACCGTCTTCACCGTCATCATCGTCTTCATCGTCTTCATCGTCTTCATCGTCTTCATCGTCTTCACCGTCTTCACCGTCTTCATCGTCTTCATCGTCTTCATCGTTTTCATCTTCTTCACCGTCTTCACCGTCTTCACCGTCTTCACCGTCTTCACCGTCTTCACCGTCTTCACCGTCTTCATCGTCTTCATCGTCTTCATCGCCTTCACCGTCTTCATCGTCTTCATCGTCTTCACCGTCTTCATCGTCTTCATCGTCTTCACCGTCTTCACCGTCTTCACCGTCTTCATCGTCTTCATCGTTTTCACCGTCTTCACCGTCTTCATCGTCTTCACCGTCTTCACCGTCTTCATCGTCTTCATCGTCTTCATCGTTTTCACCGTCTTAACCGTCTTCACCGTTTTCACCGTCTTCATCGTCTTCACCGTCTTCACCGTCTTCATCGTCTTCATCGTCTTCATCGTCTTCACCGTCTTCACCGTCTTCACCGTCTTCACCGTCTTCATCGTCTTCATCGTCTTCACCGTCTTCATCGTCTTCACCGTCTTCATCGTCTTCACTGTCTTCATCGTCTTCACCGTCTTCATCGTCTTCACCGTTCGTCTTCATCGTCTTCATCGTCTTCACCGTCTTCACCGTCTTCACCGTCTTCACCGTCTTCATCGTCTTCATCGTCTTCATCGTTTTCACCGTCTTCACCGTCTTCACCGTCTTCACCGTCTTCATCGTCTTCATCGTCTTCATTGTCTTCACCGTCTTCACCGTCTTCACCGTCTTCATCGTCTTCATCGTCTTCATCGTCTTCATCGTCTTCACCGTCTTCATCGTCTTCACCGTCTTCATCGTCTTCACCGTCTTCACCGTCTTCATCGTCTTCACCGTATTCATCGTCTTCACCGTCTTCATCGTCTTCACCGTCTTCATCGTCTTCACCGTCTTCATCGTCTTCATCGTCTTCATCGTTCGTCTTCACCGTCTACACCGTCTTCATCGTCTTCACCGTCTTCATCGTCTTCACCGTCTTCACCGTCTTCATCGTCTTCACCGTCTTCATCATCTTCACCGTCTTCATCGTCTTCATCGTCTTCACCGTCTTCACCGTCTTCACCGTCTTCACCGTCTTCATCGTCTTCACCGTCTTCACCGTCTTCACCGTCTTCACCGTCTTCACCGTCTTCACCGTCTTCACTGTCTTCATCGTCTTCATCGTTCGTCTTCACCGTCTTCACCGTCTTCACCGTCTACACCGTTTCATCGTCTTCACCGTCTTCATCGTCTTCATCGTCTTCACCGTCTTCATCGTCTTCATCGTCTTCATCGTTCGTCTTCACCGTCTTCACCGTCTTCACCGTCTTCACTGTCTTCATCGTCTTCATCGTTCGTCTTCACCGTCTTCATCGTCTTCATCGTCTTCACCGTCTTTATCGTCTTCATTGTCTTCACCGTCTTCACCGTCTTCATCGTCTTCATCGTCTTCACCGTCTTCATCATCTTCACCGTCTTCATCGTCTTCATCGTCTTCACCGTCTTCACCGTCTTCACCGTCTTCACCGTCTTCATCGTCTGCACCGTCTTCACCGTCTTCACCGTCTTCATCGTCTTCACTGTCTTCACCGTCTTCATCGTCTTCACCGTCTTCATCGTCTTCACTGTCTTCACCGTCTTCATCGTCTTCATCGTCTTCATCGTTTTCATCGTCTTCACCGTCTTCATTGTCTTCACCGTCTTCACCGTCTTCACCGTCTTCATCGTCTTCATCGTCTTCATCGTCTTCATCGTCTTCACCGTCTTCATCGTCTTCACCGTCTTCATCGTCTTCACCGTCTTCACCGTCTTCATCGTCTTCACCGTATTCATCGTCTTCACCGTCTTCATCGTCTTCACCGTCTTCATCGTCTTCACCGTCTTCATCGTCTTCATCGTCTTCATCGTTCGTCTTCACCGTCTACACCGTCTTCATCGTCTTCACCGTCTTCATCGTCTTCACCGTCTTCACCGTCTTCATCGTCTTCACCGTCTTCACCGTATTCACCGTCTTCATCGTCTTTATCGTCTTCATCGTCTTCACCGTTTTCATCGTCTTCATCGTCTTCACCGTCTTCATCGTCTTCAACGTCTTCATCGTCTTCACCGTCTTCATCGTCTTCACCGTCTTCATCGTCTTCACCGTCTTCATCGTCTTCACCGTCTTCATCGTCTTCACCGTCTTCACCGTCTTCATCGTCTTCACCGTCTTCATCGTCTTCACCGTCTTCACCGTCTTCATCGTCTTCACCGTCTTCACCGTATTCACCGTCTTTATCGTCTTTATCGTCTTCATCGTCTTCACCGTCTTAACCGTCTTCACCGTCTTCACCGTCTTCACCGTCTTCATCGTCTTCATCGTCTTCATCGTCTTCATCGTCTTCACCGTCTTCATCGTCTTCATCGTCTTCATCGTCTTCATCGTCTTCACCGTCTTCACCGTCTTCACCGTCTTCACCGTCTTCACCGTCTTCACCGTCTTCGTTGTCTTCATCGTCTTCATCGTCTTCACCGTCTTCATCGTCTTCATCGTCTTCACCGTCTTCATCGTCTTCATCGTCTTCACCGTCTTCACCGTCTTCACCGTCTTCATCGTCTTCATCGTTTTCACCGTCTTCACCGTCTTCATCGTCTTCACCGTCTTCATCGTCTTCATCGTCTTCACCGTCTTCACCGTCTTCATCGTCTTCACCGTCTTCATCGTCTTCATCGTCTTCATCGTCTTCATCGTCTTCACCGTCTTCACCGTCTTCATCGTCTTCACGGTCTTCATCGTCTTCATCGTCTTCACCGTCTTCACCGTCTTCACCGTCTTCACCGTCTTCACCGTCTTCATCGTCTTCATTGTCTTCACCGTCTTCACCGTCTTCACCGTCTTCACCGTCATCATCGTCTTCATCGTCTTCATCGTCTTCATCGTCTTCATCGTCTTCACCGTCTTCACCGTCTTCATCGTCTTCATCGTCTTCATCGTTTTCATCTTCTTCACCGTCTTCACCATCTTCACCGTCTTCACCGTCTTCACCGTCTTCACCGTCTTCACCGTCTTCACCGTCTTCATCGTCTTCATCGTCTTCATCGCCTTCACCGTCTTCATCGTCTTCATCGTCTTCACCGTCTTCATCGTCTTCATCGTCTTCACCGTCTTCACCGTCTTCACCGTCTTCATCGTCTTCATCGTTTTCACCGTCTTCACCGTCTTCATCGTCTTCACCGTCTTCACCGTCTTCATCGTCTTCATCGTCTTCATCGTTTTCACCGTCTTAACCGTCTTCACCGTTTTCACCGTCTTCATCGTCTTCACCGTCTTCACCGTCTTCATCGTCTTCATCGTCTTCATCGTCTTCACCGTCTTCACCGTCTTCACCGTCTTCACCGTCTTCATCGTCTTCATCGTCTTCACCGTCTTCATCGTCTTCACCGTCTTCATCGTCTTCACTGTCTTCATCGTCTTCACCGTCTTCATCGTCTTCACCGTTCGTCTTCATCGTCTTCATCGTCTTCACCGTCTTCACCGTCTTCACCGTCTTCACCGTCTTCATCGTCTTCATCGTCTTCATCGTTTTCACCGTCTTCACCGTCTTCACCGTCTTCACCGTCTTCATCGTCTTCATCGTCTTCATTGTCTTCACCGTCTTCACCGTCTTCACCGTCTTCATCGTCTTCATCGTCTTCATCGTCTTCATCGTCTTCACCGTCTTCATCGTCTTCACCGTCTTCATCGTCTTCACCGTCTTCACCGTCTTCATCGTCTTCACCGTATTCATCGTCTTCACCGTCTTCATCGTCTTCACCGTCTTCATCGTCTTCACCGTCTTCATCGTCTTCATCGTCTTCATCGTTCGTCTTCACCGTCTACACCGTCTTCATCGTCTTCACCGTCTTCATCGTCTTCACCGTCTTCACCGTCTTCATCGTCTTCACCGTCTTCACCGTATTCACCGTCTTCATCGTCTTTATCGTCTTCATCGTCTTCACCGTTTTCATCGTCTTCATCGTCTTCACCGTCTTCATCGTCTTCAACGTCTTCATCGTCTTCACCGTCTTCATCGTCTTCACCGTCTTCATCGTCTTCACCGTCTTCATCGTCTTCACCTTCTTCATCGTCTTCACCGTCTTCATCGTCTTCATCGTTCGTCTTCACCGTCTTCACCGTCTTCATCGTCTTCACCGTCTTCATCGTCTTCACCGTCTTCACCGTCTTCATCGTCTTCACCGTCTTCACCGTATTCACCGTCTTTATCGTCTTTATCGTCTTCATCGTCTTCACCGTCTTCACCGTCTTCACCGTCTTCACCGTCTTCATCGTCTTCATCGTCTTCATCGTCTTCATCGTCTTCACCGTCTTCATCGTCTTCATCGTCTTCATCGTCTTCACCGTATTCACCGTCTTCAACGTCTTCACCGTCTTCACCGTCTTCGTTGTCTTCATCGTCTTCATCGTCTTCACCGTCTTCATCGTCTTCATCGTCTTCACCGTCTTCATCGTCTTCATCGTCTTCACCGTCTTCACCGTCTTCACCGTCTTCATCGTCTTCATCGTTTTCACCGTCTTCACCGTCTTCATCGTCTTCACCGTCTTCATCGTCTTCACCGTCTTCACCGTCTTCACCGTCTTCACCGTCTTCACTGTCTTCATCGTCTTCATCGTTCGTCTTCACCGTCTTCACCGTATTCACCGTCTTTATCGTCTTTATCGTCTTCATCGTCTTCACCGTCTTAACCGTCTTCACCGTCTTCACCGTCTTCACCGTCTTCATCGTCTTCATCGTCTTCATCGTCTTCATCGTCTTCACCGTCTTCATCGTCTTCATCGTCTTCATCGTCTTCATCGTCTTCACCGTCTTCACCGTCTTCACCGTCTTCACCGTCTTCACCGTCTTCACCGTCTTCGTTGTCTTCATCGTCTTCATCGTCTTCACCGTCTTCATCGTCTTCATCGTCTTCACCGTCTTCATCGTCTTCATCGTCTTCACCGTCTTCACCGTCTTCACCGTCTTCATCGTCTTCATCGTTTTCACCGTCTTCACCGTCTTCATCGTCTTCACCGTCTTCATCGTCTTCATCGTCTTCACCGTCTTCACCGTCTTCATCGTCTTCACCGTCTTCATCGTCTTCATCGTCTTCATCGTCTTCATCGTCTTCACCGTCTTCACCGTCTTCATCGTCTTCACGGTCTTCATCGTCTTCATCGTCTTCACCGTCTTCACCGTCTTCACCGTCTTCACCGTCTTCACCGTCTTCATCGTCTTCATTGTCTTCACCGTCTTCACCGTCTTCACCGTCTTCACCGTCATCATCGTCTTCATCGTCTTCATCGTCTTCATCGTCTTCATCGTCTTCACCGTCTTCACCGTCTTCATCGTCTTCATCGTCTTCATCGTTTTCATCTTCTTCACCGTCTTCACCATCTTCACCGTCTTCACCGTCTTCACCGTCTTCACCGTCTTCACCGTCTTCACCGTCTTCATCGTCTTCATCGTCTTCATCGCCTTCACCGTCTTCATCGTCTTCATCGTCTTCACCGTCTTCATCGTCTTCATCGTCTTCACCGTCTTCACCGTCTTCACCGTCTTCATCGTCTTCATCGTTTTCACCGTCTTCACCGTCTTCATCGTCTTCACCGTCTTCACCGTCTTCATCGTCTTCATCGTCTTCATCGTTTTCACCGTCTTAACCGTCTTCACCGTTTTCACCGTCTTCATCGTCTTCACCGTCTTCACCGTCTTCATCGTCTTCATCGTCTTCATCGTCTTCACCGTCTTCACCGTCTTCACCGTCTTCACCGTCTTCATCGTCTTCATCGTCTTCACCGTCTTCATCGTCTTCACCGTCTTCATCGTCTTCACTGTCTTCATCGTCTTCACCGTCTTCATCGTCTTCACCGTTCGTCTTCATCGTCTTCATCGTCTTCACCGTCTTCACCGTCTTCACCGTCTTCACCGTCTTCATCGTCTTCATCGTCTTCATCGTTTTCACCGTCTTCACCGTCTTCACCGTCTTCACCGTCTTCATCGTCTTCATCGTCTTCATTGTCTTCACCGTCTTCACCGTCTTCACCGTCTTCATCGTCTTCATCGTCTTCATCGTCTTCATCGTCTTCACCGTCTTCATCGTCTTCACCGTCTTCATCGTCTTCACCGTCTTCACCGTCTTCATCGTCTTCACCGTATTCATCGTCTTCACCGTCTTCATCGTCTTCACCGTCTTCATCGTCTTCACCGTCTTCATCGTCTTCATCGTCTTCATCGTTCGTCTTCACCGTCTACACCGTCTTCATCGTCTTCACCGTCTTCATCGTCTTCACCGTCTTCACCGTCTTCATCGTCTTCACCGTCTTCACCGTATTCACCGTCTTCATCGTCTTTATCGTCTTCATCGTCTTCACCGTTTTCATCGTCTTCATCGTCTTCACCGTCTTCATCGTCTTCAACGTCTTCATCGTCTTCACCGTCTTCATCGTCTTCACCGTCTTCATCGTCTTCACCGTCTTCATCGTCTTCACCTTCTTCATCGTCTTCACCGTCTTCATCGTCTTCATCGTTCGTCTTCACCGTCTTCACCGTCTTCATCGTCTTCACCGTCTTCATCGTCTTCACCGTCTTCACCGTCTTCATCGTCTTCACCGTCTTCACCGTATTCACCGTCTTTATCGTCTTTATCGTCTTCATCGTCTTCACCGTCTTCACCGTCTTCACCGTCTTCACCGTCTTCATCGTCTTCATCGTCTTCATCGTCTTCATCGTCTTCACCGTCTTCATCGTCTTCATCGTCTTCATCGTCTTCATCGTCTTCACCGTATTCACCGTCTTCAACGTCTTCACCGTCTTCACCGTCTTCGTTGTCTTCATCGTCTTCATCGTCTTCACCGTCTTCATCGTCTTCATCGTCTTCACCGTCTTCATCGTCTTCATCGTCTTCACCGTCTTCACCGTCTTCACCGTCTTCATCGTCTTCATCGTTTTCACCGTCTTCACCGTCTTCATCGTCTTCACCGTCTTCATCGTCTTCACCGTCTTCACCGTCTTCACCGTCTTCACCGTCTTCACTGTCTTCATCGTCTTCATCGTTCGTCTTCACCGTCTTCATCGTCTTCATCGTCTTCACCGTCTTTATCGTCTTCATCGTCTTCACCGTCTTCCTCGTCTTCATCGTTCGTCTTCACCGTCTTCATCGTCTTCATCGTTTTCACCGTCTTCATCATCTTCACCGTCTTCATCGTCTTCATCGTCTTCACCGTCTTCACCGTCTTCACCGTCTTCACCGTCTTCATCGTCTTCACCGTCTTCACCGTCTTCACCGTCTTCACCGTCTTCACCGTCTTCACCGTCTTCACTGTCTTCATCGTCTTCATCGTTCGTCTTCACCGTCTTCACCGTCTTCACCGTCTACACCGTTTCATCGTCTTCACCGTCTTCATCGTCTTCATCGTCTTCACCGTCTTCATCGTCTTCATCGTCTTCATCGTTCGTCTTCACCGTCTTCACCGTCTTCACCGTCTTCACTGTCTTCATCGTCTTCATCGTTCGTCTTCACCGTCTTCATCGTCTTCATCGTCTTCACCGTCTTTATCGTCTTCATTGTCTTCACCGTCTTCACCGTCTTCATCGTCTTCATCGTCTTCACCGTCTTCATCATCTTCACCGTCTTCATCGTCTTCATCGTCTTCACCGTCTTCACCGTCTTCACCGTCTTCACCGTCTTCATCGTCTGCACCGTCTTCACCGTCTTCACCGTCTTCATCGTCTTCACTGTCTTCACCGTCTTCATCGTCTTCACCGTCTTCATCGTCTTCACTGTCTTCACCGTCTTCATCGTCTTCATCGTCTTCATCGTCTTCATCGTCTTCACCGTCTTCATCGTCTTCACCGTCTTCACCGTCTTCATCGTCTTCACCGTCTTCACCGTCTTCACCGTCTTCACCGTCTTCATCGTCTTCACCGTCTTCACCGTCTACACCTTCTTCATCGTCTTCACCGTCTTCATCGTCTTCATCGTCTTCACCGTCTTCATCGTCTTCATCGTCTTCACCGTCTTCATCGTCTTCATCGTTCGTCTTCACCGTCTTCATCGTCTTCATCGTCTTCACCGTCTTTATCGTCTTCATCGTCTTCACCGTCTTCACCGTCTTCCTCGTCTTCATCGTTCGTCTTCACCGTCTTCATCGTCTTCATCGTTTTCACTGTCTTCACCGTCTTCACCGTCTTCACCGTCTTCATCGTCTTCACTGTCTTCACCGTCTTCATCGTCTTCACCGTCTTCACTGTCTTCGCCGTCTTCATCGTCTTCATAGTCTTCACCGTCTTTATCGTCTTCATCGTCTTCACCGTCTTCCTCGTCTTCATCGTTCGTCTTCACCGTCTTCATCGTCTTCATCGTTTTCACCGTCTTCATCATCTTCACCGTCTTCATCGTCTTCATCGTCTTCACCGTCTTCACCGTCTTCACCGTCTTCATCGTCTGCACCGTCTTCACCGTTTTCATCGTCTTCACTGTCTTCACCGTCTTCACCGTCTTCACCGTCTTCATCGTCTTCACCGTCTTCACCGTCTTCACCGTCTTCACCGTCTTCACCGTCTTCACCGTCTTCACTGTCTTCATCGTCTTCATCGTTCGTCTTCACCGTCTTCATCGTCTTCATCGTCTTCACCGTCTTTATCGTCTTCATCGTCTTCACCGTCTTCACCGTCTTCCTCGTCTTCATCGTTCGTCTTCACCGTCTTCATCGTCTTCATCGTTTTCACCGTCTTCACCGTCTTCATCGTCTTCACCGTCTTCAACTTCTTCATCGTCTTCATTGTCTTCATCGTCTTCATCGTCTTCACCGTTTTCACCGTCTTCATCGTCTTCACCGTCTACACCGTCTTCATCGTCTTCACCGTCTTCATCGTCTTCATCGTCTTCACCGTCTTCATCGTCTTCACCGTCTTCATCGTCTTCACCGTCTTCATCGTCTTCATCGTTCGTCTTCACCGTCTTCACCGTCTTCACCGTCTTCACCGTCTTCACCGTCTTCATCGTCTTCACCGTCTTCACCGTCTTCACCGTCTTCATCGTCTTCACCGTCTTCATCATCTTCACCGTCTTCATCGTCTTCATCGTCTTCACCGTCTTCATCGTCTTCACCGTCTTCACCGTCTTCACCGTCTTCACCGTCTTCATCGTCTTCACCGTCTTCACCGTCTACACCTTCTTCATCGTCTTCACCGTCTTCATCGTCTTCATCGTCTTCACCGTCTTCATCGTCTTCACCGTCTTCATCGTCTTCATCGTTCGTCTTCACCGTCTTCACCGTCTTCACCGTCTTCACCGTCTTCACCGTCTTCATCGTCTTCACCGTCTTCATCGTCTTCACCGTCTTCACCGTCTTCACCGTCTTCACCGTCTTCACTGTCTTCATCGTCTTCATCGTTCGTCTTCACCGTCTTCATCGTCTTCATCGTCTTCACCGTCTTTATCGTCTTCATCGTCTTCACCGTCTTCACCGTCTTCCTCGTCTTCATCGTTCGTCTTCACCGTCTTCATCGTCTTCATCGTTTTCACCGTCTTCACCGTCTTCATCGTCTTCACCGTCTTCAACTTCTTCATCGTCTTCATTGTCTTCATCGTCTTCATCGTCTTCACCGTCTTCACCGTCTTCATCGTCTTCACCGTCTACACCGTCTTCATCGTCTTCACCGTCTTCATCGTCTTCATCGTCTTCACCGTCTTCATCGTCTTCACCGTCTTCATCGTCTTCACCGTCTTCACCGTCTTCATCGTCTTCATCGTTCGTCTTCACCGTCTTCACCGTCTTCACCGTCTTCACCGTCTTCACCGTCTTCACCGTCTTCATCGTCTTCACCGTCTTCACCGTCTTCACCGTCTCCATCGTCTTCACCGTCTTCATCATCTTCACCGTCTTCATCGTCTTCATCGTCTTCACCGTCTTCATCGTCTTCACCGTCTTTATCGTCTTCATTATCTTCACCGTCTTCCTCGTCTTCCTCGTCTTCATCGTTCGTCTTCACCGTCTTCATCGTCTTCATCGTCTTCACCGTCTTCATCATCTTAACCGTCTTCATCGTCTTCATCGTCTTCACCGTCTTCACCGTCTTCACCGTCTTCACCGTCATCATCGTCTGCACCGTCTTCACCGTCTTCACCGTCTTCATCGTCTTCACTGTCTTCACCGTCTTCATCGTCTTCACCGTCTTCATCGTCTTCACTGTCTTCACCGTCTTCATCGTCTTCATCGTCTTCATCGTCTTCATCGTCTTCATCGTCTTCATCGTCTTCATTGTCTTCACCGTCTTCGTCGTCTTCACCGTCTTCACCGTCTTCATCGTCTTCACCGTCTTCACCGTCTTCACCGTCTTCACCGTCTTCATCGTCTTCACCGTCTTCACCGTCTACACCTTCTTCATCGTCTTCACCGTCTTCATCGTCTTCATCGTCTTCACCGTCTTCATCGTCTTCACCGTCTTCATCGTCTTCATCGTTCGTCTTCACCGTCTTCACCGTCTTCACCGTCTTCACCGTCTTCACCGTCTTCATCGTCTTCACCGTCTTCATCGTCTTCACCGTCTTCACCGTCTTCACCGTCTTCACCGTCTTCACTGTCTTCATCGTCTTCATCGTTCGTCTTCACCGTCTTCATCGTCTTCATCGTCTTCACCGTCTTTATCGTCTTCATCGTCTTCACCGTCTTCACCGTCTTCCTCGTCTTCATCGTTCGTCTTCACCGTCTTCATCGTCTTCATCGTTTTCACCGTCTTCATCATCTTCACCGTCTTCATCGTCTTCATCGTCTTCACCGTCTTCACCGTCTTCACCGTCTTCACCGTCTTCATCGTCTGCACCGTCTTCACCGTCTTCATCGTCTTCACTGTCTTCACCGTCTTCACCGTCTTCACCGTCTTCATCGTCTTCACCGTCTTCACCGTCTTCACCGTCTTCACCGTCTTCACCGTCTTCACTGTCTTCATCGTTCGTCTTCACCGTCTTCATCGTCTTCATCGTCTTCACCGTCTTTATCGTCTTCATCGTCTTCACCGTCTTCACCGTCTTCCTCGTCTTCATCGTTCGTCTTCACCGTCTTCAACGTCTTCATCGTTTTCACCGTCTTCATCATTTTCACCGTCTTCACCGTCTTCACCGTCTTCACCATCTTCACCGTCTTCACCGTCTTAATTGTCTTCACCGTCTTCACCGTCTTCATCGTCTTCACCGTCTTCAACTTCTTCATCGTCTTCATTGTCTTTATCGTCTTCATCGTCTTCATCGTCTTCACCGTCTTCAACGTCTTCATCGTCTTCATTGTCTTCATCGTCTTCATTGTCTTCATCGTCTTCATCGTCTTCATCGTCTTCATCGTCTTCACCGTCTTCACCGTCTTCATCGTCTTCACCGTCTTCATCGTCTTCACCGTCTTCACCGTCTTCACCGTCTTCACCGTCTTCACCGTCTTCACTGTCTTCATCGTCTTCATCGTTCGTCTTCACCGTCTTCATCGTCCTCATCGTCTTCACCGTCTTTATCGTCTTCATCAGCTTCATCGTCTTCACCGTCTTCACCGTCTTCATCGTCTTCATCGTTCGTCTTCACCGTCTTCATCGTCTTCATCGTCTTCACCGTCTTCATCATCTTCACCGTCTTCATCGTCTTCATCGTCTTCACCGTCGTCACCGTCTTCACCGTCTTCACCGTCTTCATCGTTTTCACCGTCTTCACCGTCTTCATCGTCTTCACTGTCTTCACCGTCTTCACCGTCTTCATCGTCTTCACCGTCTTCACCGTCTTCACCGTCTTCACCGTCTTCATCGTCTTCATCGTCTTCACTGTCTTCACTGTCTTCACCGTCTTCACCGTCTTCACCGTCTTTACTGTCTTCACCGTCTTCACCGTCTTCATCGTCTTCACCGTCTTCACCGTCTTCAACGTCTTCATCGTCTTCCTTGTCTTCATCGTCTTCATCGTCTTCATCGTCTTCACCGTCTTCAACGTCTTCATCGTCTTCATTGTCTTCATCGTCTTCATCGTCTTCATCGTCTTCACCGTCTCCACCGTCTTCATCGTCTTCATCGTTCGTCTTCACCGTCTTTATCGTCCTCACCGTCTTCATCGTCTTCACCGTCTTCACCGTCTTCACCGTCTTCACCGTCTTCACTGTCTTCATCGTCTTCATCGTTCGTCTTTACCGTCTTCATCGTCCTCATCGTCTTCACCGTCTTTATCGTCTTCATCGGTTTCATCGTCTTCACCGTCTTCACCGTCTTCATCGTCTTCATCGTTCGTCTTCACCGTCTTCATCATCTTCACCGTCTTCACCGTCTTTATCGTCTTCACCGTCTTCACCGTCTTCACCGTCTTCACCGTCTTCATCGTCTTCATCGTCTTCACTGTCTTCACTGTCTTCACCGTCCTCATCGTCTTCACCGTCTTTATCGTCTTCATCGTCTTCACCGTCTTCACCGTCTTCCTCGTCTTCATCGTTCGTCTTCACCGTCTTCAACGTCTTCATCGTTTTCACCGTCTTCATCATCTTCACCGTCTTCACCGTCTTCACCGTCTTCACCATCTTCACCGTCTTCACCGTCTTAATTGTCTTCACCGTCTTCACCGTCTTCATCGTCTTCACCGTCTTCAACTTCTTCATCGTCTTCATTGTCTTCATCGTCTTCATCGTCTTCATCGTCTTCACCGTCTTCAACGTCTTCATCGTCTTCATTGTCTTCATCGTCTTCATCGTCTTCATCGTCTTCATCGTCTTCACCGTCTTCACCGTCTTCATCGTCTTCACCGTCTTCATCGTCTTCACCGTCTTCACCGTCTTCACCGTCTTCACCGTCTTCACCGTCTTCACTGTCTTCATCGTCTTCATCGTTCGTCTTCACCGTCTTCATCGTCCTCATCGTCTTCACCGTCTTTATCGTCTTCATCAGCTTCATCGTCTTCACCGTCTTCACCGTCTTCATCGTCTTCATCGTTCGTCTTCACCGTCTTCATCGTCTTCATCGTCTTCACCGTCTTCATCATCTTCACCGTCTTCATCGTCTTCATCGTCTTCACCGTCGTCACCGTCTTCACCGTCTTCACCGTCTTCATCGTTTTCACCGTCTTCACCGTCTTCATCGTCTTCACTGTCTTCACCGTCTTCACCGTCTTCATCGTCTTCACCGTCTTCACCGTCTTCACCGTCTTCACCGTCTTCATCGTCTTCATCGTCTTCACTGTCTTCACTGTCTTCACCGTCTTCACCGTCTTCACCGTCTTTACTGTCTTCACCGTCTTCACCGTCTTCATCGTCTTCACCGTCTTCACCGTCTTCAACGTCTTCATCGTCTTCCTTGTCTTCATCGTCTTCATCGTCTTCATCGTCTTCACCGTCTTCAACGTCTTCATCGTCTTCATTGTCTTCATCGTCTTCATCGTCTTCATCGTCTTCACCGTCTCCACCGTCTTCATCGTCTTCATCGTTCGTCTTCACCGTCTTTATCGTCCTCACCGTCTTCATCGTCTTCACCGTCTTCACCGTCTTCACCGTCTTCACCGTCTTCACTGTCTTCATCGTCTTCATCGTTCGTCTTTACCGTCTTCATCGTCCTCATCGTCTTCACCGTCTTCATCGTCTTCACCGTCTTCACCGTCTTCACCGTCTTCACCGTCTTCATCGTCTTCATCGTCTTCACTGTCTTCACTGTCTTCACCGTCCTCATCGTCTTCACCGTCTTTATCGTCTTCATCGTCTTCATCGTCTTCACCATCGTCACCGTCTTCACCGTCTTCATCGTCTTCATTGTCTTCATCGTCTTCATCGTCTTCATCGTCTTCACCGTCTTCAACGTCTTCATCGTCTTCATTGTCTTCATCGTCTTCATCGTCTTCATCGTCTTCACCGTCTCCACCGTTTTCATCGTCTTCATCGTTCGTCTTCAACGTCTTCACCGTCTTCACCGTCTTCACCGTCTTCACCGTCTTTATCGTCTTCACCGTCTTCATCGTCTTCACCGTCTTCACCGTCTTCACCGTCTTCACTGTCTTCATCGTCTTCATCGTTCGTCTTCACCGTCTTCATCGTCCTCATCGTCTTCACCGTCTTTATCGTCTTCATCAGCTTCATCGTCTTCACCGTCTTCACCGTCTTCATCGTCTTCATCGTTCGTCTTCACCGTCTTCATCGTCTTCATCGTCTTCACCGTCTTCATCATCTTCACCGTCTTCATCGTCTTCATCGTCTTCACCGTCGTCACCGTCTTCACCGTTTTCACCGTCTTCATCGTTTTCACCGTCTTCACCGTCTTCATCGTCTTCACTGTCTTCACCGTCTTCACCGTCTTCATCGTCTTCACCGTCTTCACCGTCTTCACCGTCTTCACCGTCTTCATCGTCTTCATCGTCTTCACTGTCTTCACTGTCTTCACCGTCTTCACCGTCTTCACCGTCTTTACTGTCTTCACCGTCTTCACCGTCTTCATCGTCTTCACCGTCTTCACCGTCTTCAACGTCTTCATCGTCTTCCTTGTCTTCATCGTCTTCATCGTCTTCATCGTCTTCACCGTCTTCAACGTCTTCATCGTCTTCATTGTCTTCATCGTCTTCATCGTCTTCATCGTCTTCACCGTCTTCACCGTCTTCACCGTCTTCATCGTCTTCATCGTTCGTCTTCACCGTCTTCATCGTCTTCATCGTCTTCACCGTCTTCATCATCTTCACCGTCTTCATCGTCTTCATCGTCTTCACCGTCGTCACCGTCTTCACCGTCTTCACCGTCTTCATCGTTTTCACCGTCTTCACCGTCTTCATCGTCTTCACTGTCTTCACCGTCTTCACCGTCTTCATCGTCTTCACCGTCTTCACCGTCTTCACCGTCTTCATCGTCTTCATCGTCTTCACTGTCTTCACTGTCTTCACCGTCTTCACCGTCTTCACCGTCTTTACTGTCTTCACCGTCTTCACCGTCTTCATCGTCTTCACCGTCTTCAACGTCTTCATCGTCTTCCTTGTCTTCATCGTCTTCATCGTCTTCATCGTCTTCACCGTCTTCAACGTCTTCATCGTCTTCATTGTCTTCATCGTCTTCATCGTCTTCATCGTCTTCACCGTCTTCACCGTCTTCATCGTCTTCATCGTTCGTCTTCACCGTCTTTATCGTCCTCACCGTCTTCATCGTCTTCACCGTCTTCACCGTCTTCACCGTCTTCACCGTCTTCACTGTCTTCATCGTCTTCATCGTTCGTCTTTACCGTCTTCATCGTCCTCATCGTCTTCACCGTCTTTATCGTCTTCATCGGTTTCATCGTCTTCACCGTCTTCACCGTCTTCATCGTCTTCATCGTTCGTCTTCACCGTCTTCATCATCTTCACCGTCTTCACCGTCTTCATCGTCTTCACCGTCTTCACCGTCTTCACCGTCTTCACCGTCTTCATCGTCTTCATCGTCTTCACTGTCTTCACTGTCTTCACCGTCCTCATCGTCTTCACCGTCTTTATCGTCTTCATCGTCTTCATCGTCTTCACCATCGTCACCGTCTTCACCGTCTTCATCGTCTTCATTGTCTTCATCGTCTTCATCGTCTTCATCGTCTTCACCGTCTTCAACGTCTTCATCGTCTTCATTGTCTTCATCGTCTTCGTCGTCTTCATCGTCTTCACCGTCTCCACCGTTTTCATCGTCTTCATCGTTCGTCTTCACCGTCTTCACCGTCTTCACCGTCTTCACCGTCTTCACCGTCTTTATCGTCTTCACCGTCTTCATCGTCTTCACCGTCTTCACCGTCTTCACCGTCTTCACTGTCTTCATCGTCTTCATCGTTCGTCTTCACCGTCTTCATCGTCTTCATCGTCTTCACCGTCTTTATCGTCTTCATCGTCTTCACCGTCTTCACCGTCTTCCTCGTCTTCATCGTTCGTCTTCACCGTCTTCAACGTCTTCATCGTTTTCACCGTCTTCATCATCTTCACCGTCTTCACCGTCTTCACCGTCTTCACCATCTTCACCGTCTTCACCGTCTTAATTGTCTTCACCGTCTTCACCGTCTTCATCGTCTTCACCGTCTTCAACTTCTTCATCGTCTTCATTGTCTTCATCGTCTTCATCGTCTTCATCGTCTTCACCGTCTTCAACGTCTTCATCGTCTTCATTGTCTTCATCGTCTTCATCGTCTTCATCGTCTTCACCGTCTTCACCGTCTTCATCGTCTTCATCGTTCGTCTTCACCGTCTTTATCGTCCTCACCGTCTTCATCGTCTTCACCGTCTTCACCGTCTTCACCGTCTTCACCGTCTTCACTGTCTTCATCGTCTTCATCGTTCGTCTTTACCGTCTTCATCGTCCTCATCGTCTTCACCGTCTTTATCGTCTTCATCGGTTTCATCGTCTTCACCGTCTTCACCGTCTTCATCGTCTTCATCGTTCGTCTTCACCGTCTTCATCATCTTCACCGTCTTCACCGTCTTCATCGTCTTCACCGTCTTCACCGTCTTCACCGTCTTCACCGTCTTCATCGTCTTCATCGTCTTCACTGTCTTCACTGTCTTCACCGTCCTCATCGTCTTCACCGTCTTTATCGTCTTCATCGTCTTCATCGTCTTCACCATCGTCACCGTCTTCACCGTCTTCATCGTCTTCATTGTCTTCATCGTCTTCATCGTCTTCATCGTCTTCACCGTCTTCAACGTCTTCATCGTCTTCATTGTCTTCATCGTCTTCATCGTCTTCATCGTCTTCACCGTCTCCACCGTTTTCATCGTCTTCATCGTTCGTCTTCACCGTCTTCACCGTCTTCACCGTCTTCACCGTCTTCACCGTCTTTATCGTCTTCACCGTCTTCATCGTCTTCACCGTCTTCACCGTCTTCACCGTCTTCACTGTCTTCATCGTCTTCATCGTTCGTCTTCACCGTCTTCATCGTCTTCATCGTCTTCACCGTCTTTATCGTCTTCATCGTCTTCACCGTCTTCACCGTCTTCCTCGTCTTCATCGTTCGTCTTCACCGTCTTCAACGTCTTCATCGTTTTCACCGTCTTCATCATCTTCACCGTCTTCACCGTCTTCACCGTCTTCACCATCTTCACCGTCTTCACCGTCTTAATTGTCTTCACCGTCTTCACCGTCTTCATCGTCTTCACCGTCTTCAACTTCTTCATCGTCTTCATTGTCTTCATCGTCTTCATCGTCTTCATCGTCTTCACCGTCTTCAACGTCTTCATCGTCTTCATTGTCTTCATCGTCTTCATCGTCTTCATCGTCTTCATCGTCTTCACCGTCTTCACCGTCTTCATCGTCTTCACCGTCTTCATCGTCTTCACCGTCTTCACCGTCTTCACCGTCTTCACCGTCTTCACTGTCTTCATCGTCTTCATCGTTCGTCTTCACCGTCTTCATCGTCCTCATCGTCTTCACCGTCTTTATCGTCTTCATCAGCTTCATCGTCTTCACCGTCTTCACCGTCTTCATCGTCTTCATCGTTCGTCTTCACCGTCTTCACCGTCTTCATCGTCTTCACCGTCTTCACTGTCTTCATCGTCTTCATCGTTCGTCTTCACCGTCTTCATCGTCTTCATCGTCTTCACCGTCTTTATCGTCTTCATCGTCTTCACCGTCTTCACCGTCTTCCTCGTCTTCATCGTTCGTCTTCACCGTCTTCAACGTCTTCATCGTTTTCACCGTCTTCATCATCTTCACCGTCTTCACCGTCTTCACCGTCTTCACCATCTTCACCGTCTTCACCGTCTTAATTGTCTTCACCGTCTTCACCGTCTTCATCGTCTTCACCGTCTTCAACTTCTTCATCGTCTTCATTGTCTTCATCGTCTTCATCGTCTTCATCGTCTTCACCGTCTTCAACGTCTTCATCGTCTTCATTGTCTTCATCGTCTTCATCGTCTTCATCGTCTTCATCGTCTTCACCGTCTTCACCGTCTTCATCGTCTTCACCGTCTTCATCGTCTTCACCGTCTTCACCGTCTTCACCGTCTTCACCGTCTTCACTGTCTTCATCGTCTTCATCGTTCGTCTTCACCGTCTTCATCGTCCTCATCGTCTTCACCGTCTTTATCGTCTTCATCAGCTTCATCGTCTTCACCGTCTTCACCGTCTTCATCGTCTTCATCGTTCGTCTTCACCGTCTTCATCGTCTTCATCGTCTTCACCGTCTTCATCATCTTCACCGTCTTCATCGTCTTCATCGTCTTCACCGTCGTCACCGTCTTCACCGTCTTCACCGTCTTCATCGTTTTCACCGTCTTCACCGTCTTCATCGTCTTCACTGTCTTCACCGTCTTCACCGTCTTCATCGTCTTCACCGTCTTCACCGTCTTCACCGTCTTCACCGTCTTCATCGTCTTCATCGTCTTCACTGTCTTCACTGTCTTCACCGTCTTCACCGTCTTCACCGTCTTTACTGTCTTCACCGTCTTCACCGTCTTCATCGTCTTCACCGTCTTCACCGTCTTCAACGTCTTCATCGTCTTCCTTGTCTTCATCGTCTTCACCGTCTTCACCGTCTTCACCGTCTTCACCGTCTTCACTGTCTTCATCGTCTTCATCGTTCGTCTTTACCGTCTTCATCGTCCTCATCGTCTTCACCGTCTTTATCGTCTTCATCGGTTTCATCGTCTTCACCGTCTTCACCGTCTTCATCGTCTTCATCGTTCGTCTTCACCGTCTTCATCATCTTCACCGTCTTCACCGTCTTCATCGTCTTCACCGTCTTCATCGTCTTCACCGTCTTCACCGTCTTCACCGTCTTCACCGTCTTCACCGTCTTCACTGTCTTCATCGTCTTCATCGTTCGTCTTCACCGTCTTCATCGTCCTCATCGTCTTCACCGTCTTTATCGTCTTCATCAGCTTCATCGTCTTCACCGTCTTCACCGTCTTCATCGTCTTCATCGTTCGTCTTCACCGTCTTCATCGTCTTCATCGTCTTCACCGTCTTCATCATCTTCACCGTCTTCATCGTCTTCATCGTCTTCACCGTCGTCACCGTCTTCACCGTCTTCACCGTCTTCATCGTTTTCACCGTCTTCACCGTCTTCATCGTCTTCACTGTCTTCACCGTCTTCACCGTCTTCATCGTCTTCACCGTCTTCACCGTCTTCACCGTCTTCACCGTCTTCATCGTCTTCATCGTCTTCACTGTCTTCACTGTCTTCACCGTCTTCACCGTCTTCACCGTCTTTACTGTCTTCACCGTCTTCACCGTCTTCATCGTCTTCACCGTCTCCACCGTTTTCATCGTCTTCATCGTTCGTCTTCACCGTCTTCACCGTCTTCACCGTCTTCACCGTCTTCACCGTCTTTATCGTCTTCACCGTCTTCATCGTCTTCACCGTCTTCACCGTCTTCACCGTCTTCACCGTCTTCACTGTCTTCATCGTCTTCATCGTTCGTCTTTACCGTCTTCATCGTCCTCATCGTCTTCACCGTCTTTATCGTCTTCATCGGTTTCATCGTCTTCACCGTCTTCACCGTCTTCATCGTCTTCATCGTTCGTCTTCACCGTCTTCATCATCTTCACCGTCTTCACCGTCTTCATCGTCTTCACCGTCTTCACCGTCTTCACCGTCTTCACCGTCTTCATCGTCTTCATCGTCTTCACTGTCTTCACTGTCTTCACCGTCCTCATCGTCTTCACCGTCTTTATCGTCTTCATCGTCTTCATCGTCTTCACCATCGTCACCGTCTTCACCGTCTTCATCGTCTTCATTGTCTTCATCGTCTTCATCGTCTTCATCGTCTTCACCGTCTTCAACGTCTTCATCGTCTTCATTGTCTTCATCGTCTTCATCGTCTTCATCGTCTTCACCGTCTCCACCGTTTTCATCGTCTTCATCGTTCGTCTTCACCGTCTTCACCGTCTTCACCGTCTTCACCGTCTTCACCGTCTTTATCGTCTTCACCGTCTTCATCGTCTTCACCGTCTTCACCGTCTTCACCGTCTTCACTGTCTTCATCGTCTTCATCGTTCGTCTTCACCGTCTTCATCGTCTTCATCAGCTTCATCGTCTTCACCGTCTTCATCGTCTTCATCGTTCGTCTTCACCGTCTTCATCGTCTTCATCGTCTTCACCGTCTTCATCATCTTCACCGTCTTCATCGTCTTCATCGTCTTCACCGTCGTCACCGTCTTCACCGTCTTCACCGTCTTCACCGTCTTCACCGTCTTCATCGTCATCACCGTCTTCACCGTCTTTATCGTCCTCACCGTCTTCATCGTCTTCACCGTCTTCACCGTCTTCACCGTCTTCACCGTCTTCACTGTCTTCATCGTCTTCATCGTTCGTCTTTACCGTCTTCATCGTCCTCATCGTCTTCACCGTCTTTATCGTCTTCATCGGTTTTATCGTCTTCACCGTCTTCACCGTCTTCATCGTCTTCATCGTTCGTCTTCACCGTCTTCATCATCTTCACCGTCTTCACCGTCTTCATCGTCTTCACCGTCTTCACCGTCTTCACCGTCTTCACCGTCTTCATCGTCTTCATCGTCTTCACTGTCTTCACTGTCTTCACCGTCCTCATCGTCTTCACCGTCTTTATCGTCTTCATCGTCTTCATCGTCTTCACCATCGTCACCGTCTTCACCGTCTTCATCGTCTTCATTGTCTTCATCGTCTTCATCGTCTTCATCGTCTTCACCGTCTTCAACGTCTTAATCGTCTTCATTGTCTTCATCGTCTTCATCGTCTTCATCGTCTTCACCGTCTCCACCGTTTTCATCGTCTTAATCGTTCGTCTTCACCGTCTTCACCGTCTTCACTGTCTTCACCGTCTTTATCGTCTTCACCGTCTTCATCGTCTTCACCGTCTTCACCGTCTTCACCGTCTTCACTGTCTTCATCGTCTTCATCGTTCGTCTTCACCGTCTTCATCGTCCTCATCGTCTTCACCGTCTTTATCGTCTTCATCAGCTTCATCGTCTTCACCGTCTTCATCGTCTTCATCGTTCGTCTTCACCGTCTTCATCGTCTTCATCGTCTTCACCGTCGTCACCGTCTTCACCGTCTTCACCGTCTTCACCGTCTTCACCGTCTTCATCGTCTTCACCGTCTTCATCGTCTTCATCGTCTTCACTGTCTTCACCGTTTTCACCGTCTTCATCGTCTTCACCGTCTTCACCGTCTTCATCGTCTTCACCGTCTTCATCGTCTTCATCGTCTACACTATCTTCACTGTCTTCACCGTCTTCACCGTCTTCACCGTCTTCACTGTCTTCACCGTCTTCACCGTCTTCATCGTCTTCACTGTCTTCAACGTCTTCAACGTCTTCATCGTCTTCATTGTCTTCATCGTCTTCATCGTCTTCATCGTCTTCACCGTCTTCATCGTCTTCATTGTCTTCATTGTCTTCATCGTCTTCATCGTCTTCATCGTCTTCACCGTCTCCACCGTCTCCATCGTCTTCACTATCTTCACTGTCTTCACCGTCTTCACCGTCTTCACCGTCTTCACCGTCTTCATCGTCTTCACCGTCTTCACCGTCTTCAAAGTCTTCATCGTCTTCATTAACTTCATCGTCTTCATCGTCTTCATCGTCTTCATTGTCTTCACCGTTTTCATCGTCTTCATTGTCTTCATTGTCTTCATCGTCTTCACCGTCTTTATCGTCTTCACCGTCTTCATCGTCTTCACCGTCTTCACCGACTTCACCGTCTTCACCGTCTTCACCGTCTTCACTGTCTTCATCGTCTTCATCGTTCGTCTTCACCGTCTTCATCGTCCTCATCGTCTTCACCGTCTTTATCGTCTTCATCAGCTTCATCGTCTTAACCGTCTTCACCGTCTTCATCGTCTTCATCGTTCGTCTTCACCGTCTTCATCGTCTTCATCGTCTTCAACGTCTTCATCATCTTCACCGTCTTCATCGTCTTCATCGTCTTCACCGTCGTCACCGTCTTCACCGTCTTCACCGTCTTCATCGTCTTCACCGTCTTCACCGTTTTCATCGTCTTCACTGTCTTCACCGTCTTCACCGTCTTCACCGTCTTCACCGTCTTCACCGTCTTCACCGTCTTCATCGTCTTCATCGTCTTCACTGTCTTCACTGTCTTCACCGTCTTCACTGTCTTCACCGTCTTCACCGTCTTCATCGTCTTCACCGTCTTCACCGTCTTCAACGTCTTCACCGTCTTCACTGTCTTCACCGTCTTCATCGTCTTTACCGTCTTCACCGTCTTCATCGTCTTCTCTGTCTTCACCGTCTTCACCGTCTTCATCGTCTTCTCCGACTTCACCGTCTTCATCGTCTTCACCGTCTTCACCGTCTTCACCGTCTTCATCGTCTTCATCGTCTTCAACGTCTTCATCATCTTCACCGTCTCCACCGTCTTCACCGTCTTCACTGTCTTCACCGTCTTCATCGTCTTCACCGTCTTCACCGTCTTCACCGTCTTCACTGTCTTCACCGTCTTCACCGTCTTCATCGTCTTCACCGTCTTCACCGTCTTCAACGTCTTCATCGTCTTCATTGTCTTCATCATCTTCATCGTCTTCATCGTCTTCACCGTCTTCATCGTCTTCATTGTCTTCATTGTCTTCATCGTCTTCACCGTCTTCACCGTCTTCACCGTCTTCACCGTCTTCACCGTCTTCAACGTCTTCATCGTCTTCATTGTCTTCATCGTCTTCATCGTCTTCATCGTCTTCATCGTCTTCACCGTCTTCATCGTCTTCATTGTCTTCATTGTCTTCATCGTCTTCACCGTCTTTATCGTCTTCACCGTCTTCATCGTCTTCACCGTCTTCACCGTCTTCACCGTCTTCACCGTCTTCACCGTCTTCACTGTCTTCATCGTCTTCATCGTTCGTCTTCACCGTCTTCATCGTCCTCATCGTCTTCACCGTCTTTATCGTCTTCATCAGCTTCATCGTCTTAACCGTCTTCACCGTCTTCATCGTCTTCATCGTTCGTCTTCACCGTCTTCATCGTCTTCATCGTCTTCAAAGTCTTCATCATCTTCACCGTCTTCATCGTCTTCATCGTCTTCACCGTCGTCACCGTCTTCACCGTCTTCACCGTCTTCATCGTCTTCACCGTCTTCACCGTCTTCATCGTCTTCACTGTCTTCACCGTCTTCACCGTTTTCACCGTCTTCACCGTCTTCACAGTCTTCACCGTCTTCATCGTCTTCATCGTCTTCACTGTCTTCACTGTCTTCACCGTCTTCACTGTCTTCACCGTCTTCACCGTCTTCATCGTCTTCACCGTCTTCACCGTCTTCAACGTCTTCACCGTCTTCACCGTCTTCACCGTCTTCATCGTCTTCACCGTCTTCACCGTCTTCATCGTCTTCACTGTCTTCACCGTCTTCACCGTCTTCATCGTCTTCACCGACTTCACCGTCTTCATCGTCTTCACCGTCTTCACCGTCTTCACCGTCTTCATCGTCTTCATCGTCTTCACTATCTTCACTGTCCTCACTGTCTTCACCGTCTTCACCGTCTTCACTGTCTTCACCGTCTTCATCGTCTTCACCGTCTTCACCGTCTTCACCGTCTTCACTGTCTTCATCGTCTTCATCGTTCGTCTTTACCGTCTTCATCGTCCTCATCGTCTTCACCGTCTTTATCGTCTTCATCGGTTTCATCGTCTTCACCGTATTCACCGTCTTCATCGTCTTCATCGTTCGTCTTCACCGTCTTCATCATCTTCACCGTCTTCACCGTCTTCATCGTCTTCACCGTCTTCACCGTCTTCACCGTCTTCACCGTCTTCATCGTCTTCATCGTCTTCACTGTCTTCACTGTCTTCACCGTCCTCATCGTCTTCACCGTCTTTATCGTCTTCATCGTCTTCATCGTCTTCACCATCGTCACCGTCTTCACCGTCTTCATCGTCTTCATTGTCTTCATCGTCTTCATCGTCTTCATCGTCTTCACCGTCTTCAACGTCTTCATCGTCTTCATTGTCTTCATCGTCTTCATCGTCTTCATCGTCTTCACCGTCTCCACCGTTTTCATCGTCTTCATCGTTCGTTTTCACCGTCTTCACCGTCTTCACCGTCTTCACCGTCTTCACCGTCTTTATCGTCTTCACCGTCTTCATCGTCTTCACCGTCTTCACCGTCTTCACCGTCTTCACTGTCTTCATCGTCTTCATCGTTCGTCTTCACCGTCTTCATCGTCCTCATCGTCTTCACCGTCTTTATCGTCTTCATCAGCTTCATCGTCTTCACCGTCTTCATCGTCTTCATCGTTCGTCTTCATTGTCTTCATCGTCTTCATCGTCTTCATCGTCTTCACCGTCTTCAACGTCTTCATCGTCTTCATTGTCTTCATCGTCTTCATCGTCTTCATCGTCTTCACCGTCTCCACCGTTTTCATCGTCTTCATCGTTCGTCTTCACCGTCTTCACCGTCTTCACCGTCTTCACCGTCTTCACCGTCTTTATCGTCTTCACCGTCTTCATCGTCTTCACCGTCTTCACCGTCTTCACCGTCTTCACTGTCTTCATCGTCTTCATCGTTCGTCTTCACCGTCTTCATCGTCCTCATCGTCTTCACCGTCTTTATCGTCTTCATCAGCTTCATCGTCTTCACCGTCTTCATCGTCTTCATCGTTCGTCTTCACCGTCTTCATCGTCTTCATCGTCTTCACCGTCTTCATCATCTTCACCGTCTTCATCGTCTTCATCGTCTTCACCGTCGTCACCGTCTTCACCGTCTTCACCGTCTTCACCGTCTTCACCGTCTTCATCGTCTTCACCGTCTTCAACGTTTTCATCGTCTTCATTGTCTTCATCGTCTTCATCGTCTTCATCGTCTTCACCGTCTCCACCGTCTTCATCGTCTTCATCGTTCGTCTTCACCGTCTTTATCGTCCTCACCGTCTTCATCGTCTTCACCGTCTTCACCGTCTTCACCGTCTTCACCGTCTTCACTGTCTTCATCGTCTTCATCGTTCGTCTTCACCGTCTTCATCGTCTTCATCGGTTTCATCGTCTTCACCGTCTTCACCGTCTTCACCGTCTTCATCGTCTTCATCGTCTTCACTGTCTTCACTGTCTTCACCGTCCTCATCGTCTTCACCGTCTTTATCGTCTTCATCGTCTTCATCGTCTTCACCATCGTCACCGTCTTCACCGTCTTCATCGTCTTCATTGTCTTCATCGTCTTCATCGTCTTCATCGTCTTCACCGTCTCCAACGTCTTCATCGTCTTCATTGTCTTCATCGTCTTCATCGTCTTCATCGTCTTCACCGTCTCCACCGTTTTCATCGTCTTCATCGTTCGTCTTCACTGTCTTCACCGTCTTCACCGTCTTCACCGTCTTTATCGTCTTCACCGTCTTCATCGTCTTCACCGTCTTCACCGTCTTCACCGTCTTCACTGTCTTCATCGTTCGTCTTCACCGTCTTCATCGTCCTCATCGTCTTCACCGTCTTTATCGTCTTCATCAGCTTCATCGTCTTCACCGTCTTCATCGTCTTCATCGTTCGTCTTCACCGTCTTCATCGTCTTCATCGTCTTCACCGTCTTCATCATCTTCATCGTCTTCATCGTCTTCATCGTCTTCACCGTCGTCACCGTCTTCACCGTCTTCACCGTCTTCACCGTCTTCACCGTCTTCATCGTCTTCACCGTCTTCATCGTCTTCATCGTCTTCACTGTCTTCACCGTCTTCACCGTCTTCATCGTCTTCACCGTCTTCACCGTCTTCACCGTCTTCATCGTCTTCATCGTCTACACTATCTTCACTGTCTTCACCGTCTTCACCGTCTTCACCGTCTTCACTGTCTTCACCGTCTTCACCGTCTTCATCGTCTTCACCGTCTTCACCGTCTTCAACGTCTTCATCGTCTTCATTGTCTTCATCGTCTTCATCGTCTTCATCGTCTTCACCGTCTTCATCGTCTTCATTGTCTTCATTGTCTTCATCGTCTTCATCGTCTTCATCGTCTTCACCGTCTCCATCGTCTTCACTATCTTCACTGTCTTCACCGTCTTCACCGTCTTCACCGTCTTCACCGTCTTCACTGTCTTCACCGTCTTCACCGTCTTCATCGTCTTCATTGTCTTCATTGTCTTCATCGTCTTCACCGTCTTTATCGTCTTCACCGTCTTCATCGTCTTCACCGTTTTCACCGTCTTCATCGTCTTCATCGTCTTCATCGTCTTCACCGTCTCCACCGTCTTCATCGTCTTCATCGTTCGTCTTCACCGTCTTTATCGTCCTCACCGTCTTCATCGTCTTCACCATCTTCACCGTCTTCACCGTCTTCACCGTCTTCACTGTCTTCATCGTCTTCATCGTCTTCAACGTCTTCATCGTCTTCAATATCTTCATCGTCTTCATCGTCTTCATCGTCTTCATCGTCTTCACCGTCTTCATCGTCTTCATTGTCTTCATTGTCTTCATCGTCTTCACCGTCTTTATCGTCTTCACCGTCTTCATCGTCTTCACCGTTTTCACCGTCTTCATCGTCTTCATCGTCTTCATCGTCTTCACCGTCTCCACCGTCTTCATCGTCTTCATCGTTCGTCTTCACCGTCTTTATCGTCCTCACCGTCTTCATCGTCTTCACCATCTTCACCGTCTTCACCGTCTTCACCGTCTTCACTGTCTTCATCGTCTTCATCGTTCGTCTTTACCGTCTTCATCGTCCTCATCGTCTTCACCGTCTTTATCGTCTTCATCGGTTTCATCGTCTTCACCGTCTTCACCGTCTTCATCGTCTTCATCGTTCGTCTTCACCGTCTTCATCATCTTCACCGTCTTCACCGTCTTCATCGTCTTCACCGTCTTCACCGTCTTCACCGTCTTCACCGTCTTCATCGTCTTCATCGTCTTCACTGTCTTCACTGTCTTCACCGTCCTCATCGTCTTCACCGTCTTTATCGTCTTCATCGTCTTCATCGTCTTCACCATCGTCACCGTCTTCACCGTCTTCATCGTCTTCATTGTCTTCATCGTCTTCATCGTCTTCATCGTCTTCACCGTCTCCAACGTCTTCATCGTCTTCATTGTCTTCATCGTCTTCATCGTCTTCATCGTCTTCACCGTCTCCACCGTTTTCATCGTCTTCATCGTTCGTCTTCACCGTCTTCACCGTCTTCACCGTCTTCACCGTCTTTATCGTCTTCACCGTCTTCATCGTCTTCACCGTCTTCACCGTCTTCACCGTCTTCACTGTCTTCATCGTCTTCATCGTTCGTCTTCACCGTCTTCATCGTCCTCATCGTCTTCACCGTCTTTATCGTCTTCATCAGCTTCATCGTCTTCACCGTCTTCATCGTCTTCATCGTTCGTCTTCACCGTCTTCATCGTCTTCATCGTCTTCACCGTCTTCATCATCTTCACCGTCTTCATCGTCTTCATCGTCTTCACCGTCGTCACCGTCTTCACCGTCTTCACCGTCTTCACCGTCTTCACCGTCTTCATCGTCTTCACCGTCTTCATCGTCTTCATCGTCTTCACTGTCTTCACCGTCTTCACCGTCTTCATCGTCTTCACCGTCTTCACCGTCTTCACCGTCTTCATCGTCTACACTATCTTCACTGTCTTCACCGTCTTCACCGTCTTCACCGTCTTCACCGTCTTCACCGTCTTCATCGTCTTCACCGTCTTCACCGTCTTCAACGTCTTCATCGTCTTCATTGTCTTCATCGTCTTCATCGTCTTCATCGTCTTCACCGTCTTCATCGTCTTCATTGTCTTCATTGTCTTCATCGTCTTCATCGTCTTCATCGTCTTCACCGTCTCCACCGTCTCCATCGTCTTCACTATCTTCACTGTCTTCACCGTCTTCACCGTCTTCACCGTCTTCACTGTCTTCACCGTCTTCACCGTCTTCATCGTCTTCACTGTCTTCACCGTCTTCACCGTCTTCATCGTCTTCACCGACTTCACCGTCTTCATCGTCTTCACCGTCTTCACCGTCTTCACCGTCTTCATCGTCTTCATCGTCTTCACTATCTTCACTGTTTTCACCGTCTTCACCGTCTTCATTGTCTTCATCGTCTTCATCGTCTTCATCGTCTTCACCGTCTCCACCGTTTTCATCGTCTTCATCGTTCGTCTTCACCGTCTTCACCGTCTTCACCGTCTTCACCGTCTTTATCGTCTTCACCGTCTTCATCGTCTTCACCGTCTTCAGCGTCTTCACCGTCTTCACTGTCTTCATCGTCTTCATCGTTCGTCTTCACCGTCTTCATCGTCCTCATCGTCTTCACCGTCTTTTTCGTCTTCATCAGCTTCATCGTCTTCACCGTCTTCATCGTCTTCATCGTTCGTCTTCACCGTCTTCATCGTCCTCATCGTCTTCACCGTCTTTATCGTCTTCATCAGCTTCATCGTCTTAACCGTCTTCACCGTCTTCATCGTCTTCATCGTTCGTCTTCACCGTCTTCATCGTCTTCATCGTCTTCAACGTCTTCATCATCTTCACCGTCTTCATCGTCTTCATCGTCTTCACCGTCGTCACCGTCTTCACCGTCTTCACCGTCTTCATCGTCTTCACCGTCTTCACCGTCTTCATCGTCTTCACTGTCTTCACCGTCTTCACCGTCTTCACCGTCTTCACCGTCTTCATCGTCTTCATCGTCTTCACTGTCTTCACTGTCTTCACCGTCTTCACTGTCTTCACCGTCTTCACCGTCTTCATCGTCTTCACCGTCTTCACCGTCTTCACCGTCTTCACCGTCTTCATCGTCTTCACTGTCTTCACCGTCTTCACCGTCTTCATCGTCTTCACCGACTTCACCGTCTTCATCGTCTTCACCGTCTTCACCGTCTTCACCGTCTTCATCGTCTTCATCGTCTTCACTATCTTCACTGTCTTCACCGTCTTCACCGTCTTCATTGTCTTCATCGTCTTCATCGTCTTCACCGTCTCCACCGTTTTCATCGTCTTCATCGTTCGTCTTCACCGTCTTCACCGTCTTCACCGTCTTCACCGTCTTTATCGTCTTCACCGTCTTCATCGTCTTCACCGTCTTCAGCGTCTTCACCGTCTTCACTGTCTTCATCGTCTTCATCGTTCGTCTTCACCGTCTTCATCGTCCTCATCGTCTTCACCGTCTTTTTCGTCTTCATCAGCTTCATCGTCTTCACCGTCTTCATCGTCTTCATCGTTCGTCTTCACCGTCTTCATCGTCTTCATCGTCTTCACCGTCTTCATCATCTTCACCGTCTTCATCGTCTTCATCGTCTTCACCGTCGTCACCGTCTTCACCGTCTTCACCGTCTTCACCGTCTTCACCGTCTTCATCGTCTTCACCGTCTTCATCGTCTTCATCGTCTTCACTGTCTTCACCGTCTTCACCGTCTTCATCGTCTTCACCGTCTTCACCGTCTTCACCGTCTTCATCGTCTTCATCGTCTACACTATCTTCACTGTCTTCACCGTCTTCACCGTCTTCACCGTCTTCACCGTCTTCACCGTCTTCACCGTCTTCATCGTCTTCACCGTCTTCACCGTCTTCAACGTCTTCATCGTCTTCATTGTCTTCATCGTCTTCATCGTCTTCATCGTCTTCATCGTCTTCACCGTCTTCACCGTCTCCATCGTCTTCACTATCTTCACTGTCTTCACCGTCTTCACCGTCTTCACTGTCTTCACTGTCTTCACCGTCTTCACCGTCTTCATCGTCTTCACCGTCTTCACCGTCTTCAACGTCTTCATCGTCTTCATTGTCTTCATCGTCTTCATCGTCTTCATCGTCTTCATCGTCTTCACCGTCTTCATCGTCTTCATTGTCTTCATTGTCTTCATCGTCTTCACCGTCTTTATCGTCTTCACCGTCTTCATCGTCTTCACCGTCTTCACCGTCTTCACCGTCTTCACCGTCTTCACCGTCTTCACCGTCTTCACTGTCTTCATCGTCTTCATCGTTCGTCTTCACCGTCTTCATCGTCCTCATCGTCTTCACCGTCTTTATCGTCTTCATCAGCTTCATCGTCTTAACCGTCTTCACCGTCTTCATCGTCTTCATCGTTCGTCTTCACCGTCTTCATCGTCTTCATCGTCTTCAACGTCTTCATCATTTTCACCGTCTTCATCGTCTTCATCGTCTTCACCGTCGTCACCGTCTTCACCGTCTTCACCGTCTTCATCGTCTTCACCGTCTTCACCGTCTTCATCGTCTTCACTGTCTTCACCGTCTTCACCGTCTTCACCGTCTTCACCGTCTTCACCGTCTTCACCGTCTTCATCGTCTTCATCGTCTTCACTGTATTCACTGTCTTCACCATCTTCACTGTCTTCACCGTCTTCACCGTCTTCATCGTCTTCACCGTCTTCACCGTCTTCAACGTCTTCACCGTCTTCACCGTCTTCACCGTCTTCATCGTCTTCACCGTCTTCACCGTCTTCATCGTCTTCACTGTCTTCACCGTCTTCACCGTCTTCATCGTCTTCACCGACTTAACCGTCTTCATCGTCTTCACCGTCTTCACCGTCTTCACCGTCTTCATCGTCTTCATCGTCTTCACTATCTTCACTGTCTTCACCGTCTTCACCGTCTTCACCGTCTTCACTGTCTTCACCGTCTTCATCGTCTTCACCGTCTTCACCGTCTTCAACGTCTTCATCGTCTTCATTGTCTTCATCGTCTTCATCGTCTTCATCGTCTTCACCGTCTTCATCGTCTTCATTGTCTTCATTGTCTTCATCGTCTTCATCGTCTTCATCGTCTTCACCGTCTCCACCGTCTTCATCGTCTTCATCGTTCGTCTTCACCGTCTTCACCGTCTTCACCGTCTTTATCGTCTTCACCGTCTTCATCGTCTTCACCGTCTTCACCGTCTTCACCGTCTTCACCGTCTTCACCGTCTTCACCGTCTTCACTGTCTTCATCGTCTTCATCGTTCGTCTTCACCGTCTTCATCGTCCTCATCGTCTTCACCGTCTTTATCGTCTTCATCAGCTTCATCGTCTTAACCGTTTTCACCGTCTTCATCGTCTTCATCGTTCGTCTTCACCGTCTTCATCGTCTTCATCGTCTTCACCGTCTTCATCATCTTCACCGTCTTCATCGTCTTCATCGTCTTCACCGTCGTCACCGTCTTCACCGTCTTCACCGTCTTCATCGTCTTCACCGTCTTCACCGTCTTCACCGTCTTCATCGTCTTCACCGTCTTCACCGTCTTCATCGTCTTCACTGTCTTCACCGTCTTCACCGTCTTCATCGTCTTCACCGACTTCACCGTCTTCACCGTCTTCACTGTCTTCACCGTCTTCAACGTCTTCATCGTCTTCACCGTCTTCACCGTCTTCATCGTCTTCACTGTCTTCACCGTCTTCATTGTCTTCATCGTCTTCATTGTTCGTCTTCACCGTCTTCATCGTCTTCATCATTTGTCTTCACCGTCTTCACCGTCTTCACCGTCTTCACCGTCTTCACCGTCTTCACCGTCTTCACCGTCTTCATCGTCTTCATCGTCTTCACTGTCTTCACTGTCTTCACCGTCTTCACTGTCTTCACCGTCTTCACCGTCTTCATCGTCTTCACCGTCTTCACCGTCTTCAACGTCTTCACCGTCTTCACCGTCTTCACCGTCTTCATCATCTTCACCGTCTTCACCGTCTTCATCGTCTTCACTGTCTTCACCGTCTTCACCGTCTTCATCGTCTTCACCGACTTCACAGTCTTCACCGTCTTCACTGTCTTCACCGTCTTCAACGTCTTCATCGTCTTCACCGTCTTCACCGTCTTCATCGTCTTCACTGTCTTCACCGTCTTCATTGTCTTCATCGTCTTCATTGTTCGTCTTCACCGTCTTCATCGTCTTCATCATTTGTCTTCACCGTCTTCATTGTCTTCATCGTCTTCATTGTTCGTCTTCACCGTCTTCATCGTCTTCATCATTTGTCTTCACCGTCTTCACCGTCTTCATCGTCTTCATCGTTCGTCTTCACCGTCTTCATCGTCTTCATCGTCTTCACCGTCTTCACCGTCTTCACCGTCTTCATCGTTTTCACCGTCTTCACCGTCTTCACCCTCTTCATCGTCTTCACCGTCTTCACCGTCTTCACCGTCTTCATCGTCTTCACCGTCTTCACCGTCTTCATCGTCTTCATCGTCTTCACCGTCTTCATCGTCTTCATCGTCTTCATCGTCTTCACCGTCTTCATCGTCTTCACCGTCTTCATCGTCTTCACCGTCTTCATCGTCTTCATCGTTCGTCTTCACCGTCTTTATCGTCTTCATCGTCTTCACCGTCTTCACCGTCTTCATCGTCTTCACCGTTTTCACCGTCTTCACCGTCTTCACCGTCTTCACCGTCTTCACCGTCTTCACCGTCTTCACTGTCTTCATCGTCTTCATCGTTCGTCTTCACCGTCTTCATCGTCCTCATCGTCTTCACCGTCTTTATCGTCTTCATCAGCTTCATCGTCTTAACCGTTTTCACCGTCTTCATCGTCTTCATCGTTCGTCTTCACCGTCTTCATCGTCTTCATCGTCTTCACCGTCTTCATCATCTTCACCGTCTTCATCGTCTTCATCGTCTTCACCGTCGTCACCGTCTTCACCGTCTTCACCGTCTTCATCGTCTTCACCGTCTTCACCGTCTTCACCGTCTTCATCGTCTTCACCGTCTTCACCGTCTTCATCGTCTTCACTGTCTTCACCGTCTTCACCGTCTTCATCGTCTTCACCGACTTCACCGTCTTCACCGTCTTCACTGTCTTCACCGTCTTCAACGTCTTCATCGTCTTCACCGTCTTCACCGTCTTCATCGTCTTCACTGTCTTCACCGTCTTCATTGTCTTCATCGTCTTCATTGTTCGTCTTCACCGTCTTCATCGTCTTCATCATTTGTCTTCACCGTCTTCACCGTCTTCACCGTCTTCACCGTCTTCACCGTCTTCACCGTCTTCATCGTCTTCATCGTCTTCACTGTCTTCACTGTCTTCACCGTCTTCACTGTCTTCACCGTCTTCACCGTCTTCATCGTCTTCACCGTCTTCACCGTCTTCAACGTCTTCACCGTCTTCACCGTCTTCACCGTCTTCATCGTCTTCACCGTCTTCACCGTCTTCATCGTCTTCACTGTCTTCACCGTCTTCACCGTCTTCATCGTCTTCACCGACTTCACCGTCTTCACCGTCTTCACTGTCTTCACCGTCTTCAACGTCTTCATCGTCTTCACCGTCTTCACCGTCTTCATCGTCTTCACTGTCTTCACCGTCTTCATTGTCTTCATCGTCTTCATTGTTCGTCTTCACCGTCTTCATCGTCTTCATCATTTGTCTTCACCGTCTTCATTGTCTTCATCGTCTTCATTGTTCGTCTTCACCGTCTTCATCGTCTTCATCATTTGTCTTCACCGTCTTCACCGTCTTCATCGTCTTCATCGTTCGTCTTCACCGTCTTCATCGTCTTCATCGTCTTCACCGTCTTCACCGTCTTCACCGTCTTCATCGTTTTCACCGTCTTCACCGTCTTCACCCTCTTCATCGTCTTCACCGTCTTCACCGTCTTCACCGTCTTCATCGTCTTCACCGTCTTCACCGTCTTCATCGTCTTCATCGTCTTCACCGTCTTCATCGTCTTCATCGTTTTCATCGTCTTCACCGTCTTCATCGTCTTCACCGTCTTCATCGTCTTCACCGTCTTCATCGTCTTCATCGTTCGTCTTCACCGTCTTTATCGTCTTCATCGTCTTCACCGTCTTCACCGTCTTCATCGTCTTCACCGTTTTCACCGTCTTCACCGTCTTCACCGTCTTCATCGTCTTCACCGTCTTCATCGTCTTCATCGTCTTCACCGTCTTCATCGTCTTCATCGTCTTCACTGTCTTCACCGTCTTCACCGTCTTCATCGTCTTCACTGTCTTCACTGTCTTCACCGTCTTCACCGTCTTCACCGTCTTCACTGTCTTCACCGTCTTCACCGTCTTCACCGTCTTCATCGTCTTCACCGTTTTCACCGTCTTCACCGTCTTCACCGTCTTCACCGTCTTCACCGTCTTCACCGTCTTCACTGTCTTCATCGTCTTCATCGTTCGTCTTCACCGTCTTCATCGTCCTCATCGTCTTCACCGTCTTTATCGTCTTCATCAGCTTCATCGTCTTAACCGTTTTCACCGTCTTCATCGTCTTCATCGTTCGTCTTCACCGTCTTCATCGTCTTCATCGTCTTCACCGTCTTCATCATCTTCACCGTCTTCATCGTCTTCATCGTCTTCACCGTCGTCACCGTCTTCACCGTCTTCACCGTCTTCATCGTCTTCACCGTCTTCACCGTCTTCATCGTCTTCACTGTCTTCACCGTCTTCATTGTCTTCATCGTCTTCATTGTTCGTCTTCACCGTCTTCATCGTCTTCATCATTTGTCTTCACCGTCTTCACCGTCTTCACCGTCTTCACCGTCTTCACCGTCTTCACCGTCTTCATCGTCTTCATCGTCTTCACTGTCTTCACTGTCTTCACCGTCTTCACTGTCTTCACCGTCTTCACCGTCTTCATCGTCTTCACCGTCTTCACCGTCTTCAACGTCTTCACCGTCTTCACCGTCTTCACCGTCTTCATCATCTTCACCGTCTTCACCGTCTTCATCGTCTTCACTGTCTTCACCGTCTTCACCGTCTTCATCGTCTTCACCGACTTCACAGTCTTCACCGTCTTCACTGTCTTCACCGTCTTCAACGTCTTCATCGTCTTCACCGTCTTCACCGTCTTCATCGTCTTCACTGTCTTCACCGTCTTCATTGTCTTCATCGTCTTCATTGTTCGTCTTCACCGTCTTCATCGTCTTCATCATTTGTCTTCACCGTCTTCACCGTCTTCATCGTCTTCATCGTTCGTCTTCACCGTCTTCATCGTCTTCATCGTCTTCACCGTCTTCACCGTCTTCACCGTCTTCATCGTTTTCACCGTCTTCACCGTCTTCACCCTCTTCATCGTCTTCACCGTCTTCACCGTCTTCACCGTCTTCATCGTCTTCACCGTCTTCACCGTCTTCATCGTCTTCATCGTCTTCACCGTCTTCATCGTCTTCATCGTCTTCATCGTCTTCACCGTCTTCATCGTCTTCACCGTCTTCATCGTCTTCACCGTCTTCATCGTCTTCATCGTTCGTCTTCACCGTCTTTATCGTCTTCATCGTCTTCACCGTCTTCACCGTCTTCATCGTCTTCACCGTTTTCACCGTCTTCACCGTCTTCACCGTCTTCACCGTCTTCACCGTCTTCACCGTCTTCACTGTCTTCATCGTCTTCATCGTTCGTCTTCACCGTCTTCATCGTCCTCATCGTCTTCACCGTCTTTATCGTCTTCATCAGCTTCATCGTCTTAACCGTTTTCACCGTCTTCATCGTCTTCATCGTTCGTCTTCACCGTCTTCATCGTCTTCATCGTCTTCACCGTCTTCATCATCTTCACCGTCTTCATCGTCTTCATCGTCTTCACCGTCGTCACCGTCTTCACCGTCTTCACCGTCTTCATCGTCTTCACCGTCTTCACCGTCTTCACCGTCTTCATCGTCTTCACCGTCTTCACCGTCTTCATCGTCTTCACTGTCTTCACCGTCTTCACCGTCTTCATCGTCTTCACCGACTTCACCGTCTTCACCGTCTTCACTGTCTTCACCGTCTTCAACGTCTTCATCGTCTTCACCGTCTTCACCGTCTTCATCGTCTTCACTGTCTTCACCGTCTTCATTGTCTTCATCGTCTTCATTGTTCGTCTTCACCGTCTTCATCGTCTTCATCATTTGTCTTCACCGTCTTCACCGTCTTCACCGTCTTCACCGTCTTCACCGTCTTCACCGTCTTCATCGTCTTCATCGTCTTCACTGTCTTCACTGTCTTCACCGTCTTCACTGTCTTCACCGTCTTCACCGTCTTCATCGTCTTCACCGTCTTCACCGTCTTCAACGTCTTCACCGTCTTCACCGTCTTCACCGTCTTCATCGTCTTCACCGTCTTCACCGTCTTCATCGTCTTCACTGTCTTCACCGTCTTCACCGTCTTCATCGTCTTCACCGACTTCACCGTCTTCACCGTCTTCACTGTCTTCACCGTCTTCAACGTCTTCATCGTCTTCACCGTCTTCACCGTCTTCATCGTCTTCACTGTCTTCACCGTCTTCATTGTCTTCATCGTCTTCATTGTTCGTCTTCACCGTCTTCATCGTCTTCATCATTTGTCTTCACCGTCTTCATTGTCTTCATCGTCTTCATTGTTCGTCTTCACCGTCTTCATCGTCTTCATCATTTGTCTTCACCGTCTTCACCGTCTTCATCGTCTTCATCGTTCGTCTTCACCGTCTTCATCGTCTTCATCGTCTTCACCGTCTTCACCGTCTTCACCGTCTTCATCGTTTTCACCGTCTTCACCGTCTTCACCCTCTTCATCGTCTTCACCGTCTTCACCGTCTTCACCGTCTTCATCGTCTTCACCGTCTTCACCGTCTTCACCGTCTTATTCGTCTTCACCGTCTTCACCGTCTTGATCGTCTTCATCGTCTTCACCGTCTTCATCGTCTTCATCGTCTTCATCGTCTTCACCGTCTTCATCGTCTTCACCGTCTTCATCGTCTTCACCGTCTTCATCGTCTTCATCGTTCGTCTTCACCGTCTTTATCGTCTTCATCGTCTTCACCGTCTTCACCGTCTTCATCGTCTTCACCGTTTTCACCGTCTTCACCGTCTTCATCGTCTTCACCGTCTTCATCGTCTTCATCGTCTTCACCGTCTTCATCGTCTTCATCGTCTTCACTGTCTTCACCGTCTTCACCGTCTTCATCGTCTTCACTGTCTTCACTGTCTTCACCGTCTTCACCGTCTTCACCGTCTTCACTGTCTTCACCGTCTTCACCGTCTTCACCGTCTTCAACGTCTTCATCGTCTTCATTGTCTTCATCGTCTTCATCGTCTTCATCGTCTTCACCGTCTTCAACGTCTTCATCGTCTACATTGTCTTCATTGTCTTCATCGTCTTCATCGTCTTCATCGTCTTCACCGTCTCCACCGTCTTCACTGTCTTCATCGTCTTCATCGTTCGTCTTCACCGTCTTCATCGTCCTCATCGTCTTCACCGTCTTTATCGTCTTCATCAGCTTCATCGTCTTAACCGTCTTCACCGTCTTCATCGTCTTCATCGTTCGTCTTCACCGTCTTCATCGTCTTCATCGTCTTCACCGTCTTCATCATCTTCACCGTCTTCATCGTCTTCATCGTCTTCACCGTCTTCATCGTCTTCATCGTCTTCACTGTCTTCACCGTCTTCACCGTCTTCATCGTCTTCACTGTCTTCACTGTCTTCACCGTCTTCACCGTCTTCACCGTCTTCACTGTCTTCACCGTCTTCACCGTCTTCACCGTCTTCAACGTCTTCATCGTCTTCATTGTCTTCATCGTCTTCATCGTCTTCATCGTCTTCACCGTCTTCAACGTCTTCATCGTCTTCATTGTCTTCATTGTCTTCATCGTCTTCATCGTCTTCATCGTCTTCACCGTCTCCACCGTCTTCACTGTCTTCATCGTCTTCATCGTTCGTCTTCACCGTCTTCATCGTCCTCATCGTCTTCACCGTCTTTATCGTCTTCATCAGCTTCATCGTCTTAACCGTCTTCACCGTCTTCATCGTCTTCATCGTTCGTCTTCACCGTCTTCATCGTCTTCATCGTCTTCACCGTCTTCATCATCTTCACCGTCTTCATCGTCTTCATCGTCTTCACCGTCGTCACCGTCTTCACCGTCTTCACCGTCTTCATCGTCTTCACCGTCTTCACCGTCTTCATCGTCTTCACTGTCTTCACCGTCTTTACCGTCTTCACCGTCTTCACCGTCTTCACCGTCTTCACCGTCTTCACCGTCTTCATCGTCTTCATCGTCTTCACCGTCTTCATCGTCTTCACTGTCTTCACCGTCTTCACCGTCTTCATCGTCTTCACCGACTTCACCGTCTTCATCGTTTTCACCGTCTTCACCGTCTTCACCGTCTTCATCGTCTTCACCGTCTTCACCGTCTTCACCGTCTTATTCGTCTTCACCGTCTTCACCGTCTTGATCGTCTTCATCGTCTTCACCGTCTTCATCGTCTTCATCGTCTTCATCGTCTTCACCGTCTTCATCGTCTTCACCGTCTTCATCGTCTTCACCGTCTTCATCGTCTTCATCGTTCGTCTTCACCGTCTTTATCGTCTTCATCGTCTTCACCGTCTTCACCGTCTTCATCGTCTTCACCGTTTTCACCGTCTTCACCGTCTTCATCGTCTTCACCGTCTTCATCGTCTTCATCGTCTTCACCGTCTTCATCGTCTTCATCGTCTTCACTGTCTTCACCGTCTTCACCGTCTTCATCGTCTTCACTGTCTTCACTGTCTTCACCGTCTTCACCGTCTTCACCGTCTTCACTGTCTTCACCGTCTTCACCGTCTTCACCGTCTTCAACGTCTTCATCGTCTTCATTGTCTTCATCGTCTTCATCGTCTTCATCGTCTTCACCGTCTTCAACGTCTTCATCGTCTACATTGTCTTCATTGTCTTCATCGTCTTCATCGTCTTCATCGTCTTCACCGTCTCCACCGTCTTCACTGTCTTCATCGTCTTCATCGTTCGTCTTCACCGTCTTCATCGTCCTCATCGTCTTCACCGTCTTTATCGTCTTCATCAGCTTCATCGTCTTAACCGTCTTCACCGTCTTCATCGTCTTCATCGTTCGTCTTCACCGTCTTCATCGTCTTCATCGTCTTCACCGTCTTCATCATCTTCACCGTCTTCATCGTCTTCATCGTCTTCACCGTCGTCACCGTCTTCACCGTCTTCACCGTCTTCATCGTCTTCACCGTCTTCACCGTCTTCATCGTCTTCACTGTCTTCACCGTCTTTACCGTCTTCACCGTCTTCACCGTCTTCACCGTCTTCACCGTCTTCACCGTCTTCATCGTCTTCATCGTCTTCACCGTCTTCATCGTCTTCACTGTCTTCACCGTCTTCACCGTCTTCATCGTCTTCACCGACTTCACCGTCTTCATCGTCTTCACCGTCTTCACCGTCTTCATCGTCTTCACTGTCTTCACCGTCTTCACCGTCTTCATCGTCTTCACCGTCTTCATCATCTTCACCGTCTTCATCGTCTTCATCGTCTTCACCGTCGTCACCGTCTTCACCGTCTTCACCGTCTTCATCGTCTTCACCGTCTTCACCGTCTTCACCGTCTTCATCGTTTTCACCGTCTTCACCGTCTTCACCGTCTTCATCGTCTTCACCGTCTTCACCGTCTTCACCGTCTTCACCGTCTTCACCGTCTTCATCGTCTTCACCGTCTTCACCGTCTTCACCGTCTTCACCGTCTTCATCGTCTTCACCGTCTTCACCGTCTTCATCGTCTTCATCGTCTTCACCGTCTTCACCGTCTTCATCGTCTTCATCGTCTTCATCGTCTTCACCGTCTTCATCGTCTTCACCGTCTTCATCGTCTTCACCGTCTTCATCGTCTTCATCGTTCGTCTTCACCGTCTTTATCGTCTTCATCGTCTTCACCGTCTTCACCGTCTTCACTGTCTTCACCGTCTTCACCGTCTTCACCGTCTTCACCGTCTTCATCGTCTTCACCGTCTTCATCGTCTTCATCGTCTTCACCGTCTTCATCGTCTTCATCGTCTTCACTGTCTTCACCGTCTTCACCGTCTTCATCGTCTTCACTGTCTTCACCGTCTTCACCGTCTTCACCGTCTTCACTGTCTTAACCGTCTTCACCGTCTTCACCGTCTTCAAAGTCTTCAAAGTCTTCATCGTCTTCACTGTCTTCACCGTCTTCAACGTCTTCATCGTCTTCATTGTCATCTTTGTCTTCATCGTCTTCATCGTTCGTCTTCACCGTCTTCATCGTCTTCATCATTCGTCTTCACCGTCTTCACCGTCTTCATCGTCTTCATAGTTCGTCTTCACCGTCTTCATCGTCTTCATCGTCTTCACTGTCTTCACTATCTTCACCGTCTTCATCGTCTTCACCGTCTTCACCGTCTTCACCGTCTTCACCGTCTTCATCGTTTTCACCGTCTTCACCGTCTTCACCGTCTTCATCGTCTTCACCGTCTTCACCGTCTTCACCGTCTTCACCGTCTTCATCGTCTTCACCGTCTTCACCGTCTTCATCGTCTTCATCGTCTTCACCGTCTTCACCGTCTTCATCGTCTTCATCGTCTTCATCGTCTTCACCGTCTTCATCGTCTTCACTGTCTTCACCGTCTTCACTGTCTTAACCGTCTTCACCGTCTTCACCGTCTTCAAAGTCTTCAAAGTCTTCATCGTCTTCACTGTCTTCACCGTCTTCAACGTCTTCATCGTCTTCATTGTCATCTTTGTCTTCATCGTCTTCATCGTTCGTCTTCACCGTCTTCATCGTCTTCATCATTCGTCTTCACCGTCTTCACCGTCTTCATCGTCTTCATAGTTCGTCTTCACCGTCTTCATCGTCTTCATCGTCTTCACTGTCTTCACTATCTTCACCGTCTTCATCGTCTTCACCGTCTTCACCGTCTTCACCGTCTTCACCGTCTTCATCGTTTTCACCGTCTTCACCGTCTTCACCGTCTTCATCGTCTTCACCGTCTTCACCGTCTTCACCGTCTTCACCGTCTTCATCGTCTTCACCGTCTTCACCGTCTTCATCGTCTTCATCGTCTTCACCGTCTTCACCGTCTTCATCGTCTTCATCGTCTTCATCGTCTTCACCGTCTTCATCGTCTTCACCGTCTTCATCGTCTTCACCGTCTTCATCGTCTTCATCGTTCGTCTTCACCGTCCTCATCGTCTTCATCGTCTTCACCGTCTTCACCGTCTTCATCGTCTTCACCGTCTTCACCGTCTTCACCGTCTTCACCGTCTTCATCGTCTTCACCGTCTTCATCGTCTTCATCGTCTTCACCGTCTTCATCGTCTTCATCGTCTTCACTGTCTTCACCGTCTTCACCGTCTTCATCGTCTTCACTGTCTTCACCGTCTTCACCGTCTTCACTGTCTTAACCGTCTTCACCGTCTTCACCGTCTTCAACGTCTTAATCGTCTTCATTGTCTTCATCGTCTTCATCGTCTTCATCGTCTTCACCGTCTTCAACGTCTTCATTGTCTTCATCGTCTTCATCGTTTTCACCGTCTTCATCGTTTTCACTGTCTTCACCGTCTTCATTGTCTTAACCGTCTTCACCGTCTTCACCGTCTTCACCGTCTTCACCGTTTTCACCGTCTACACCGTCTTCATCGTCTTCACCGTCTTCATCGTCTTCATCGTCTTCATAGTCTTCACCGTCTTCATCGTTTTCACTGTCTTCACCGTCTTCATCGTCTTCATCGTTTTCATTGTCTTCATCGTCTTCACTGTCTTCACCGTCTTCACCGTCTTCACCGTCTTCACCGTCTTCACCGTCTTCATCGTCTTCATCGTCTTCACCGTCTTCACCGTCTTCATCGTCTTCACTGTCTTCACCGTCTTCACCGTCTTCATCGTCTTCACCGACTTCACCGTCTTCATCGTCTTCACCGTCTTCACCGTCTTCATCGTCTTCACTGTCTTCACCGTCTTCACCGTCTTCATCGTCTTCACCGACTTCACCGTCTTCACCGTCTTCACTGTCTTCACCGTCTTCAACGTCTTCATCGTCTTCATTGTCATCATTGTCTTCATCGTCTTCATCGTTCGTCTTCACCGTCTTCATCGTCTTCATCATTCGTCTTCACCGTCTTCACCGTCTTCATCGTTTTCACCGTCTTCACCGTCTTCACCGTCTTCATCGTCTTCACCGTCTTCACCGTCTTCACCGTCTTCACCGTCTTCATCGTCTTCACCGTCTTCACCGTCTTCATCGTCTTCATCGTCTTCACCGTCTTCACCGTCTTCATCGTCTTCATCGTCTTCATCGTCTTCACCGTCTTCATCGTCTTCACCGTCTTCATCGTCTTCACCGTCTTTATCGTCTTCATCGTTCGTCTTCACCGTCTTTATCGTCTTCATCGTCTTCACCGTCTTCACCGTCTTCATCGTCTTCACCGTCTTCACCGTCTTCACCGTCTTCACGGTCTTCATCGTCTTCACCGTCTTCATCGTCTTCATCGTCTTCACCGTCTTCATCGTCTTCATCGTCTTCACTGTCTTCACCGTCTTCACCGTCTTCATCGTCTTCACTGTCTTCACCGTCTTCACCGTCTTCACTGTCTTAACCGTCTTCACCGTCTTCACCGTCTTCAACGTCTTCATCGTCTTCATTGTCTTCATCGTCTTCATCGTCTTCATCGTCTTCACCGTCTTCAACGTCTTCATTGTCTTCATCGTCTTCATCGTTTTCACCGTCTTCATCGTTTTCACTGTCTTCACCGTCTTCATTGTCTTAACCGTCTTCACCGTCTTCACCGTCTTCACCGTTTTCACCGTCTACACCGTCTTCATCGTCTTCACCGTCTTCATCGTCTTCATCGTCTTCATAGTCTTCACCGTCTTCATCGTTTTCACTGTCTTCACCGTCTTCATCGTCTTCATCGTTTTCATTGTCTTCATCGTCTTCACTGTCTTCACCGTCTTCACCGTCTTCATCGTCTTCACCGTCTTCATCGTCTTCACCGTCTTCATCGTCTTCATCGTCTTCACCGTCTTCACCGTCTTCACCGTCTTCATCGTCTTCACCGTCTTCATCGTCTTCATCGTCTTCACCGTCTTCACCGTCTTCATCGTCTTCACCGACTTCACCGTCTTCATCGTCTTCACCGTCTTCACCGTCTTCATCGTCTTCACTGTCTTCACCGTCTTCAACGTCTTCATCGTCTTCATTGTCATCATTGTCTTCATCGTCTTCATCGTTCGTCTTCACCGTCTTCATCGTCTTCATCATTCGTCTTCACCGTCTTCATCGTCTTCATCGTTCGTCTTCACCGTCTTCATCGTCTTCATCGTCTTCACTGTCTTCACTATCTTCACCGTCTTCATCGTCTTCACCGTCTTCACCGTCTTCACCGTCTTCATCGTTTTCACCGTCTTCAACGTCTTCACCGTCTTCATCGTCTTCACCGTCTTCACCGTCTTCACCGTCTTCATCGTCTTCACCGTCTTCATCATCTTCACCGTCTTCATCGTCTTCATCGTCTTCACCGTCGTCACCGTCTTCACCGTCTTCATCGTCTTCACCGTCTTCACCGTCAACACCGTCTTCATCGTTTTCACCGTCTTCACCGTCTTCACCGTCTTCATCGTCTTCACCGTCTTCACCGTCTTCACCGTCTTCACCGTCTTCACCGTCTTCATCGTCTTCACCGTCTTCACCGTCTTCACCGTCTTCACCGTCTTCATCGTCTTCACCGTCTTCACCGTCTTCATCGTCTTCATCGTCTTCACCGTCTTCACCGTCTTCATCGTCTTCATCGTCTTCATCGTCTTCACCGTCTTCATCGTCTTCACCGTCTTCATCGTCTTCACCGTCTTCATCGTCTTCATCGTTCGTCTTCACCGTCTTTATCGTCTTCATCGTCTTCACCGTCTTCACCGTCTTCATAGTCTTCACCGTCTTCACCGTCTTCACCGTCTTCACCGTCTTCATCGTCTTCACCGTCTTCATCGTCTTCATCGTCTTCACCGTCTTCATCGTCTTCATCGTCTTCACTGTCTTCACCGTCTTCACCGTCTTCATCGTCTTCACTGTCTTCACCGTTTTCACCGTCTACACCGTCTTCATCGTCTTCACCGTCTTCATCGTCTTCATCGTCTTCATAGTCTTCACCGTCTTCACCGTCTTCACCGTCTTCACCGTCTTCACCGTCTTCATCGTCTTCATCGTCTTCACCGTCTTCACCGTCTTCATCGTCTTCACTGTCTTCACCGTCTTCACCGTCTTCATCGTCTTCACCGACTTCACCGTCTTCATCGTCTTCACCGTCTTCACCGTCTTCATCGTCTTCACTGTCTTCACCGTCTTCACCGTCTTCATCGTCTTCACCGACTTCACCGTCTTCACCGTCTTCACTGTCTTCACCGTCTTCAACGTCTTCATCGTCTTCATTGTCATCATTGTCTTCATCGTCTTCATCGTTCGTCTTCACCGTCTTCATCGTCTTCATCATTCGTCTTCACCGTCTTCATCGTCTTCATCGTTCGTCTTCACCGTCTTCATCGTCTTCATCGTCTTCACTGTCTTCACTATCTTCACCGTCTTCATCGTCTTCACCGTCTTCACCGTCTTCACCGTCTTCATCGTTTTCACCGTCTTCAACGTCTTCACCGTCTTCATCGTCTTCACCGTCTTCACCGTCTTCACCGTCTTCATCGTCTTCACCGTCTTCATCATCTTCACCGTCTTCATCGTCTTCATCGTCTTCACCGGCGTCACCGTCTTAACCGTCTTCACCGTCTTCATCGTCTTCACCGTCTTCACCGTCTTCACCGTCTTCATCGTTTTCACCGTCTTCACCGTCTTCACCGTCTTCATCGTCTTCACCGTCTTCACCGTCTTCACCGTCTTCACCGTCTTCACCGTCTTCATCGTCTTCAACGTCTTCACCGTCTTCACCGTCTTCACCGTCTTCATCGTCTTCACCGTCTTCACCGTCTTCATCGTCTTCATCGTCTTCACCGTCTTCACCGTCTTCATCGTCTTCATCGTCTTCATCGTCTTCACCGTCTTCATCGTCTTCACCGTCTTCATCGTCTTCACCGTCTTCATCGTCTTCATCGTTCGTCTTCACCGTCTTTATCGTCTTCATCGTCTTCACCGTCTTCACCGTCTTCATCGTCTTCACCGTCTTCACCGTCTTCACCGTCTTCACCGTCTTCATCGTCTTCACCGTCTTCATCGTCTTCATCGTCTTCACCGTCTTCATCGTCTTCATCGTCTTCACTGTCTTCACCGTCTTCACCGTCTTCATCGTCTTCACTGTCTTCACCGTCTTCACCGTCTTCACCGTCTTCACTGTCTTAACCGTCTTCACCGTCTTCACCGTCTTCAAAGTCTTCAAAGTCTTCATCGTCTTCACTGTCTTCACCGTCTTCAACGTCTTCATCGTCTTCATTGTCATCTTTGTCTTCATCGTCTTCATCGTTCGTCTTCACCGTCTTCATCGTCTTCATCATTCGTCTTCACCGTCTTCACCGTCTTCATCGTCTTCATAGTTCGTCTTCACCGTCTTCATCGTCTTCATCGTCTTCACTGTCTTCACTATCTTCACCGTCTTCATCGTCTTCACCGTCTTCACCGTCTTCACCGTCTTCACCGTCTTCATCGTTTTCACCGTCTTCACCGTCTTCACCGTCTTCATCGTCTTCACCGTCTTCACCGTCTTCACCGTCTTCACCGTCTTCATCGTCTTCACCGTCTTCACCGTCTTCATCGTCTTCATCGTCTTCACCGTCTTCACCGTCTTCATCGTCTTCATCGTCTTCATCGTCTTCACCGTCTTCATCGTCTTCACCGTCTTCATCGTCTTCACCGTCTTCATCGTCTTCATCGTTCGTCTTCACCGTCTTTATCGTCTTCATCGTCTTCACCGTCTTCACCGTCTTCATCGTCTTCACCGTCTTCACCGTCTTCACCGTCTTCACCGTCTTCATCGTCTTCACCGTCTTCATCGTCTTCATCGTCTTCACCGTCTTCATCGTCTTCATCGTCTTCACTGTCTTCACCGTCTTCACCGTCTTCATCGTCTTCACTGTCTTCACCGTCTTCACCGTCTTCACTGTCTTAACCGTCTTCACCGTCTTCACCGTCTTCAACGTCTTCATCGTCTTCATTGTCTTCATCGTCTTCATCGTCTTCATCGTCTTCACCGTCTTCAACGTCTTCATTGTCTTCATCGTCTTCATCGTTTTCACCGTCTTCATCGTTTTCACTGTCTTCACCGTCTTCATTGTCTTAACCGTCTTCACCGTCTTCACCGTCTTCACCGTCTTCACCGTTTTCACCGTCTACACCGTCTTCATCGTCTTCACCATCTTCATCGTCTTCATCGTCTTCATAGTCTTCACCGTCTTCATCGTTTTCACTGTCTTCACCGTCTTCATCGTCTTCATCGTTTTCATTGTCTTCATCGTCTTCACTGTCTTCACCGTCTTCACCGTCTTCACCGTCTTCACCGTCTTCACCGTCTTCACCGTCTTCATCGTCTTCATCGTCTTCACCGTCTTCACCGTCTTCATCGTCTTCACTGTCTTCACCGTCTTCACCGTCTTCATCGTCTTCACCGACTTCACCGTCTTCATCGTCTTCACCGTCTTCACCGTCTTCATCGTCTTCACTGTCTTCACCGTCTTCACCGTCTTCATCGTCTTCACCGACTTCACCGTCTTCACCGTCTTCACTGTCTTCACCGTCTTCAACGTCTTCATCGTCTTCATTGTCATCATTGTCTTCATCGTCTTCATCGTTCGTCTTCACCGTCTTCATCGTCTTCATCATTCGTCTTCACCGTCTTCATCGTCTTCATCGTTCGTCTTCACCGTCTTCATCGTCTTCATCGTCTTCACTGTCTTCACTATCTTCACCGTCTTCATCGTCTTCACCGTCTTCACCGTCTTCATCGTTTTCACCGTCTTCAACGTCTTCACCGTCTTCATCGTCTTCACCGTCTTCACCGTCTTCACCGTCTTCATCGTCTTCACCGTCTTCACCGTCTTCATCGTCTTCATCGTCTTCACCGTCTTCATCGTCTTCATCGTCTTCATCGTCTTCACCGTCTTCATCGTCTTCACCGTCTTCATCGTCTTCACCGTCTTCATCGTCTTCATCGTTCGTCTTCACCGTCTTTATCGTCTTCATCGTCTTCACCGTCTTCACCGTTTTCATCGTCTTCACCGTCTTCACAGTCTTCACCGTCTTCACCGTCTTCATCGTCTTCACCGTCTTCATCGTCTTCATCGTCTTCACCGTCTTCATCGTCTTCATCGTCTTCACTGTCTTCACCGTCTTCAACGTCTTCATCGTCTTCACCGTCTTCACCGTCTTCATCGTCTTCACTGTCTTCACCGTCTTCATTGTCTTCATCGTCTTCATTGTTCGTCTTCACCGTCTTCATCGTCTTCATCATTCGTCTTCACCGTCTTCACCGTCTTCATCGTCTTCATCGTTCGTCTTCACCGTCTTCATCGTCTTCATCGTCTTCACCGTCTTCACCGTCTTCACCGTCTTCATCGTTTTCACCGTCTTCACCGTCTTCACCGTCTTCATCGTCTTCACCGTCTTCACCGTCTTCACCGTCTTCATCGTCTTCACCGTCTTCACCGTCTTCATCGTCTTCATCGTCTTCACCGTCTTCACCGTCTTCATCGTCTTCATCGTCTTCACCGTCTTCATCGTCTTCACCGTCTTCATCGTCTTCATCGTTCGTCTTCACCGTCTTTATCGTCTTCATCGTCTTCACCGTCTTCACCGTCTTCATCGTCTTCACCGTCTTCACAGTCTTCACCGTCTTCACCGTCTTCATCGTTTTCACCGTCTTCATCGTCTTCATCGTCTTCACCGTCTTCATCGTCTTCATCGTCTTCACTGTCTTCACCGTCTTCACCGTCTTCATCGTCTTCACTGTCTTCACTGTCTTCACCGTCTTCACCGTCTTCACCGTCTTCACTATCTTCACCGTCTTCACCGTCTTCACCGTCTTCAACGTCTTCATCGTCTTCATTGTCTTCATCGTCTTCATCGTCTTCATCGTCTTCACCGTCTTCAACGTCTTCATCGTCTTCATTGTCTTCATTGTCTTCATCGTCTTCATCGTCTTCATCGTCTTCACCGTCTCCACCGTCTTCATCGTCTTCATCGTTCGTCTTCACCGTCTTCACCGTCTTCACCGTCTTCACCGTCTTTCTCGTCTTCACCGTCTTCATCGTCTTCACCGTCTTCACCGTCTTCACCGTCTTCACCGTCTTCACCGTCTTCACCGTCTTCACTGTCTTCATCGTCTTCATCGTTCGTCTTCACCGTCTTCATCGTCCTCATCGTCTTCACCGTCTTTATCGTCTTCATCAGCTTCATCTTCTTAACCGTCTTCACCGTCTTCATCGTCTTCATCGTTCGTCTTCACCGTCTTCATCGTCTTCATCGTCTTCACCGTCTTCATCATCTTCACCGTCTTCATCGTCTTCATCGTCTTCACCGTCGTCACCGTCTTCACCGTCTTCACCGTCTTCATCGTCTTCACCGTCTTCACCGTCTTCATCGTCTTCACTGTCTTCACCGTCTTCACCGTCTTCACCGTCTTCATCGTCTTCATCGTCTTCACCGTCTTCACCGTCTTCATCGTCTTCACTGTCTTCACCGTCTTCACCGTCTTCATCGTCTTCACCGACTTCACCGTCTTCATCGTCTTCACCGTCTTCACCGTCTTCATCGTCTTCACTGTCTTCACCGTCTTCACCGTCTTCATCGTCTTCACCGACTTCACCGTCTTCACCGTCTTCACTGTCTTCACCGTCTTCAACGTCATCATCTTCTTCATTGTCATCTTTGTCTTCATCGTCTTCATCGTTCGTCTTCACCGTCTTCATCGTCTTCATCATTCGTCTTCACCGTCTTCACCGTCTTCATCGTCTTCATAGTTCGTCTTCACCGTCTTCATCGTCTTCATCGTCTTCACTGTCTACACTATCTTCACCGTCTTCATCGTCTTCACCGTCTTCACCGTCTTCACCGTCTTCACCGTCTTCACCGTCTTCATCTTTTTCACCGTCTTCACCGTCTTCACCGTCTTCATCGAATTCACCGTCTTCACCGTCTTCACCGTCTTCACCGTCTTCATCGTCTTCACCGTCTTCACCGTCTTCATCGTCTTCATCGTCTTCACCGTCTTCACCGTCTTCATCGTCTTCATTGTCTTCATCGTCTTCATCGTCTTCATCGTCTTCACCGTCTTCAACGTCTTCATTGTCTTCATCGTCTTCATCGTTTTCACCGTCTTCACCGTCTTCACCGTTTTCACCGTCTACACCGTCTTCATCGTCTTCACCGTCTTCATCGTCTTCATCGTCTTCATAGTCTTCACCGTCTTCATCGTTTTCACTGTCTTCACCGTCTTCATCGTCTTCACCGTCTTCATCGTCTTCACTGTCTTCACCGTCTTCACCGTTTTCACCGTCTTCACCGTCTTCACCGTCTTCACCGTCTTCATCGTCTTCATCGTCTTCACTGTCTTCACTGTCTTCACCGTCTTCACTGTCTTCACCGTCTTCACCGTCTTCATCGTCTTCACCGTCTTCACCGTCTTCAACGTCTTCACCGTCTTCACCGTCTTCACCGTCTTCATCGTCTTCACTGTCTTCACCGTCTTCACCGTCTTCATCGTCTTCACCGACTTCACCGTCTTCACCGTCTTCACTGTCTTCACCGTCTTCAACGTCTTCATCGTCTTCACCGTCTTCACCGTCTTCATCGTCTTCACTGTCTTCACCGTCTTCATTGTCTTCATCGTCTTCATTGTTCGTCTTCACCGTCTTCATCGTCTTCATCATTCGTCTTCACCGTCTTCACCGTCTTCATCGTCTTCATCGTTCGTCTTCACCGTCTTCATCGTCTTCATCGTCTTCACCGTCTTCACCGTCTTCACCGTCTTCATCGTTTTCACCGTCTTCACCGTCTTCACCGTCTTCATCGTCTTCACCGTCTTCACCGTCTTCACCGTCTTCATCGTCTTCACCGTCTTCACCGTCTTCATCGTCTTCATCGTCTTCACCGTCTTCATCGTCTTCATCGTCTTCATCGTCTTCACCGTCTTCATCGTCTTCACCGTCTTCATCGTCTTCATCGTTCGTCTTCACCGTCTTTATCGTCTTCATCGTCTTCACCGTCTTCACCGTCTTCATCGTCTTCACCGTCTTCACAGTCTTCACCGTCTTCACCGTCTTCACCGTCTTCATCGTCTTCACCGTCTTCATCGTCTTCATCGTCTTCACCGTCTTCATCGTCTTCATCGTCTTCACTGTCTTCACCGTCTTCATTGTCTTCATCGTCTTCATTGTTCGTCTTCACCGTCTTCATCGTCTTCATCATTCGTCTTCACTGTCTTCACCGTCTTCATCGTCTTCATCGTTCGTCTTCACCGTCTTCATCGTCTTCATCGTCTTCACCGTCTTCACCGTCTTCACCGTCTTCATCGTTTTCACCGTCTTCACCGTCTTCACCGTCTTCATCGTCTTCACCGTCTTCACCGTCTTCACCGTCTTCATCGTCTTCACCGTCTTCACCGTCTTCATCGTCTTCATCGTCTTCACCGTCTTCACCGTCTTCATCGTCTTCATCGTCTTCACCGTCTTCATCGTCTTCACCGTCTTCATCGTCTTCACCGTCTTCATCGTCTTCATCGTTCGTCTTCACCGTCTTTATCGTCTTCATCGTCTTCACCGTCTTCACCGTCTTCATCGTCTTCACCGTCTTCACAGTCTTCACCGTCTTCACCGTCTTCATCGTCTTCACCGTCTTCATCGTCTTCATCGTCTTCACCGTCTTCATCGTCTTCATCGTCTTCACTGTCTTCACCGTCTTCACCGTCTTCATCGTCTTCACTGTCTTCACTGTCTTCACCGTCTTCACCGTCTTCACCGTCTTCACTGTCTTCACCGTCTTCACCGTCTTCACCGTCTTCAACGTCTTCATCGTCTTCATTGTCTTCATCGTCTTCATCGTCTTCATCGTCTTCACCGTCTTCAACGTCTTCATCGTCTTCATTGTCTTCATTGTCTTCATCGTCTTCATCGTCTTCATCGTCTTCACCGTCTCCACCGTCTTCATCGTCTTCATCGTTCGTCTTCACCGTCTTCACAGTCTTCACCGTCTTCACCGTCTTCACCGTCTTCATCGTCTTCACCGTCTTCACCGTCTTCATCGTCTTCATCGTCTTCACCGTCTTCACCGTCTTCATCGTCTTCATTGTCTTCATCGTCTTCATCGTCTTCATCGTCTTCACCGTCTTCAACGTCTTCATTGTCTTCATCGTCTTCATCGTTTTCACCGTCTTCACCGTCTTCACCGTTTTCACCGTCTACACCGTCTTCATCGTCTTCACCGTCTTCATCGTCTTCATCGTCTTCATAGTCTTCACCGTCTTCATCGTTTTCACTGTCTTCACCGTCTTCATCGTCTTCACCGTCTTCATCGTCTTCACTGTCTTCACCGTCTTCACCGTTTTCACCGTCTTCACCGTCTTCACCGTCTTCACCGTCTTCATCGTCTTCATCGTCTTCACTGTCTTCACTGTCTTCACCGTTCATCACTGTCTTCACCGTCTTCACCGTCTTCATCGTCTTCACCGTCTTCACCGTCTTCAACGTCTTCACCGTCTTCACCGTCTTCACCGTCTTCATCGTCTTCACCGTCTTCACCGTCTTCATCGTCTTCACTGTCTTCACCGTCTTCACCGTCTTCATCGTCTTCACCGACTTCACCGTCTTCACCGTCTTCACTGTCTTCACCGTCTTCAACGTCTTCATCGTCTTCACCGTCTTCACCGTCTTCATCGTCTTCACTGTCTTCATCGTCTTCATTGTCTTCATCGTCTTCATTGTTCGTCTTCACCGTCTTCATCGTCTTCATCATTCGTCTTCACCGTCTTCACCGTCTTCATCGTCTTCATCGTTCGTCTTCACCGTCTTCATCGTCTTCATCGTCTTCACCGTCTTCACCGTCTTCACCGTCTTCATCGTTTTCACCGTCTTCACCGTCTTCACCGTCTTCATCGTCTTCACCGTCTTCACCGTCTTCACCGTCTTCACCGTCTTCATCGTCTTCACCGTCTTCACAGTCTTCACCGTCTTCACCGTCTTCATCGTCTTCATCGTCTTCACCGTCTTCATCGTCTTCATCGTCTTCACCGTCTTCATCGTCTTCATCGTCTTCACTGTCTTCACCGTCTTCATTGTCTTCATCGTCTTCATTGTTCGTCTTCACCGTCTTCATCGTCTTCATCATTCGTCTTCACCGTCTTCACCGTCTTCATCGTCTTCATCGTTCGTCTTCACCGTCTTCATCGTCTTCATCGTCTTCACCGTCTTCACCGTCTTCACCGTCTTCATCGTTTTCACCGTCTTCACCGTCTTCACCGTCTTCATCGTCTTCACCGTCTTCACCGTCTTCACCGTCTTCATCGTCTTCACCGTCTTCACCGTCTTCATCGTCTTCATCGTCTTCACCGTCTTCACCGTCTTCATCGTCTTCATCGTCTTCACCGTCTTCATCGTCTTCACCGTCTTCATCGTCTTCACCGTCTTCATCGTCTTCATCGTTCGTCTTCACCGTCTTTATCGTCTTCATCGTCTTCACCGTCTTCACCGTCTTCATCGTCTTCACCGTCTTCACAGTCTTCACCGTCTTCACCGTCTTCATCGTCTTCACCGTCTTCATCGTCTTCATCGTCTTCACCGTCTTCATCGTCTTCATCGTCTTCACTGTCTTCACCGTCTTCACCGTCTTCATCGTCTTCACTGTCTTCACTGTCTTCACCGTCTTCACCGTCTTCACCGTCTTCACTGTCTTCACCGTCTTCACCGTCTTCACCGTCTTCAACGTCTTCATCGTCTTCATTGTCTTCATCGTCTTCATCGTCTTCATCGTCTTCACCGTCTTCAACGTCTTCATCGTCTTCATTGTCTTCATTGTCTTCATCGTCTTCATCGTCTTCATCGTCTTCACCGTCTCCACCGTCTTCATCGTCTTCATCGTTCGTCTTCACCGTCTTCACCGTCTTCACCGTCTTCACCGTCTTCACCGTCTTCATCGTCTTCACCGTCTTCACCGTCTTCATCGTCTTCATCGTCTTCACCGTCTTCACCGTCTTCATCGTCTTCATTGTCTTCATCGTCTTCATCGTCTTCATCGTCTTCACCGTCTTCAACGTCTTCATTGTCTTCATCGTCTTCATCGTTTTCACCGTCTTCACCGTCTTCACCGTTTTCACCGTCTACACCGTCTTCATCGTCTTCACCGTCTTCATCGTCTTCATCGTCTTCATAGTCTTCACCGTCTTCATCGTTTTCACTGTCTTCACCGTCTTCATCGTCTTCACCGTCTTCATCGTCTTCACTGTCTTCACCGTCTTCACCGTTTTCACCGTCTTCACCGTCTTCACCGTCTTCACCGTCTTCATCGTCTTCATCGTCTTCACTGTCTTCACTGTCTTCACCGTCTTCACTGTCTTCACCGTCTTCACCGTCTTCATCGTCTTCACCGTCTTCACCGTCTTCACCGTCTTCACCGTCTTCATCGTCTTCATCGTTCGTCTTCACCGTCTTCATCGTCTTCATCGTCTTCACCGTCTTCACCGTCTTCACCGTCTTCATCGTTTTCACCGTCTTCACCGTCTTCACCGTCTTCATCGTCTTCACCGTCTTCACCGTCTTCACCGTCTTCATCGTCTTCACCGTCTTCACCGTCTTCATCGTCTTCATCGTCTTCACCGTCTTCACCGTCTTCATCGTCTTCATCGTCTTCACCGTCTTCATCGTCTTCACCGTCTTCATCGTCTTCACCGTCTTCATCGTCTTCATCGTTCGTCTTCACCGTCTTTATCGTCTTCATCGTCTTCACCGTCTTCACCGTCTTCATCGTCTTCACCGTCTTCACAGTCTTCACCGTCTTCACCGTCTTCATCGTCTTCACCGTCTTCATCGTCTTCATCGTCTTCACCGTCTTCATCGTCTTCATCGTCTTCACTGTCTTCACCGTCTTCACCGTCTTCATCGTCTTCACTGTCTTCACTGTCTTCACCGTCTTCACCGTCTTCACCGTCTTCACTGTCTTCACCGTCTTCACCGTCTTCACCGTCTTCAACGTCTTCATCGTCTTCATTGTCTTCATCGTCTTCATCGTCTTCATCGTCTTCACCGTCTTCAACGTCTTCATCGTCTTCATTGTCTTCATTGTCTTCATCGTCTTCATCGTCTTCATCGTCTTCACCGTCTCCACCGTCTTCATCGTCTTCATCGTTCGTCTTCACCGTCTTCACCGTCTTCACCGTCTTCACCGTCTTCACCGTCTTCATCGTCTTCACCGTCTTCACCGTCTTCATCGTCTTCATCGTCTTCACCGTCTTCACCGTCTTCATCGTCTTCATTGTCTTCATCGTCTTCATCGTCTTCATCGTCTTCACCGTCTTCAACGTCTTCATTGTCTTCATCGTCTTCATCGTTTTCACCGTCTTCACCGTCTTCACCGTTTTCACCGTCTACACCGTCTTCATCGTCTTCACCGTCTTCATCGTCTTCATCGTCTTCATAGTCTTCACCGTCTTCATCGTTTTCACTGTCTTCACCGTCTTCATCGTCTTCACCGTCTTCATCGTCTTCACTGTCTTCACCGTCTTCACCGTTTTCACCGTCTTCACCGTCTTCACCGTCTTCACCGTCTTCATCGTCTTCATCGTCTTCACTGTCTTCACTGTCTTCACCGTCTTCACTGTCTTCACCGTCTTCACCGTCTTCATCGTCTTCACCGTCTTCACCGTCTTCAACGTCTTCACCGTCTTCACCGTCTTCACCGTCTTCATCGTCTTCACCGTCTTCACCGTCTTCATCGTCTTCACTGTCTTCACCGTCTTCACCGTCTTCATCGTCTTCACCGACTTCACCGTCTTCACCGTCTTCACTGTCTTCACCGTCTTCAACGTCTTCATCGTCTTCACCGTCTTCACCGTCTTCATCGTCTTCACTGTCTTCATCGTCTTCATTGTCTTCATCGTCTTCATTGTTCGTCTTCACCGTCTTCATCGTCTTCATCATTCGTCTTCACCGTCTTCACCGTCTTCATCGTCTTCATCGTTCGTCTTCACCGTCTTCATCGTCTTCATCGTCTTCACCGTCTTCACCGTCTTCACCGTCTTCATCGTTTTCACCGTCTTCACCGTCTTCACCGTCTTCATCGTCTTCACCGTCTTCACCGTCTTCACCGTCTTCATCGTCTTCACCGTCTTCACCGTCTTCATCGTCTTCATCGTCTTCACCGTCTTCATCGTCTTCATCGTCTTCATCGTCTTCACCGTCTTCATCGTCTTCACCGTCTTCATCGTCTTCACCGTCTTCATCGTCTTCATCGTTCGTCTTCACCGTCTTTATCGTCTTCATCGTCTTCACCGTCTTCACCGTCTTCATCGTCTTCACCGTCTTCACAGTCTTCACCGTCTTCACCGTCTTCATCGTCTTCACCGTCTTCATCGTCTTCATCGTCTTCACCGTCTTCATCGTCTTCATCGTCTTCACTGTCTTCACCGTCTTCAACGTCTTCATCGTCTTCACCGTCTTCACCGTCTTCATCGTCTTCACTGTCTTCACCGTCTTCATTGTCTTCATCGTCTTCATTTTTCGTCTTCACCGTCTTCATCGTCTTCATCATTCGTCTTCACCGTCTTCACCGTCTTCATCGTCTTCATCGTTCGTCTTCACCGTCTTCATCGTCTTCATCGTCTTCACCGTCTTCACCGTCTTCACCGTCTTCATCGTTTTCACCGTCTTCACCGTCTTCACCGTCTTCATCGTCTTCACCGTCTTCACCGTCTTCACCGTCTTCATCGTCTTCACCGTCTTCACCGTCTTCATCGTCTTCATCGTCTTCACCGTCTTCATCGTCTTCATCGTCTTCATCGTCTTCACCGTCTTCATCGTCTTCACCGTCTTCATCGTCTTCACCGTCTTCATCGTCTTCATCGTTCGTCTTCACCGTCTTTTTCGTCTTCATCGTCTTCACCGTCTTCACCGTCTTCATCGTCTTCACCGTCTTCACAGTCTTCACCGTCTTCACCGTCTTCATCGTCTTCACCGTCTTCATCGTCTTCATCGTCTTCACCGTCTTCATCGTCTTCATCGTCTTCACTGTCTTCACCGTCTTCACCGTCTTCATCGTCTTCACTGTCTTCACTGTCTTCACCGTCTTCACCGTCTTCAACGTCTTCATCGTCTTCATTGTCTTCATCGTCTTCATCGTCTTCATCGTCTTCACCGTCTTCAACGTCTTCATCGTCTTCATTGTCTTCATTGTCTTCATCGTCTTCATTGTCTTCATCGTCTTCACCGTCTCCACCGTCTTCATCGTCTTCATCGTTCGTCTTCACCGTCTTCACCGTCTTCACCGTCTTCACCGTCTTTATCGTCTTCACCGTCTTCATCGTCTTCACCGTCTTCACCGTCTTCACCGTCTTCACCGTCTTCACCGTCTTCACTGTCTTCATCGTCTTCATCGTTCGTCTTCACCGTCTTCATCGTCCTCATCGTCTTCACCGTCTTTATCGTCTTCATCAGCTTCATCGTCTTAACCGTCTTCACCGTCTTCATCGTCTTCATCGTTCGTCTTCACCGTCTTCATCGTCTTCATCGTCTTCACCGTCTTCATCATCTTCACCGTCTTCATCGTCTTCATCGTCTTCACCGTCGTCACCGTCTTCATCGTTCGTCTTCACCGTCTTCATCGTCCTCATCGTCTTCACCGTCTTTATCGTCTTCATCAGCTTCATCGTCTTAACCGTCTTCACCGTCTTCATCGTCTTCATCGTTCGTCTTCACCGTCTTCATCGTCTTCATCGTCTTCACCGTCTTCATCATCTTCACCGTCTTCATCGTCTTCATCGTCTTCACCGTCTTCATCGTCTTCATCGTTCGTCTTCACCGTCTTTATCGTCTTCATCGTCTTCACCGTCTTCACCGTCTTCATCGTCTTCACCGTCTTCACAGTCTTCACCGTCTTCACCGTCTTCATCGTCTTCACCGTCTTCATCGTCTTCATCGTCTTCACCGTCTTCATCGTCTTCATCGTCTTCACTGTCTTCACCGTCTTCAACGTCTTCATCGTCTTCACCGTCTTCACCGTCTTCATCGTCTTCACTGTCTTCACCGTCTTCATTGTCTTCATCGTCTTCATTGTTCGTCTTCACCGTCTTCATCGTCTTCATCATTCGTCTTCACCGTCTTCACCGTCTTCATCGTCTTCATCGTTCGTCTTCACCGTCTTCATCGTCTTCATCGTCTTCACCGTCTTCACCGTCTTCACCGTCTTCATCGTTTTCACCGTCTTCACCGTCTTCACCGTCTTCATCGTCTTCACCGTCTTCACCGTCTTCACCGTCTTCATCGTCTTCACCGTCTTCACCGTCTTCATCGTCTTCATCGTCTTCACCGTCTTCATCGTCTTCATCGTCTTCATCGTCTTCACCGTCTTCATCGTCTTCACCGTCTTCATCGTCTTCACCGTCTTCATCGTCTTCATCGTTCGTCTTCACCGTCTTTATCGTCTTCATCGTCTTCACCGTCTTCATCGTCTTCATCGTCTTCACCGTCTTCACAGTCTTCACCGTCTTCACCGTCTTCATCGTCTTCACCGTCTTCATCGTCTTCATCGTCTTCACCGTCTTCATCGTCTTCATCGTCTTCACTGTCTTCACCGTCTTCACCGTCTTCATCGTCTTCACTGTCTTCACTGTCTTCACCGTCTTCACCGTCTTCACCGTCTTCACTGTCTTCACCGTCTTCACCGTCTTCACCGTCTTCAACGTCTTCATCGTCTTCATTGTCTTCATCGTCTTCATCGTCTTCATCGTCTTCATCGTCTTCACCGTCGTCACCGTCTTCATCGTTCGTCTTCACTGTCTTCATCGTCCTCATCGTCTTCACCGTCTTTATCGTCTTCATCAGCTTCATCGTCTTAACCGTCTTCACCGTCTTCATCGTCTTCATCGTTCGTCTTCACCGTCTTCATCGTCTTCATCGTCTTCACCGTCTTCATCATCTTCACCGTCTTCATCGTCTTCATCGTCTTCACCGTCTTCATCGTCTTCATCGTTCGTCTTCACCGTCTTTATCGTCTTCATCGTCTTCACCGTCTTCACCGTCTTCATCGTCTTCACCGTCTTCACAGTCTTCACCGTCTTCACCGTCTTCATCGTCTTCACCGTCTTCATCGTCTTCATCGTCTTCACCGTCTTCATCGTCTTCATCGTCTTCACTGTCTTCACCGTCTTCAACGTCTTCATCGTCTTCACCGTCTTCACCGTCTTCATCGTCTTCACTGTCTTCACCGTCTTCATTGTCTTCATCGTCTTCATTGTTCGTCTTCACCGTCTTCATCGTCTTCATCATTCGTCTTCACCGTCTTCACCGTCTTCATCGTCTTCATCGTTCGTCTTCACCGTCTTCATCGTCTTCATCGTCTTCACCGTCTTCACCGTCTTCACCGTCTTCATCGTTTTCACCGTCTTCACCGTCTTCACCGTCTTCATCGTCTTCACCGTCTTCACCGTCTTCACCGTCTTCATCGTCTTCACCGTCTTCACCGTCTTCATCGTCTTCATCGTCTTCACCGTCTTCATCGTCTTCATCGTCTTCATCGTCTTCACCGTCTTCATCGTCTTCACCGTCTTCATCGTCTTCACCGTCTTCATCGTCTTCATCGTTCGTCTTCACCGTCTTTATCGTCTTCATCGTCTTCACCGTCTTCATCGTCTTCATCGTCTTCACCGTCTTCACAGTCTTCACCGTCTTCACCGTCTTCATCGTCTTCACCGTCTTCATCGTCTTCATCGTCTTCACCGTCTTCATCGTCTTCATCGTCTTCACTGTCTTCACCGTCTTCACCGTCTTCATCGTCTTCACTGTCTTCACTGTCTTCACCGTCTTCACCGTCTTCACCGTCTTCACTGTCTTCACCGTCTTCACCGTCTTCACCGTCTTCAACGTCTTCATCGTCTTCATTGTCTTCATCGTCTTCATCGTCTTCATCGTCTTCACCGTCTTCAACGTCTTCATCGTCTTCATTGTCTTCATTGTCTTCATCGTCTTCATCGTCTTCATCGTCTTCACCGTCTCCACCGTCTTCATCGTCTTCATCGTTCGTCTTCACCGTCTTCACCGTCTTCACCGTCTTCACCGTCTTTATCGTCTTCACCGTCTTCATCGTCTTCACCGTCTTCACCGTCTTCACCGTCTTCACCGTCTTCACCGTCTTCACTGTCTTCATCGTCTTCATCGTTCGTCTTCACCGTCTTCATCGTCCTCATCGTCTTCACCGTCTTTATCGTCTTCATCAGCTTCATCGTCTTAACCGTCTTCACCGTCTTCATCGTCTTCATCGTTCGTCTTCACCGTCTTCATCATCTTCACCGTCTTCATCGTCTTCATCGTCTTCACCGTCGTCACCGTCTTCACCGTCTTCACCGTCTTCATCGTCTTCACCGTCTTCACCGTCTTCATCGTCTTCACTGTCTTCACCGTCTTTACCGTCTTCACCGTCTTCACCGTCTTCACCGTCTTCACCGTCTTCATCGTCTTCATCGTCTTCACCGTCTTCACCGTCTTCATCGTCTTCACTGTCTTCACCGTCTTCACCGTCTTCATCGTCTTCACCGACTTCACCGTCTTCATCGTCTTCACCGTCTTCACCGTCTTCATCGTCTTCACTGTCTTCACCGTCTTCACCGTCTTCATCGTCTTCACCGACTTCACCGTCTTCACCGTCTTCACTGTCTTCACCGTCTTCAACGTCTTCATCGTCTTCATTGTCATCTTTGTCTTCATCGTCTTCATCGTTCGTCTTCACCGTCTTCATCGTCTTCATCATTCGTCTTCACCGTCTTCACCGTCTTCATCGTCTTCATAGTTCGTCTTCACCGTCTTCATCGTCTTCATCGTCTTCACTGTCTTCACTATCTTCACCGTCTTCATCGTCTTCACCGTCTTCACCGTCTTCACCGTCTTCATCTTTTTCACCGTCTTCACCGTCTTCACCGTCTTCATCGTTTTCACCTTCTTCACCGTCTTCACCGTCTTCACCGTCTTCATCGTCTTCACCGTCTTCACCGTCTTCATCGTCTTCATCGTCTTCACCGTCTTCACCGTCTTCATCGTCTTCATCGTCTTCATCGTCTTCACCGTCTTCATCGTCTTCACCGTCTTCATCGTTTTCACCGTCTTCATCGTCTTCATCGTTCGTCTTCACCGTCTTTATCGTCTTCATCGTCTTCACCGTCTTCACCGTCTTCATCGTCTTCACCGTCTTCACCGTCTTCACCGTCTTCACCGTCTTCATCGTCTTCACCGTCTTCATCGTCTTCATCGTCTTCACCGTCTTCATCGTCTTCATCGTCTTCACTGTCTTCACCGTCTTCACCGTCTTCATCGTCTTCACTGTCTTCACCGTCTTCACCGTCTTCACCGTCTTCACTGTCTTAACCGTCATAACCGTCTTCACCGTCTTCAACGTCTTCCTCGTCTTCATTGTCTTCATCGTCTTCATCGTCTTCATCGTCTTCACCGTCTTCAACGTCTTCATTGTCTTCATCGTCTTCATCGTTTTCACCGTCTTCATCGTTTTCACTGTCTTCACCGTCTTCATTGTCTTAACCGTCTTCACCGTCTTCACCGTCTTCACCGTCTTCACCGTTTTCACCGTCTACACCGTCTTCATCGTCTTCACCGTCTTCATCGTCTTCATCGTCTTCATAGTCTTCACCGTCTTCATCGTTTTCACTGTCTTCACCGTCTTCATCGTCTTCATCGTCTTCATTGTCTTCATCGTCTTCACTGTCTTCACCGTCTTCACCGTCTTCACCGTCTTCACCGTCTTCACCGTCTTCACCGTCTTCATCGTCTTCATCGTCTTCACCGTCTTCACCGTCTTCATCGTCTTCACTGTCTTCACCGTCTTCACCGTCTTCATCGTCTTCACCGACTTCACCGTCTTCATCGTCTTCACCGTCTTCACCGTCTTCATCGTCTTCACTGTCTTCACCGTCTTCATCGTCTTCACCGACTTCACCGTCTTCACCGTCTTCACTGTCTTCACCGTCTTCAACGTCTTCATCGTCTTCATTGTCATCATTGTCTTCATCGTCTTCATCGTTCGTCTTCACCGTCTTCATCGTCTTCATCATTCGTCTTCACCGTCTTCATCGTCTTCATCGTTCGTCTTCACCGTCTTCATCGTCTTCATCGTCTTCACTGTCTTCACTATCTTCACCGTCTTCATCGTCTTCACCGTCTTCACCGTCTTCACCGTCTTCATCGTTTTCACCGTCTTCAACGTCTTCACCGTCTTCATCGTCTTCACCGTCTTCACCGTCTTCACCGTCTTCATCGTCTTCACCGTCTTCACCGTCTTCATCGTCTTCATCGTCTTCACCGTCTTCACCGTCTTCATCGTCTTCATCGTCTTCATCGTCTTCACCGTCTTCATCGTCTTCACCGTCTTCATCGTCTTCACCGTCTTCATCGTCTTCATCGTTCGTCTTCACCGTCTTTATCGTCTTCATCGTCTTCACCGTCTTCACCGTCTTCATCGTCTTCACCGTCTTCACCGTCTTCACCGTCTTCACCGTCTTCATCGTCTTCACCGTCTTCATCGTCTTCATCGTCTTCACCGTCTTCATCGTCTTCATCGTCTTCACTGTCTTCACCGTCTTCACCGTCTTCATCGTCTTCACTGTCTTCACCGTCTTCACCGTCTTCACCGTCTTCACTGTCTTCACCGTCTTCACCGTCTTCACCGTCTTCACCGTCTTCACCGTCTTCACCGTTTTCACCGTCTTCACCGTCTTCATCGTCTTCATAGTCTTCACCGTCTTCATCGTCTTCACTGTCTTCACCGTCTTCATCGTCTTCATCGTCTTCATTGTCTTCATCGTCTTCATCGTCTTCATCGTCTTCACCGTCTTCAACGTCTTCATCGTCTTCATTGTCTTCATCGTCTTCATAGTCTTCATCGTCTTCATCGTCTTCACCGTCTTCATCGTCCTCACCGTCTACACCGTCTTCACCGTCTTCATCGTCTTCACCGTCTTCATCGTCTTCACCGTCTTCACCGTCTTCACCGTCTTCATCGTCGTCATCGTCTTCATCGTCTTCATCGTCTTCTCCCTCTTCACCGTCTTCATCGTCTTCATCGTTCGTCTTCACCGTCTTCATCGTCTTCATCATCTTCATCGTCTTCACCGTCTTCATCGTCTTCACCGTCTTCATCGTTTCATCGTTCGTCTTCACCGTCTTCACCGTCTTCCTCGTCTTCATCGTTCGTCTTCACCGTCTTTATCGTCTTCATCGTCTTCACCGTCTTCATCATCTTCACCGTCTTTATCGTCTTCATCGTCTTCACCGTCTTCACCGTCTTCACCGTCTTCACCGTCTTCACCGTTTTCATCGTCTTCACCGTCTTCATTGTCTTCACTGTCTTCACCGTCTTCATCGTCTTCACCGTCTTCATCGTCTTCACCGTCTTCATCGTCTTCATCGTTCGTCTTCACCGTCTTCATCGTCTTCATCGTCTTCACTGTCTTCACTATCTTCACCGTCTTCATCGTCTTCACCGTCTTCACCGTCTTCACCGTCTTCATCGTTTTCACCGTCTTCAACGTCTTCACCGTCTTCATCGTCTTCACCGTCTTCACCGTCTTCACCGTCTTCATCGTCTTCACCGTCTTCACCGTCTTCATCGTCTTCATCGTCTTCACCGTCTTCACCGTCTTCATCGTCTTCATCGTCTTCATCGTCTTCACCGTCTTCATCGTCTTCACCGTCTTCATCGTCTTCACCGTCTTCATCGTCTTCATCGTTCGTCTTCACCGTCTTTATCGTCTTCATCGTCTTCACCGTCTTCACCGTCTTCATCGTCTTCACCGTCTTCACCGTCTTCACCGTCTTCACCGTCTTCATCGTCTTCACCGTCTTCATCGTCTTCATCGTCTTCACCGTCTTCATCGTCTTCATCGTCTTCACTGTCTTCACCGTCTTCACCGTCTTCATCGTCTTCACTGTCTTCACCGTCTTCACCGTCTTCACCGTCTTCACTGTCTTCACCGTCTTCACCGTCTTCACCGTCTTCACCGTCTTCACCGTCTTCACCGTTTTCACCGTCTACACCGTCTTCATCGTCTTCACCGTCTTCACCGTCTTCATCGTCTTCACCGTCTTCACCGTCTTCATCGTCTTCATAGTCTTCACCGTCTTCATCGTCTTCACTGTCTTCACCGTCTTCATCGTCTTCATCGTCTTCATTGTCTTCATCGTCTTCATCGTCTTCATCGTCTTCACCGTCTTCAACGTCTTCATCGTCTTCATTGTCTTCATCGTCTTCATAGTCTTCATCGTCTTCATCGTCTTCACCGTCTTCATCGTCCTCACCGTCTACACCGTCTTCACCGTCTTCATCGTCTTCACCGTCTTCATCGTCTTCACCGTCTTCACCGTCTTCACCGTCTTCATCGTCGTCATCGTCTTCATCGTCTTCATCGTCTTCTCCGTCTTCACCGTCTTCATCGTCTTCATCGTTCGTCTTCACCGTCTTCATCGTCTTCATCATCTTCATCGTCTTCACCGTCTTCATCGTCTTCACCGTCTTCATCGTTTCATCGTTCGTCTTCACCGTCTTCACCGTCTTCCTCGTCTTCATCGTTCGTCTTCACCGTCTTTATCGTCTTAATCGTCTTCACCGTCTTCATCATCTTCACCGTCTTTATCGTCTTCATCGTCTTCACCGTCTTCACCGTCTTCACCGTCTTCACCGTCTTCACCGTTTTCATCGTCTTCACCGTCTTCATTGTCTTCACTGTCTTCACCGTCTTCATCGTCTTCACCGTCTTCACCGTCTTCACCGTCTTCATCGTCTTCATCGTCTTCACTGTCTTCACTGTCTACACCGACTTCACCGTCTTCACCGTCTTCACTGTCTTCACCGTCTTCAACGTCTTCATCGTCTTCATTGTCTTCATTGTCTTCATTGTCTTCATCGTCTTCATCGTTCGTCTTCACCGTCTTCATCGTCTTCATCATTCTTCTTCACCGTCTTCACCGTCTTCACCGTCTTCATCGTTCGTCTTCACCGTCTTCATCGTCTTCACTGTCTTCACTATCTTCACCGTCTTCATCGTCTTCACCGTCTTCACTGTCTTCACCGTCTTCACCGTCTTCACCGTCTTCACCGTCTTCACCGTCTTCACCGTCTTCATCGTCTTCACCGTCTTCACCGTCTTCATCGTCTTCATCATTCGTCTTCACCGTCTTCACCGTCTTCATCGTCTTCATCGTTCGTCTTCACCGTCTTCATCGTCTTCATCGTCTTCACTGTCTTCACTATCTTCACCGTCTTCATCGTCTTCACCGTCTTCACCGTCTTCACCGTCTTCATCGTTTTCACCGTCTTCACCGTCTTCACCGTCTTCATCGTCTTCACCGTCTTCACCGTCTTCACCGTCTTATTCGTCTTCACCGTCTTCACCGTCTTCATCGTCTTCATCGTCTTCACCGTCTTCACCGTCTTCATCGTCTTCATCGTCTTCATCGTCTTCACCGTCTTCATCGTCTTCACCGTCTTCATCGTCTTCACCGTCTTCATCGTCTTCACCGTCTTCATCGTCTTCATCGTTCGTCTTCACCGTCTTTATCGTCTTCATCGTCTTCACCGTCTTCACCGTCTTCATCGTCTTCACCGTCTTCACCGTCTTCACCGTCTTCACCGTCTTCATCGTCTTCACCGTCTTCATCGTCTTTATCGTCTTCACCGTCTTCATCG